>OZ010597.1:62923569-62951069 GCA_963932145.1 Acanthosepion lycidas | reverse complement strand
CACTGTTTTAGTAACATGCTCTCATCTAAGCAAAAATTATGGACAAAAAATGTGCACAGTAACTGAAAAATGTCCAACCACAGGCTAATGTTATATAAAAATAAAAAATAACATTAGAGTTTAGAGCCCACCCACCACTTCTGTTTACAAAGTGATGGTTGGTAGGACTTAATATATACTGATTCCAAAACCATCAAATGATAATAGTATTTGCTTTACTCAGTACTGAGTACATGTTTAGGCTGTAAGACTGAGGATATTGTTGGTTTTAAATCAAATGTTCAGTTATTCCTGAACTTTTTACATTAACATACCTTTGTAAATTTTCTACCTTTCTCTTGCAAATATTAGTTAATCCACATTTCTAACCTTTGTAGAATCAGACTTCTACATTTGTTTAAAAACCCATTAACTGTGGCTCAGAATGAAATTTATCTCAAATCGGTCCAAGTAGCCCAACAATCCATTAAAATTGGCTCCAGATGAGAAGTAACTAAAAATGCTTTCTGATTGGCTAATAAACAAAAATCATAATTTCATACATTCTCAACTATTTACGCATCATATTGGTTTAGTGTGTATCCTAAGCAGAAACAAATTTGCGCCAAATTTCTTAGAGCCTCCCCACGTGACTTGAAAAATCAATAAATATGAAATATCATTTGACTTGGACAGTGAGTCTTACAAATTTTCTCAGCTCAGCACATGAATCCATGTCACATATTTTACCAGGCTTAAAGTTAATTTTACTTAACATTTCCACGGCTTGCGCAGTTTATGCAGTACTGCATAAACTCAACATGAAACATCAAATGATACATTCAGTCAAAGAGAGACAACTTCATACACAGAACAGTAAGTAGAGTACAATATTACAAAATTCAACACCAAAAGCAAACTGTTTCATTTTACCTTATCAAATTTACCCATTTTTAACCACACAATTTCTCAACTCTTAATCTTTCATATAATATCTTCATAAACACTTCAATCCACACAAGAAAAAACTTTGAATCAATTTAAACAATTCTCAACATACAATTTTGTACCTTCAATTGATTACATATAAAAATATTTATTGTTGAATAAAAGTATTGTTTCATATCGTTATTTCTCTTAGTGTTGCTTGCTTTCTGTTACAGGTTAATTGCATTTCTATTAACTCTTTACAGATTGGTAAACTGATCATGTTGGTGGCATTAACCCCCCCCCTTACACCTTTGACGCAATCTGCTAACATTGAGGACAAAAAACAATATATGCACACTGACCAAAAAACGTCCAGCTCCAGACTAATGAATATAATATTAAAATAAAGGCTAATTACCTTTTCTCCCACTAACCACTCTTTTGCATTCAGAGGAAGAAGTATGCTGTTATTAATTTGGAGCAGGTGACATAAAACTAGTTCGTGTTTGCACATACACTGCAGTTCAAAATTTTTAAGCCACCTCCAGAATTACCATGGGATGAACTTTACAGAAGAGTGATAAAAAAAAAAAAAAATGAAAAAATGTTCTCAGAATCATTGAAAAAAATAATGGAATCAATTATCAAACTTAAACTTTGAGAAACTTGCAACAAATACCAAAAATTTGTGCTGCAGTAATCAAGATTAAAGGAGGATATTTTGAAGAGAGAAAAATTTAATCATAAAATGCTTTCTTTCTTTTTATCATAATAAAATTTTTAATAAAAAATCATATCTCTTTTTTTTTAACCATGTATAATAATTTTCTCTTGACCTCAAACTTTGAACTGTAATGTATCTACTTTGTAAGATCTTTTTACAAATAGATTATCTTTAATATACATGTCATGTTATACTTTCTCTGTTTGTAATAAGTAAATTAATACAGCTTATTGGTTGAAATGACATCACCTATTGAGTGTCACTTTGGTCAAAGGGAACTAAATTTTGAAAAGCATGGAACAGAGTTAAAATGACCTGAAATATTTTAAAGTATTGAATATTTTTATAAGTTATGCAAATTAATCAAATTAAAAAGTCGATTATATTAATTATAATTAATTCTTCAGAAACTGTTTTATTTTACAAAATATATACAATAAATATTTTTTCTTATTTAATAAATATTTAAAATCGATTAAATCTCATATAAACATTTATTATTAAAGTGAAGATTGTCTTAGATAACCTTTCCTTTAATCATCAAAATAAATATAAAAAGATCAAACTGAAGAATTACACGAATATATATGTATATATATATTTTAAATTTTATTTCTGTATTTTTGTTGTAATCATTATTAAATGATTAAGAGAATTAAATTCAAATCTGAAACGTAGACATGGTTTATGAAGCTTAACTGAACCAGTGAGCTGATAAAGGTCAAAGTGAACCTTTTTCTCCTGTAAAGGAGACGATTATAATTTCTTTCAGATCATGTTTCAGCAACAAAAGCATAACACACCTGTTAAAAGTGGTGAGTTCAGAGCCAGGAGATTCCAAAAGAGAATATAAAAAGTTGTCAGTTTAGTACATCAATGAACAGTTTTATTGTTTCTTGGGTTATAATTTGAATTAAAGACATTGCATTTTCTTGATCCTTCCTTCCTTCCTTCCTTCCTTCTTTTCTTCCTTTCATCATCATCATTAATTTAAAACAATCAGAATAATCATAAACAAGAATAAGAGGACTGCTGTAACTTGTCATAGAGCTGGATGCGGAGGGTGATCCACTGAGAACTGTTCAAATGACTATACAGATTTGACCATACAGGTCCTAAGTGCAAAATGCTGCTGAGATGCTATTATAATAGTGCAAGTGCAATTTTTGTGGAAAAAACTTGGAAAGGGACTTTCTCAGAATATAATTGAAAAAAAAAAATTAAAAAGTGACACCTCTTTTGCAATTTTCTATACTTTTGACTTCCCAAAAATTCTTTGTATCAGATTATTGTCCTGATATTAAAAAAACGTGCTCTGCTTTCATTTACACCAGACTCTCAGGTTTCACAGACAATTACATATATACACGAATATAGTGAGTTTTTACGGCCATTTTTAAGCAAAAAATATGGAGGGGGTCGTACTATACATAGTTATTTTTTCTGGAGGGTTTCAAAATGTTTTATGCTTTCATTTACACCGGGCTGTCAAGTTTCACAGACAATTACGTATATACACGAATATAGTGCAAGGTTTTATGGTCATTATTTAATCGAAAAATAGCAGGGTCACACTATACAAAGGTAATTTTTATTCTCTAGATTAAAATTCATGCAAGAGAATTCAGGCGTCACACTATACATGAAATCAGGTGATACACGATATACAGCAAATCTTTACAAGATAGAGCCAAAATAGTAAATGTAGACTGCTCCAGTGGAAATAGGACTGCATCAAGTTGGCTTAGAATTGAATGTGGAAGGTGATCCCACTGTGAATTGTTCAAACAACGTACAGACCCTAAGTACAAACAGTTGATAGGATGCTGAAAGAATATAAGTGCATATTTTGTGTGAAAAAAAAGTTTGAAAGGGACTTACTCAGCATATGCACATTGTGCATAATATAATATTTTTTAAAATTTGGGTCAGACATCACAGAAAATCATTGTTCCAGATTATTGTTGTACGTCATTGTTTGAAAGATCAATTAGCTCATTTAAAGAATCGGAAACATTTTTAGAATCATACGGATAAAATTTGAATCTGTCATAGGAATAAAACTACAGTAATCCTTTGTGTATAGATTGCTAGGGTGTATAAGGGAAATTAAACAAACAGAGAAATCCCAGGGGAGGAAAAAAAAAATTATTTTCATGTATAAAATGCACTTGAATGTCAAAGAAATTAAAATGACCAAAACTTGAGAAAAAGAAGAAAAAAATGAAAATAAGACTTGACATTCTGTTCACTTTTGTGATTTGTCAGCATCACGAAAATCGGATAATGACTCTTGGGAAATAAGACCACAAAATCATCAAAACACATAGAGAAAATAAATTACAAACTAAATATTTTTTATCTTTGAATGATTTCCAAACTCGGGTGGTTGTCTAGACTCAATGAAATCCATGAAAAAGTATGGAACTCTACAGGACTTAGAGGAACATTATGAAAGATTTATTTCCCTTTGTTGCAATACACCATTAGATAGATATTGTTATCTCTCTCATAAACAGAGAAATTCAATTTAACCCCTAAAAAAAGGGATTGAGTTTTTAACTAAAGTATAAAACAGCAAACTTTTGGACATGATTTTAGGTGAAAAAAAATGTGTCTTATTTTTTTTATTAAATTGAAATCACCCCAAGCAAGGCAGTAAAATTACTAAGACATAAGGGGTTACTGAGTGTGAATGAATTAGAAAACAGAAGCATTATTAAGAATTGAGAACAATAGAAAAGTAATCATGAAGACAGTAGATAATGATTGATATTGCATTTAAATTTTTGAAGATCAAAATTTTTGACTGGAAAGCAAGAAACCAGAAGATTGTTCCACAAGTGAAAAGTGCAAAGAAACAAAAAAAACAAAACAACTGTTAGCATAGAAATTATGGTTACACCTAGCCAATTCAAATGTAAATTGATGAGAATTTGTTTCTAATTTAGTACTATGTTTAAATTTGTCAAGTCTCCATACCATAGAGGAGAGTTCATCTGAACAGTATTTATAAAAAATCACAGAAAAGCTACATTAAAATGGTGGAAGTTAAGATGCCAGGTCAGGACAAATAATATTGTCGATTCTTCTTTTGTTTTTATCAACAATCTTTAAATATAGAACAGGAGTAGCAGACCATCGGTGGCAACAATATTTGAGGCATGGACAAATAGTAGACTTATTGATGTGTAAGAGAAATTCTGGAGAGAAAAATTGTCTAGCACAACATAGTGAGCCAAATTTCTTAGCAGCAGACATTAGCAATGAATGTACATGGGATTAAAATATATAATTCTCTGAAATTCTGAAATTCAAAGAAAACTTTTAATCTAAGTTCAAAGACCAAATAAAGAAGCAAAATGAGCATTTGTCCATCAGTGCATGTTGAAGCTTAGGTAGGGTCACCCACTCAAAAATCAAAATAAATCAGAATCTGTGTTAGGAATAGAATTATATAATTGAATGAAATTTTCAAATTCTTTTAGATTAAAAGACTAAGTCTAGGTATAAAGTCACAAGAGAATTTGTCAGACAGCAGATGTCAATGTTTGAGTTGACCCCAGAGTAAAATTGAAACAAAGTAAGAAATAAAAAAAAAATATTTAGACTTGTGAGACTTGTTGTGGAGCATGAACCCATTATTGTTGGAGAGCTTGGAATAGTCTCAGACAGACACAGCACAACAGAATCAGAATGATCCAGATGATGTTAGATTTGGGAGTTTTGTTGTCGCTTAATCACCCATGATAACCAGCAGATATTAAGCTCAAGGGCAATGCAAGGGTATCATGTGCCTGCCCCAAATCTATAATACCCCCTCCCCTGAATCTATGACTCTCTCCTTCTACCACATCTCAATTTTCATAAGGTAGTATTGATTTGGCTTGGTTTATTTATTTAACAGCATATCAACTTCTTAAGGGTCATTTAATGCCAAAATTTTATTTTCTTGTGAGCTTTGGTAATTTTTTTCCAATAATGTATTACTGGTAATTTTTTCTAATGTATATTTTCATATTTTGACCCCAGTTTAGGAGTTCACTATTTGCTCATAGCTGGGACCTTAACAGGTGCTATGACCCTGGGTCAGGGTGGACCTGGGACCAACAACAATTAAGGGGTGGTTCCATACTCCTCAAAACAAATTCACGGATTTGGACAAAAAAAAGAAGACCCCAGAATGATACCAAAATCCGCAAAAACTTTTCATCCTTTAATAGTCAGTTGTACTTAGTTTAATTTGTAACTTATATAAATGTAGCTTCTTCCCACAAACCACTGCTTTGTAGAACTGATTCCCAAGTGGACACTTTCCTGAACACTACAATGTAAACCTGTTCAAGTCTAGGGTTAACTGTTATCCTCCCCACATATCCTCATAATAGGTAGCTCTTATTCAGTAACCCTCTATCTCGAGTGACTCTCGGGCCTTGAACAGTGTGACAATCACTTATGTTGTTTATTTTATGAGCCTTGCTTGTAAAAGAATTAAACTGTTTTAAGATTAGGTTGATTAAAAATTTTGTTTGTCATTAATAACATTGGCATTTAACTGAAAAGATAAATTAAAAGACATGAAAGTTAGTTAATGGCATCGCAAGGTGAATAAAAATTTACGACTAGAAATAAAAGATTTTATCAAGATTATTTTTCAGGTGAAGCAAATCCTGAAAGGTAAAACATCATTTTTATACTATTTAAATGTTTTGAACATTGGAAGTAACTTTGAAAAAAAAAAAGAAAAAAATTCTTTTATAAAGGCATCCCTCAATTAATGTGCAATTGATTAATGTGTTTTCAATTGGTGCGCTAAAATCTTTATATATCAAAATTTGATTAGTGCATACTCGATTAGTGTGGTTAAACATTCTTCACTTTAACCATAGTAAGTGAAAATTGATTTCTTTATAGTTACCAATGAACAAATTAGCTGCACTAATAGAGGGATTCCTGTATAGGCAATGTTTAATAAAGAAATAAAATTCTATACTTGATTTTTTTAATATTCTAATATTTCTCATCTTTATTAATAGAATATTAATTTACTGTTGAAATTGCTAGATGCAACTGTAAGTTCTATGCTAACAATTTCTTCTTTTGCACTTCTCACCTGTGGAACTCTCTTCTGGCTTATTGCTTTCCTATAAACAACAAGAACCAATAATTTAAATGCAACATCAGTTGTATCTTTCTCCTTGTACCCTGTTCTTTTATTGCCCTTCCTCCTCAATTATATTTTTCTCAGTTTCTTTCACACATTAATAACTACTTGAGACTTAGTGGCTTTTTACCTTACTTGATGGGCACATAGCAAAGTGGTTAGAACATTTGCTTTCTGACCATGAGATCCAGGTTCAAATCTCACCATGGTCGATTTGCATTATTGGTCTGGGGGAGGCGATCACAGTGTGCAGCATATTTGGAAAGTGCCTGAAAATCACACCACGGTTTGATCCAGGCCTTGTGAGTGAAACTGGGTAGACAGAACCCTTGGTGGATGTGCTAGCATGAAGTTACAAGTCATCGTGACTGAGCTTGAGTGTGTTAGCTTTGTTCGAACTGTTGATCACACTCTCTCCCAGAAACTCTAACTAAGGTTCACTCAGCATAGTTGCAGTAGAAACCACCGGTGGGCTCTGTGGGTGTTGCACAAACACAATAAATGTGCCTGAGCAGGCATCTGCAACGGGAATTAGTTGCTTTAGTAGACTAGCATCCTCGGATTCAAGTGGCTGCACCATTTACTCATTGGTCAGTTGATTTTGTCAAGTGGCACATCAGCATATTTGGGTTATTTAATGCGGAAATCTAAATATTTTGAATGTAATTTTATACTTTCAACTACAGATATTTTGTACATAATTTTATACCTTCAAGGTGAAAGTATGTTTTTTAGATATATAGCTTTATAGTTTGCAGATCGTAAAATGTATTGTTGGAAATTTTACTATAAAAATATATTTTTGATATTTTTTTTTGTCGTATATTAATTGTCATTTTACTATTAAAATTGTATTGTTGCTCATTTTATTATAAAAATGTAATGTTGTTTTTGTTATTGGTGGGTGTCACTATTTGCCTATAGTTGGGACCCTAACTGGTGCTGCCACCCCAGGTCAGGGTTGACCTGGGAACAACAGCAGTTATGAGGTGGTTCAATGCTCCTCAAACCTCCAAACTTTTGATCGGCTTACGTTAAATGAAATTATTAAAAAACAAAAGTTTAAGGATTACTTCAATCTTTTGCATTAAAATTACTGGTAGGTAAGGTTTTTATCACTTGGTATATTAGTATTACATTAGTTGCACATTAGTATGAAAATTATATTGTACTTTATTATATTTTATTTTATTATATTGTATTTGGAGGTACAAAGTCGTGTAGTGATTAACAGAATGATAAATGGAATTGTCAGATGTTTTTGTTGTTTTTTGCTATTGTTCACCCAATACTGTGCCCAAGAGCCACTCAAGCTGGAGAATTACTGAATGAGCTTGTTGTAAAGACATACAAAGAGAAAGCAAGTGATGTATATTGTAAGGATATGCAAGATGTAATGGGTAAATATTTTTTGCATTGCCAGTATGTAGAAGAGATTTTGTAAATCACAGATACAACAATAATAATGCCTTTGAACAATACTCAATCAAATGCTGCTAATTCCCATATGTATGTATGTATATATATATATATATATATATATATATATATATTTTTTTTTTTTCCTTTACTCATCACATGTTCTAATTATTTCAAGATGATCTCTGTTCAAACCCCAGTGTCAGCAGCAACACTTTATTTCTATATAACATTGGTGTTATTTTATATTTTTAATTTTCTGCATACACCTTGTTGGTTTTTGATTTTCTCAACTGCACAGTATAGTAGGGTCAGTTGGGCACCATCTTTGAGAAAAAGAGCGCCATGATGCAATTCATTCCACCAGAAATTTGAAAACAGCCTGCTGTGCTGATTGACGCTAGAAGCTCCAATATGAATATTTCAGAGTGTCTGAGTGTCAATCTGAGGACAGTGAAGAAGGATTCAGAAAAAGCTGAATGAGTCTATTAGTGATTACGGAGGTGTTTGGAGTGATCACTAGTGATAGCAATGCTATGCCTCCATCCATCTTCCCACAGGGTCTCAGACTCAACACACAGGCCTAGATAAAGTGCCTTGAGGAGGCAGTCCTGCCCTGGATCAAGAGGGTGGCTGCTGTAAGATCCTATTTCTGACAACAGGACTCTGCACAATGATCCACAAGCAGAAGAACCCAGTCATGGCTGTCAGACAATTTCTGTGACCACATAAACCCTTACATCTGGCCACCTCACTCTCTAAGCAAGAGACTAACAAAACTTCTTGTAATACCAAAGATGAACTGAAGGCAAGGTTTATGGCAGCCTTCACCAAAGTAAACAGGGAGATCATCTATTAGAATTGTAGGGGATTCTGAAATCATCTAGAGGCCGTGGTTGAAGCCAATGGTGATTTTATTGAATAGACTCACTCTTTAATATTTTAAGATATTTTTGTGTCATTTTCATAAATATATCTGTTAAAATGAGATGTCAGTGTTATTTTAATTTTTTGTAATTTGGACAACAATTTATCTATAGTACTCTCTCTCTCTTTATATATATATATATATATATATATATATAATATTATAATTTTATCAAATCTCTTATTTATACTCCTATGAAAAAATGCTAATAAGAAAAGAACTCCCAAATTTATTGGTCAGGGCCTCAGGCTTAACATGGAAGCCTACATAAAGTGCTTGGAGGAGGTAGGGCTGCCCTGGGTCAAGATGTTTGCTGCTGGAAGACTCTACGTCTGTCAAAAGAATACACCATGCCACACAAGCAGAACACAGTCATGGGTGTTACACAATTTCTGTGCACACATCACCCCTGACATCTGGCCACCTAACTCCCCAGACTGCAACCCTCTTGTTTATTGTGTGGGGCGTAGTAGACATAACAACAAAATTCCTTCTAACACCAAAGATGAACTGAAGGCAAGGATTATTTTAACATTCGCTTAACTAAGGAGACTGACCAGAAGTGTTGCAGGAGATTCCGAAGTCTTCTGAAGGCTGTGGTTGAAGCCAATGGCAATTTTTATTGAATAAATTTACTCTTTAGTATTTCAAGATATTTTTGTGTAATTTTGGTAAATATATCTGTTAAAATGAGATGTCAGTATTATTTTCACTTTTGCATAATTTAGATGACAATTTATCCATTGCACACTGTGTAGGATAAAATGGATACTTAGAAATTAAGCTAAATATTAGGTTGGTGCAAAAATAATATCGTTTTTGACGTTAAAAAATATGCCAAAAAACGATATTATTTTTGCACCAACCTAATACTAACTGATCAAAAGTTTAAGACTATACTTAAAAGAAATCCTAAAAAGAGTAAGAAATGTTCAACAAGACATCTCAGTAGTGATTTTCATGACCATCATTACGTATAACTCCAAAAAGTGGTGAAGCTGGCTTCACAAAGATCATGAACTATTATAGTTTCTTGTTTACCATTTAATAAGGAAAATTTAAATGGTGGCAGATTATGCTAAATACTGGCTGGTCAATAGTTTAAAACCATACTTAAAAGAAAGTCCTAAACAGAGTAGGAAATGTCCAACAAGATGTCTCAGTAGTGAGTTGCATGCCTCTCATTGTGAAAAACAAATGACTAAATTTTGTTAAGTGTTTAGCAATTAAAGATTCATTTAAAATGGAGTGAATTATGTGTCATTACCTTACATGACAGAAAAAGCAACAACTGGATTCAACAGCAGATTGACATAATCAAGAAGGGCAAAAATGGACTGGTTATGTGTCTAGTCTCAGTGACAACAAGCGGACTATTAGAGCAACAGGACACCAAAGCAGCAGAAAAGAACTAAAGGGTGACCAAAGGCAAGATGATATGACAATCTGATCCAATACCTTAGCTTTATCGCACCCAGCCGGAAGTTACTGCTGGCTACTCAAACATCTGAAAACGTCACCACAGAAAACAGAATGAATGCCGTTAATTTCCGGTGACTCAGCGTTTTCAGAAATCAAAATGCAAAAAGCAAAACAAAATGAAATATAAATATACACAAGTCCTCCTAACTAAAAGTAACGATCAGAAACTAATTTATATACACATGGCATCCAAATGAAACCCAGGTATACATTCAAAACTTGGAAGGTAATTTTTAGTCAACAACCAAAGATGTTGTTAACCAGGCAATGACGCTAACCGCAGCCGAGAAAAAACACAGCCGATTTCTTCCACCAAAAACGTAGCCCTGGGGTAGAGTGACATGCTTCACGTTCACCTGGCCGACCTGACCACACGAATCAGCCAAACCTTGCAGCACCAGCAGCAGGAGCAGACGCCAGTGAAGCCAGCTGCTCCCTGTCTTGTTGCTGAACTCAGCAGCAGTAGCAGCAGCAGCAGGCCAAGCCGAATCTTATGTGATCGTCCTTCTAAGGACTAACTAACCATCTTACATGCGATAGTCCTTCTAAGGACTACTATGCTGCATCTTATGTGACCATCATTCTTAGGATGAACTGGCTACCTCAGCACTGCCTATGCCGATTGTCTCTCTTTGTGAATGCTGATGTGGTCCTCTTAAGGGCAAACATCAAAAGAACGACCAGATCTTGAATACAGCTGTTCCATCTGCCTGCCTCTGGACTGCCACCCTGAACCAAAATGATCCTTTGACTGGCACTCCTTGACTTCATGATTGAACTACACTAAACAGTTCTTGTACATACTTTTTCCAGATTGATAAATAAAATTTGGCTTAGATTTTGAAATCCTTGCCTTTGTTATCCTTACCTCAATCATATTAACCTACGTAATTTTTCTGCTTGTGGGGTTAACAGCACCTGCTTGGCACCCTGCAACAGCTTCACATTGCTCAGTATAGCCAGAGACTGGAAGTGGTGGAGCTCAACCAGGGAGCCATTTCTTCAACAGGAGTGAGAAGGACTTGGATTTGGATATCATTTAACAATCCTGCATATTTTTCTTTGTTTCTCATAAACTAGCTTCTAAAAAAGGCAGGCCTTGCTTCTAAAAATGTTGTTTGAAGAGAATCAAGGCAACATTGAAATAATTACACTTGAATGAAGTGAAAACCACTGATAATCATTAAAAATCATATTTGATGCATTCATCATTTATTAAAATAGAAGCCATTTCTTTTTTGCTTTTTTCTAATTTGAGAAAATTAGAATTTTGAATCTTTTACAGAGAAAAGGTTTTTGAGAAAAGGTTAATGTAATTATAGATAATGTTTTGCATGAAGGAAAAACATTCATTCTTTATTCTCATGGGGTAAAACATAATTGCCGTCTGATTCAGAATTAATGAATATTAAACCTAACTTTCCCTCTGATTTGAACATTCACAATTCTTGATTCAAATTTGTTATGAATTTTGCTAGAGAATCATTCTCCTTCCATCTTGGATCATTGCAATAATTATATGTCTGCCACTAGCTGATACAGAAAGTTATATTTTTCTAAATACCATTTTCTAAATTATAAGAGATGCATTCTTTATAAAGCTGAAATAATAACACCCAAAGGGTTATCTGTGATACAAAATACAAGACCGCTTTGCTGAAAATTTATGTAGCAGAACCATATTAGGTTAATTATTTTATCAAACCAACTTTGGTTAAAATCTGGTTGGAAGGTAAGTTTTGATTTGTATATTTCAAAACATTGAGAACTTTTCATTTTACCAGATAATTATTTACCTTTGGTAGACTTATAAATATGTAAGACAGAATCTGGTGTGAAAAACTGTTTAACTTGACAAAGGGAACCAACATTTCTGTCAGCAGACTTAGCAATCGATTCAATATAATCTTTCCACTTCACATCAATGGAAAATGTTAGTCCGAGAAGATGCAATGAATCGCTCACCTGGCTGTTAGCGTCAGCCATACTAATGGAAGGTAAAAAGGGTTTTCTCACACGATTAAAAGAGAGCTGTTTCATTTAGGGAACTCACCAGGTTGACTATTACAACTGAGTAGGTGTTTGCTATTTGTTGTCTTGTGCTAAATTTAGCAAACTACAACTGAGGCTGATACTAACTGAAATCTGCAAAACCATATATCAATTACATCTCATTTAAATACCCATGGAGACCTACCGGACACTATTCGTAACATACCTGTTGACAACACAAATATAATAGCATCATCTACATGCAAAAAAAGGCTAAAAATAATGGCAATATTAAGCCTGGTAAGTACCTAGATGGGTGACTGCTCAGGGACACTAGGTGCTGTAAGATTGGATGTGCAGGTGGTGTAATGAATAATGCACTTCTTCTCACCTAGCTATAGAATAATTAATAAGACTTGTATTACTAAACCATTATTATTTCCCAAAAAATTCTATAATATATATATATATATATATATATATATATATATATATATATAATGAATTGTTCAATAATAATGATAATAATATTATATATATATTTAATGTTTAAAGGATTTTTTTTATAATATAATATATATATATATATATATATATATATATATATATAATTATTTATTTTTAAAGAAAAAAAAAATTTATAATTTTTTTTTTTTTTTTTTTTTTTTCTTTAAAAATAAATAATTATATCTGCTCTACTTTGTATTGAGCACTCTTTTAAGAATAGTAATTGTTGGTTATTGGAATTCATTCCATATACACCAATCATATACTTAGATATATATATATATATATGCATGCACACACACTTTAATGGATTTTTTATAATATAACAATAATAATATCATATACATGCATATATATATATATATATATGTATGTATGTATGTATGTATATATATATATATATATATATATATATATATATATATTTATATATATATAGTTTATGAAAATTAGGTAATCCAAATGGGTAAACCTAAGGAGGATATAATCCAGAGAGCTCAATGTAAATTCTGAACAAATAATTTAAATAAAAACAGACCACTTTAAGGTTCCATGTAATAAATTATTTCACCACAGCCCTTTTAAAAGGACTGCGGATCATCAGACTTTAATTTAAAAGGGCTGTGGTAAAATAATCTATTACATGGAACCTTAAAGTGGTCTGTTTTTATTTAAAATATATATATATATATGTATATACATGCACACACACACACACTTTAATGTATTTTTTATAATATAATAATAATATTATATATATATATATACACACACACATACAGTCTTTAATGGATTTTTATAATATAATAATCTTAACACACACACACACAGACATATATACATACACACATTTTAATGGATTTTTTTATAATATAATAACAATATTATCATACATACATACATATATATATATATATATATATATATGCATGTGGGCAAGTGGTTAGAACATGCACTTTCTGACCATAAGACCCGTGTTTGAATCTAATCATGGTCGGTTTGTCAGGAAGGTGAGTTCTTGATGTTATCAGTCTGGACAAGGTGTGCCACTTTTGGAAAGTGACTGAAAATCATACCATGGGTTGACCAAAGCCTGGTGTGTGAAATTGTGTAGACACAAATCTTGAGGGTCATCGATGGCTGTGCTAGAACGAAGTCACAAGTCATCCTGACTGAGGGTTTGACTGTGCTGGCCTTTTTCAAATTGTTGGTCATTCTAGATAACACACTTCTCTCCCAGAAACTGTAACTAAGGTTTGCTCAGCATAGTTGCTGTATAAACCACAGGTAAGCTCTGTTGATGTTGCACAAACACAACATGAACCTGAGCAAGCATCTACAATAGGGATTAGCTAGTCACCCTAGTTGACTGGTATCCTCAAATATGAGTAGCCAGCCATTAATTAATATCTATCTCTATATATATATATATATATATATATATATATATACACACACACACATATTTTAATGGGTTTTTCTTATATAATAATAACAATAATAATAATAATATCATATATGTGTATATATGTGTGTGTGCGTGTGTGTGTGTATTTTTAATGGATTTTATCTAAAAATAAATTGGGCTTTGCATAACCTGCAAAAGATTGATAACCTTTAGAAAATGAATCAGTCAATCTATAAATCCACTTCTCCTCCAAGCTATGGATTAAATATTAAATTTTTATTAGCTATAAACATTCTTACAATTCAAAAATATTTTCTGGCTTTAAATAAACAGCAAATAGTTGATAAGCTGTAAAAAAACAAATCAATCAAAACTTATCAACATTAGAGAACTGCTGTCCTCAGCTCCCAAAATTCTTGGGCAGCAACCACTTCATACTCTATTTCATCACAGCTCAAATAAGGACAAGAAATGTGCACAGTGACTAAAATGATCTCTAAAGATCAAACATTATATCAAATAAATAACAATTATTTTTAATTATTTCACCTCAACAAGGGAAAGAAATGCCACTAGGATGCAGCAGGTGAAAGGGAACTGTTATGGTCCAGGTTAGGGCCAAGGAAGAACAACACGAACACAAGAGTAGAAATAACGAAGGTATATTACACAAAATAATAATACAAAATCTGGAAGATGTTAGTATGACTGTCAGTCTGGTTTGGAGTCAACTACTATCGGCTCGACTCGATTCGACCCTCTCTCTTGAGAGGCGTAGTATACATAGTGTTAGGAAGAGTTCATTCTGTAGTTATAGGTAAAGACCCATGACAGGAACCAAAGAGAATGGGAAGACTTTAGTGAGAAGTTAAGGAAAGGATAATAAATGTAAACGATTCAGGAAGACAGAAGATGGTTTATTGATGTTGCATTTAATTTTTTAAGATTGTAGTTGGCAGGGAAGCAAGAAATCAGAAGGGAGTTCCACTGGTGAAAAGTTCAAGAAATGAAGCTGTTAGATTAGAACTGATGGTTGCATCTAGCTAGTTCAATACCAAAATGGTGAGAGCCAGTTGCCAATCTTAATTTCATGCCACTAAGACACTAAGGAGAACAGCTTATCAGAACAATTCCAATAAAAATATCTGTAGAAAAGACAGAGGAAAGCCATGTTCCAGTGTTAAGAAAGTGACTGAAGACAAGATACCAGGTCAGAATTGATTACATTGCAGACTCTTCTCTGAATTTTGGCAAGAATCTCAAGATATGTAGTAGAAGCACCAAACTAGATATAGCAGCAGTATACTAACTATGTTCCAATGGTTGATTTATAAATGTGCAAGAAAGAATCTGATGACAAAAATTGTCTGGCATGATACAGCGAACCAACTTTCCTAGCTATAGATCTAGCAATTGTTTCAATATAACCTCTCCACTTCATGTCAGTGGAAAATGTGAGACCAAGAAAACACAATGTGTTTCTCTCCAGGAGGTTAGCATCAGCCATGCTGATGGTAAGCAGAAAATGTTCTCTCAGGTGATTAAATGGAAACAGTTTTGTTTTTGGGACTATAAAATTTACAAGCCATTCCTTGCCCCAGTTAACCACTGATTGGAAGTCATTTTCAAGATCATTTGCCTGTTCTCTTTTTTGGGAGCTGTCATACTTGTTACTAAGACAGGATTAAATAGCCGTGTCATCTGCATAAATACCTAGCTGAGAACTGATGACATTGGGAAGGTTGTTGATGAATTAGAGGCTAATTATATTTAAGCCTAAGATTTAGCAGGCATGGTTGTTAATCTTAAATTTAATTAAATTAAATGTAATATATTTTATATACCATTTGATCTTTGGTGATCATTTTAGTCACTATGCAGATTTCTTTTCCTCGGTTGAGCTCTGATGAATGAGGACCAATAATCTGTTAATCATGTTTCAATACTTTCAATACTCTACAGTATTATTATTGCTTTTGTTAGCATTGTTAATTTTTCTTCTTGTTCGATTTTATTCCTTTAATTAAGTTTACTATCATGTTTTCACCATTTGTATAATGTTCATTCTTTCTCGAAAAATTGTCAAAATATTTTAAGAACAGGTATAGGTTTAAATGTGTACAAAATGATTGCCGAAAATTTTTTATATTTCTTGCAATTAAATTTAAAAACTGGCAGACAAAAGCTTTCCTTTCGTTCAGTCTTTTTAATAAAAAAAAAAAAAAGAAGATATTTTTGTAAACGAGACAACAGGCATTTGAATCCTGTCCTAGAGACGTCTGCAAAGTTACATTTTCTTTTTATAGTTGCTATGATTTGTAAAACAACAATAGATTAATTACCAAATCAATGTTTCTGTGCTAGTCAGTCACTGAGAGATTCAAGTAACTGCTAATTTGTTTCAATGCTTCTCAAGAATTAAAAAAAAAAATTAATTAAATAATCCAATAAAAGAAAGAAAATAATCTATGTTTCATTCTGGAATTATTTGATGTTTGTCCTGTATGGCGCTTATTCTGAGAAAAGGTTTTGTTCTAATCTGACAATGAAACAAGTGTTTCTCTTTTTTTTTAAACTCAACACACTTGTGTGCCATTTGACTTTCACATGGATTTCAGATGAGAAAAATTAAGTAATCAAATTCAAATAAAATAGAAAGGAAAATCAGTCAAAATATGAATATATGGTCAAGCCCTGATTATTCACGATAACATGATCTCTGGTCATACAATGCACATAAAATGTTTTCCTTTGCTATATTCTATAACATTCTGAAGTCCACTGTTTAAATTTCACTACATCTACTTTACTGACTTGTTAAACTACAAATAATGTTGCATTATAATATAATAATATTATATAAATTACATGTTAACCACATGTTCCCATTTTTGCTACTTATTCTTGGTAATCTGAGAAGCACCAATTTAAAAATGTATGTTTTTATTTAATTTTTAAGCTCAAAGTATGACATGAAGTGGAAAGAGGATATTGAATCAATCAGCTTCACTCTGCCATTCTAGACAATCTTTCTTGCCAGAATCTATTTTACATATTTATAAGTCTACCATTCTTCCTTGCTCCGAATATTGCTGTCACATTTAGTGTGGAGCTCCTGCTATCTCTGAGATCTCTATCTATAAAAGGCAGGATGTGTGTGTGTAATGAATGCACGGCTGCAATTTTCGACAGATCTGCAGGAAAATTTACATGCACATGTTCCAAGTTAGTTTAAAGGCCAAGACTGACTTTGCATTTCCAAACTCCCATCGATAGTGGAAATAATCGATTTTTTCATGCTTCTACAGTAGTTTTTATGTAGTTTGCGGCCATTTTCTAATGGCCAGAGTGAGAGCCTATAGCTGGCTGCCACGAATAGGCAGGAAGATTCTATTGGCCAGCGTGAGAGCCAACAGCTGACTGACATGAATGTTAACTAGCATGCTAGCATGCAAAAAAAAAAATCGATAGCTGCATTCGTCACATGGGAAAAATTTAAATCTGCATGGCACTTTACTCCAATTGGCTCATTCGCTTGCTTAAACTCAACGTTGATTCTGATTCCGCAGAATTGGGTTGGGTGTGAAAAAGTATTTGTTGTTAACATTCTTTTTTCATTCGGTTTTTCCAGTTACGAGTCCTTTTTTTAAAGCCGATCGTTTTGTGTTCATTTTGTTTAGTTCTTTTTTCGTAACAGATTTAATGTTTAGTATATAGCCTAGAAAAAATTTGCAGTGTGAGATAGGCAAGAAGTAAGGCATGTAGCAACATCAGCATGGCAAAGGGCACTCCTTTAAAGGCAAGGAAGGGCAAAAATATTTTAAGTCAAGTGATAGCGATTGCATGAGTCATATGATTTTTGAATCAAGTACGGGCAATGCCGGACCATGCTGCTAGTTCTTGATAAAATCCAAAGAAGAATCTGTAATGTTATTGGTCCTAAACTTACATCTTGGTAATTGTTCTGAGGAACTTTCCGCTATGGTACCTAGACTTTAAGAATTTAAGTGCAGTACTAGATTGGCAGCAATGTCTCAGTTTTACAGCTGAAAATCTTTTCTATCACACTTTTTTCTTGTGGAACTCTCTTCTAGTATCTTGTTTCTAAGTCAAATTTGATCTTCAAAAATTTAAATGAAATGTCAATTGTTATCTTCTTTCTTCTTAATTCTTGTTCTTTTATTGTCCTCTCTTCTTAATAGTAGTTTTCTCATATTTTCTAACACTGTGTAACCCCTTGCACCTTAGTGGCTTTATTACCTTACTTACGGTGAAATGATAAAAAAATGCAACTACGCAATACAGAATTTAAAAATTCTTAAAACAAGAAGAAGAAAAAACAGAACCCCATAATGCATAACTACTTTTGCCCTCTCTTTGAATTTTTAATGACAATTATTTTCTCTTCCAAAAAATTTTGAATTATTGCCAGTTACAAGTTTCTACTTACATTTGCGTGTGGCCCTAAAAATTAAATCACTGTAAACCTTTCACTGAAGAAGAAAACAGAAATTCTGAAACATTCAATAAACAATATATGTTATACTGTTTTTGTTTGCAATTCTAGATGAAGAAGAGACTTGAATCAACAGAAATGTGGTTCTACAGAAGGATGCTTAGAATAACATGGACTGAACACATGAGCAACAACAAAGTTTTAGAGAAAATGGAAACTAAAGGGAAACTTATACTTAACACCAGGAAGAGAAAGTTGAAATTTCTAGGACACATAATGAGGAAAGAGAGCTTGGAAAATTTGATACTTGCAGGATAAATTGAAGGCAAGAGGAAAAGAGGAAAACAACATATGACCTACCTATCCAGCTTGTGTAAATGGATGGCAGAACAAGGTTTAGGAGGGATAACAAAATTTACTAAGAGTTACTAAGGACAAGACTAAACTGGATTTTATATGTTTTCTTATTTGTAATTATGAGTTGGGCAATTTTTAATTTTCTATAGTATATTATAAGTTTTACAACAGATGAAATACATTATCTAATGATGCATTGTATGGAAAATTCATCTTGATTATTATTTTTGTGCATTTGTTGCCATAAAAAAGATTAGTGCTTTGTTGTACTATCTTTTTAGTGTTGGTATGGTTGAGTTTCTGTAGGGATAATTTTCAGAAAACCTCAATAAGAAAACTAAGATTTTCCAACAATTTTAGGGAAAAGAAGTGTTACACAAAATCTTCTTCCACTTTGTCATACTTCTTTCCCTTGAAAATATATATAATTAAAATGAAAGATAGTTGCTGTGTGCTTCTTATAATATTACTATTAAATTTAAATATTATAATATTAAATATTAGTATAATACTTAATAGGCCGATTAATGAAATTTGAGGAATAAAAAGACAACAGAATGGTAATATTGGCAATGAGTTTGATGATATTTTGACTAAATGGAAGCAAAAGAGACTATTTTAAAGTCGGAATTTTTGGACAAACCTGCATTCTTTTTCAATTAGATGAAAAATAAACAAAGAATTGGGATTTTAATCTTCCAAGGAATGTTATTGTCAGAGGGTTTCCTATGGAAACCAAACTCTCTGAGTAAACCCAAATCACTTCTTAATCCTTTAATATATGATTTTATTTTCAAAATGTATTTTAACTCCATTCTGCATCTTATATATATATATATATATATATATATATATATATATACACATATACACACACACATATATATATATACTCATATGTATATACATATATATATATACATACATATACATATATATACATATACATATATATATATATATACATACATATGCATATATATATACATACACATACATATATATATATATACATACATATACATATATATATATATATACATACATATACGCATATATATAAATACATACATAAACATATATATATATACATATATATACATACATATACACTTATATATATATACATACATATATGCACACATATATATATATACATATACACACACATATATATATACATACATATATACATACATATAAATATATGTACATATAAATATATAGATACATATATATATATATATATATATATATATATATATATATATATATATATATATATATATTATATAGAACTGTTCTAAAGTCATATTTATATATATTAACAGCAGCCAATACAAAATATAAGTGTATCTCTAATTAATAATAGGATATTAGGTTTTAATATTGGCAATCTCATAACTATTCCTATACACATGGGTTTATAGGCTAAGAGAAGAAGAGATAATAGATATCTCAAATATTTTATACAGCTGAGAAATTGGCAAAGCTTCTTAATGTACTTATATTTAACTCAATCAAGTAATATCACTTCCAGTTTTATCATTTGCTTGTTTCATTGTTTATGAATTTAATTTTGGCACACAGGCAGAAGAAGAAAAAAAAGAAAACAATCTATCATTAAATAATTGAATTTTTAGCTTTTCTTAATTAAAGATGAAACATGAAAGATGAGCTTTTAAAAGGCAAAACAAACTCAGTAATCCACTAAACAACATCAACAAAAAAAAAAAGCTGAAATCTGAATTCAATTTTGCAAATGGAACTTCTAATATTTGGGCAACAGAAGTCCAGTCAGGAAAAAATGGTCAAATCCATTCGTAACAAAAGTTTTGAGTGGAGGTTTTGACTTAAGAAATAAAAATTAACATCCAGATTTTGACAAGCAGTTGCAAATATGATTTTCTCAATAATTTTCAAGATGTTGCTTCCCTGATCACCATAATCTTAACCTATTTAAATCTGGGACTAACCATAACTTTCCACAAAGTTGCATAAGCTGTGCCTCTTACTCTGTAAACCTCTACATCGAGTGACTCTTGGGCCTTGTACAGAATGAACATCATTATAAAAACAAAAAAAAAACCTTACGAACAGCCCAACATGCAAATTACAATTTGGAGATACAAAAATGAAGAAAGTACAACAATTTAAATATCTCAGAAGTGTTTCAGCAGAGGATAAAAAGAGACATACAGAAATTCGAACACACATTGGAACAGCAAAAGATACCTTCAATAAGCTATATAAAGTATCAAGATACAAGAAAATTTTAACAGAAACAAAGAAAAGAATACCGAACTCTTACATAATATCAATCTTCCTTATATGGCAGTGAATACTGGACAATTTCCTCAAAAATGAGGAAGTAACTCCAAGCAACAGATATCTGGTTCTACAGAAGGATGCTGAGAATACCATGGACTGAACATGTGCATAATGACAAAGTTTCAGAGTAAATGGAAACAAAAAGTGTACCTATTTTTAACATCAGAAAGAGATAATTCTAGGGACATAGTGAGGAAAGAGGGCTTAGAAAATTTGATACATATTTAAGGCAAGAGGGAGAGAGGAAAACAGTGCATAACCTACCTAACTAGGTTTTGTAAATAGTTGGCAGAACAGGCTTTAGGAACAAAAAGACAAAATTTAAAGGAAGTCATAGAGAATCATAAAGAGAGGGATATTTTATAATGACTTCAATTGTGACGTTTTTTTTTATTCTGTTTTCTTCCAGACTTAACAGATTTATTCATTCATTTATTTTTCCTTTTATTTGTTTTACGTCTTAAATTACTTTTTAATGTTTTATTCATGAAATTATTCATCGCTATTTTTCTAAGAGTAATATTTTTTAAAACTTATAATTTATTAAAATTTTAATTTCACTTTTCTGATAACTTTTTTGCCGGACAAATTTTTATAACTCTATTCAGATTTACTTATATAAAAATTTTATAATTTTGATATATTAATTTAGCCAGAATAAGGGCTGGCTAATCTCATTTTCTGAGAACACCTGTCTGATAGGACGGCAAGCCAATCTCTGTTGCATACTGTTGCTCAGGCACATTTGTGTTTGTTCAACACTTATAGAGCCCATCTGTGGTTTATACTGTGAGTATATGGGGTGGATCTACAGTTTCGGAGAAAGAGAGCACACTATCTGACATGATCAACAATGTGAATAAGGTAATTACATTCAAATCCTCAGTGATGATGATTTACGTTCACACACACACACACTCTTATATATATAGAAATTATATATATATATATATGTATATATATATATATATATATATATATATTTGTATATATATATATATATATATTCATATATATATATATATATATATATACTTAAAGAATACTTACTTTAAGAATCTAAGATCAATATAACTACAACCACAACCGTTCACAATTGTATATACAGTATATATATTCAAACAGGTTTGGTTAAATAATTTAGACATACTATGTCTGTTTATTTTTGTTTTAATCCTTTGCAGTCCATGAATCAATTTCTTGGTAGCCGTAGAAAATTTGTTAAGAAAAATACCAAAATTTTCTTTCAAATAACTTTTATTTTTCCAATTGTCTTTGTCTGTGTATATGTATTTCTGTGAATTAAAAGCAATTTTATTGTTCATTTTACTGTCATTTTTATCATTCTATATCAATTTCAAATACACAAGTTTTTTCACATGCAAGGGAGGCAATTTTGTATTTCTTAATTTATTATTATTATTTTTATATATAATATACTTTATAAAATAATGTATATATATATATATATATATATATATATATATAATGTGACAAGGTCGGCAAAGTTTACTTGTGACATGTTTTGTCCATGACAATGGACTGAATTTGTTATGTTCATTTAACTACACATGCACACGCATGAGAGGTGCTGCGGATTATAAATTTTTTTTTTTAGAATTTTTTATATCTAGCTGCATTCATTTAGAGTCTTTTTCTTTTTCATTCCATCAATTTTGTTTGTAAATATCGTACCCTGTGATAATAGAAGTTCTGCCAGTAATGGTGAAATGTTGTATGACCAGAGCACCAATTTACTGTAGATGATCATATGATTAAACAACTCTTTAGACATTTAAATTATCATGAATTGTTTTTCCTTTGATCAAAGTAGCATTTTTTATGTGGTCAGTCTTGTTACGGTGGGCAACCAATGCATTTGACATATTGTTCATGTGCATGTGTAGTTGTACTATTAGGTTGGTGCAAAAATAATGACGTAATAATGTCGTTTTTTGACGTTAAAAAATACGTCAAAAAACGACATTATTACGTCATTATTTTTGCACCAACCTAATATTTACAAAAGGTGTTATATGTCTCTATATCAGAGCCACTTGGTATTGTAGGATTTTATTAGGTTGGTGCAAAAATAATGACGTAATAATGTCGTTTTTGACATTAAAAAATATGTCAAAAAACGACATTATTACGTCATTATTTTTGCACCAACCTAATATTTACAAAAGGTGTTATATGTCTATATCAGAGCCACTTGGTATTGTAGGATTTTATTAGGTTGGTGCAAAAATAATGACGTAATAATGTCGTTTTTGACATTAAAAATATGTCAAAAAACGACATTATTACGTCATTATTTTTGCACCAACCTAATAATATAACAAATTTAATCTGATGAAGTCCTAAACGACAAAATGTGTCACAAGTAAACTTTTTTCACTTTGCCATACATTTTCCTCAATACTGATCCTGATATATAAAAATATATATCATAGATATATATTTTGATTTTGTTTAGTAACATATCAACATCTCTGGGTTATTTAATGCTGAAAACTAAATATTTTGAATGCAATTTTATAGGTTCAACTGAATATATTTTGTACATAATTTTATACTTTTCTTAGTCTTATATTCCGTGCTAATAGGAATATATACTTGAAAAACAAGATGGATACAATAAGTAAAAGTTCATTGTAAAAACCAGGACAATAATAATAAAGGTTACAGTTATGATCAAGGTGGCTGCAAGTCAATCCAGTACTGAGTGCTACTATTGAAAGTTCGGTAGTTCTCACATAAGTCTGAGTTGTGCTCAACATATCCCAGCTAGTATATTTAGCTACCCACCTACAAGGGTTGCATGTGGCACAAGGCAGGTTTAACGTGGGTTCTCAAGCCTGTAGGCTTGGCCAAAAATATTCCCTTTTGAACCTGTATAAACAGGAAATTCAAAAAAATGCTGAACTGTTCATCAACAATAAAAAAAAACATGAAAAAGAGAAATAGAAAAAGTTGTGCCATTGGCAAGTAAGCAAAAATTTTTTTTTATTGAGAGAGTTACCAACTGCATAAGTGATTTTGTCCTTGCAGGGCCACCCCCTATGGTAGTATTTCAAACCACTTGCTGTTAGACAAAGTAAAAGAGAAATGAACAAATGGTAACAGCTATTACAAATTTTCTTTTTCAGCAAAGAAATTCAAAGGGAGAGCCAGTCGTACAGATTTATAGATATTCTAAATTTTATCCTGCGGATACATTGCATCATTACAAACAAATAATCATGAAATGGTTATAAGAACGAAATCACTTGAGGAACAAATAAAATAAAAGGAATATTTGAGTTTTCTTTTTTAAAGGATTTTGCAACCAGTAACTGTTTTATTTGCTTATTTTTGGTTTTACATAATGCTTTAGGAGTCGCAGGAACTTTTGTACTCACATACAAATAAGTCCCAGATGTAGAGGAGGTTAAATTTTTTGATTGGAGGTTGAAGGGAGGAACAATGTCAATGTACTCAGAATCTGATAAGGGTTAAGTGTTGAGTGTTTCTTTAAGGCAATAGCCCAATCCTGGCACTCCTGAATATTGGCTGGAGACCAGGAATGAAGTAGGCTTTTCCACAAAAGACCATTTTCACATCATGGCTAGAGGAACTTCTCTCATTGCTAACTTTCTTTATTTCCTTCATTCTTTTCCACTTATTATCCTCTCTCTCTCCCCCTCTCTCTCTCTCTCCCTCTCTCTCTCTCTTTCTCTCTTTCTGTCTTGCTTTTATACTTTTCAGTTTGATTATTTCATTCTTCTCAAGGTATTTTTTTTTTCTCTCAAGGTTCTTTTTATCAAAAGATCAAGGTTTATTCCCTGGATAATACCATTCAGCTGACCTCCATTCTAGCATCATCTCCCTCCCAAACATGTTCTTTTTTTTTCTTTCTTAACTCCATTATGGGCACACATTCAAGAAATTCTTTTGTTTAAGAAAGAAAAAAGAAAGTGATGGATTTTCTGTTAGCTGATAGCTTTTTTTTTGTTATTATGGAATTTTTTTAGTTTTTACTGGAAGGAATTGCTTGATGACATAATATTGGACTGGATTTCATAATAGTTGTAACAATGACTGTTGATAGTAGTTTTAAATAGTAATAAATCAGTAATATTAACAATCATCCTGTAACTTTTAAATAAATTATATCCAGAAAAGTTTAATACAATTAACATTAATCCAATGTAAATTAAAATTTTGTATGACTGAATTTAAGGTTAGGTCTCATGCTGAAAATAACATGGAGAGTATATGTGAGCAACAAGGAAGTTTTAAGAAAAATAACAATGGTTTTTGTTTAGTTGTTTTTGTTTAGTGGCATATCAACACCTCTGTGGGTTATTTAATGCCAAAATTTAAATATTTTGTATGCAATTTTATTTATTTTTAGATAATAATTATTTTAGTGAAACAAATCTAACTAATTAGCTCATGGGAAGAGTAGAGATGGTTTCCCAAGGGTATTTGCATGTAAGTGAATATAACGAACTCAACTGGAATTGGAACACAGCTCTCTGATTAACAATTTCAAGCCATTATCGTTACACCACCCATACATTCAAGCTTACACCACCTGGTATTTCAAAATGATCACCCAGGCTCAACATTGCTTAACTTCGGTGATTGTACAGGAACCAGTTTTTCAACATCATGGAAGGAACACTCACGCTTAGAATCAAAATGTGACTGTTGAAATTTTTGAAGACATATAATCAAGATAGAAGGCTTGGGAAATTTGAAACTCATAAAGCATACTGAAAGCAAGAAGGGAAGATTGATTGATTTGCTTTCTATGGCTTATCAATCCATTGCAGGTTATTTAAAGACTGAAAATATTATTAGATTGTAAGAATATTTTTTTTGAGATAATAATGGTTTAATAATTCAAGTATTACTAATTAACCCATATCGGGGGAGACAAGAAGTGGATTCATACCTTTCTCAATGCTATTTCTGCATAAGTGAAAATAACAAACCCAATTGAAATTGGAACTCAGCTCTCCCTGATTAACAATTTCAGACCATTGTACATTACACCACCTGCATATCCAAGCTTACAGCATCTGATATTCGTAAGTGATCACCTAACTAGCTACTGACCAGGTTTGGTGAATTTTGGTGATTGTACGGAAACTGGTGTTTCAACATGATATGGCCATAAGTGTGTGAAATTATGGTTAGGTTTCATGCAGAGGATACCATGAACAAAATATGTGATCTACAATGAAGTTTTAAGGAAAATAGGAATGGTTGCACTGTGGTGTAATGGATATCAGTTTGGAGTGAGAACTCAGAGAGCCAGGTTCAAATTCCAGTTGAGCTCATTAGATTCACTTACACACAAATACCCTTGAGAAAGTTATGAATTCTTCTCTTCTTCCTACCAGCTATGGGGTGAATACCAGGACAGACTGGGTTCTTTAACACTGTTGATAACCAGTCTACAGCAGAAAGAAATTGCAACCTACTGCAGGAAAAAATCTGCCTTGTCAGTCATGTATCAAAAGATATATGATCGCCCAAGCATGTATCACATATGGTACTAAACTGACTGGGTGAAGAACACTTGTGCTTAGAATGAAAATGCAACTGTTGAAATTTGTAGGGACATATATCGAGGATAGAGGGCTTGAAGAATTTGAAACTTATAGGGCATAGTAGAAGTAAGTGAGGCAGGGAGCATATCTGTTTAAATGGATGGGAGAACATAGACTGGAAGGTATAGTAAGGGTCGGGTCAACAAGGCTTGAGTCAACTCAAGGGTTTGGTTTGCAGTCACTTTTCAAAGATGCCACATGCAATGATTGACTCCCT
>OZ010597.1:62911069-62921069 GCA_963932145.1 Acanthosepion lycidas | reverse complement strand
ATTTAAAATTATTAAAGCAGAGCATGTTCATGCATGTTTTAAAAACTCAACCCCACAAAAAAACACAGATTTTATCACAGTTACAATGTTTGTCTTTGTAAGTCCTCCCTGAAGATGATCTTGGAGGAGATCAAATGTACTTGGACAGGAATAAATTATGCCACCTTCCTTGATTCAAGAACTGAGAGGAATCAATATAATAGTAAATAGATATAATATGTCTATATTATTTAATGAAACATTCTTGAATAAAGATATGCTTATATATCTATACTAGCAGCATGGCCCGCCATTGCCCGTGCTTGATTAAAAAATTGTACGACTCATACAGCAATTGCTATCACTTGACTTAAAATATTTTTGCCCTTCCTTGCCTTTAAAGGAGTGCCCTTTGCTGTGCTGATGTTGCTACATGCCTTACTTCTTGCCTATCTCACACTGCAAATTTTTTCTAATCTCTATACTAAACATTAAATCTGTTACAAAAAAAGAACTAAACAAAATGAACACAAAATGATCAGCTTTAAAAAAGGACTTGTAACTGGAAAAACCGAATAAAAAAAGAATGTTAGCAACAAATACTTTTTCACACCCAACCCAGTTCTGCGGGATCAGAATCAACGTTGAGTTTAAGCAAGTGAATGAGCCAATTGGATTAAAGTGCCATGTAGATTTAAATTTTTCCCACTTGTGATGAATGCAGCTATCGATTTTTTTTGCATGCCAGTTAACATTTGTGTCAGTCAGCTGTTGGCTCTCATGCTGGCCAATAGAATCTCCCTGCCTATTCATGGCAGCCAGCTATAGGCTCTCACTCTGGCCAGTAGAAAATGGCTGCAAACTACATGAAAACTGCTGGGGAAGCATAAAAAAATTGATTATTTCCACTATCGATGGGAATTGGGAAATGCAAAGTCAGTCTTGGCCTTCCCGTTAACTTGGAGCATGTGCATGTAAATTTTGATGCAAATCTATCGAAAATTGTGGCCGTGAATTCGTTACACACACACGCACATCCTGCCTTTTATATATATATATATATATATATATATATATATATATATATATATATATATATATAAATCATCAACATCAACTGCCTATTTTATCATGCTTATCGGCCTTTAAAACTTCGCAATCAGTATATTAACCATGACCCAGAATTAATTATTCTATTTCTGCTTATCAAAATAAAAGAAGAATACCATTTGAATGTCAAATAAAGATAAATGAGGCAATTAATATTAATTTAATATTAACTTGATAAATTAAAGACTTTATAAGGATACGAGGAATGATTTACACAGGGGTAAAAACAAAATGCCTTAAGCATAGAAAGATTTTTGGTTTGTTTGTCAAAGTAACATTTTTCATTTCGAAATTTAATATTTTTTATTTAAATTTTTATTTTTCACTTTCTTTCATTGTTGCATTTGGAAAGTCGTTTTTCCAACAGTTCAGCTAAACAGAAACAAATCAGAGAGGAAAAAAAAAAGGTTTTCTTATA
Source organism: Acanthosepion lycidas (assembly GCA_963932145.1). NCBI lineage: Eukaryota > Metazoa > Mollusca > Cephalopoda > Sepiida > Sepiidae > Acanthosepion > Acanthosepion lycidas. Next base: position 62,919,562 of record OZ010597.1, on the reverse strand, counting down.
ATTCTCTTGAAGCTAAAGGCAAGGTGAATGTTTGAAAATTGGTTGGAATTTGCCAAGGAGAGAGAAAAAAAAAATAAAAGGTCACATGTTCCTTTTTTTTTTTCTCCAGGCAAAATAGCATCTTAAAAATAGCCTAAAAGAAGTTCTGTATAAAAAGAGATTTGTAATTATTCAAAAAAACGTTATTACAACTTTTCTCTTCTCAGAACCCTATAGAATTATCAGATCCATTTTGAAGAATTGTTAGAAGTTAGGGGAGAATTCCATTATGACCTTATGCAAGACTCTATTAATAAAAGCAAGGTCAATATTGCGTATTTTGTTTTCCAAATCAAAGGATAAATCATATTTTATTGAAAGAAGTCTTTAATCATAAAATTTTGCATGAAACATTTATTCAACAGCTGCACAATATATCAACAATGATGAGAATACGAGAAATACAATATAAAGTGTTTTCCAATAACTTGGACCCGATTTTAAATGTAAATTAAGTTTAAAATCGTTAAAGTTATTAGAACATTCTTTATAAACTATTTATTAGTTTAATGTTAGGAAATTGAATGAAAAAAAAAAAAAAATAATGATCTTAGAAAAGGTTGAAAATACTTGGGTTAAAAACAGCTATGGTGCTTTCCTTGACAGATTTCATCAGAACGTTAAGAAACTGATTAGACAACTGGAAAGGCTCAGTATAAAAGTAAGTTGATATAATATGTCTATATTATTCAATGAAATATGTATATATAAATCCATCTTAAGGAACGTTATTTTAGACTGATGAAGTTCTTTTTTAGCTAGAAAGAATTTACAAGAAAGTAAACAATAAAAAAAATGGAAAATAAATAAAACTAGAAAAAAAAAACAGGATATTCTAAAAGAGAATTTAATAAATGTTATTACATCTGCAAGTAAAACAGATATTTGAAAAGTTTATTACCATTTTAAACTATCTGGAAATCAACTTAAGAGTGTTTTTTTAGCTCCTTGTAAACCCAATGAATAAAGAATTTTCTTTGTATTGGGGGGGTGCTACTTTACTGTGACCCCCCCCCCCAACCCTTCACTTGAATCTTATAATACAGATCAAGAACCAATTGGATGATAATTGGTTTATTTGTGTGTCATGAGAGGCCCTTACCACTGACCTAAAGGAGGTACAGTTTTCTTTCTTCTTCTCTAATTTCCATCTGTCAGGTCAAATCTTTTTATATTATCAAGGGTTGCACAGACATCACTTGCTTGCTATTGATTTATAAGTTTCCTTTTTATCGATTCTTATTGTTCCACATATTTTGGAATTGTGTGTCTATAGAAATAGAGTTAAAATATTGCTTTCAGCAAAGACCTGATATGAAGTTGACCCCAGGGCCATATACGGTTTTCATAAAGAAATTATTACACCAAAACAAGATACCTCAAAAAAAAAAAAAAAAAAAAACTACTGGACATTCATAGTCGGAATCTAAAAAGGTCCTATTTGAACAATTGACATTTCAATCTGATTCTCTGAGAGAAGAACTATGTCATTTATCAGAATTTATATTATTCCCATTCTGTCCCACCAAAAAAAATAATGCCTCTAAGACAAAATGGATTACAGGGAGTGAAACAGAATGAGAAGACTTTAGTAAGGAGAAAGGACAATAAAAGAACAAGTTTCTTGGAGACAGAAGATGGTAACTTATGTTGCATTTAAATTTTTGAAGATTGTAAATAGATATATTCATATAAGTAAATTCTTTTCTGGACATCCCTTATAAGCAAACACTTATACGCATGCAAGAACATTTTTAATAAAAACACTAATTGCAGTACCTTATCAATAGTTTTTAATCAAATTTATGTATATATATGTGTGTGTGTGTATGCATATATATATAGTGTGTGTGTGTGTGTGTGCATGCATATATATGTGTGTGAGTATATATTGTATATATATATATATATATATATATATATATATATGTTGTATACATGGCGCGATTGTTAAATTGTCGCCATTTTATATTTTTAATTTTGTGAATGCATTTTGTAGATTTTTGATTTTGTTGAATGCACAGTTAGGTAGGGTCAGTTAGGCACTGCCTGTGAGAAAAAGACCACCATGACATAGTTCACTCTTCTTCTTTATGTGCTGTGTCCCCTTAGGATGTAAGCAATCATGGCCCTCCACAATTTCCTGTTCTTTGTAGCTCTTAATAAATTTTGTCTTTCTTTTATTTCTCCAAACTCTGCTCTGCCTTTCATTTAGTCAAGCTCACTAAGTGTGCTATGCATTGTTTTTCTATGTTCCTCTTGCCTTCAATCTGTCATGTGAATATCAGATTTTCCAAGCCCTCTTACTTCATTATGTGTCTTAGAAATTTCAGCTCTCTCTTCCTGATGTATGTTTCCTTTTCGTTTCCATTTTCCCTAGAACTTTGTTGTTGCTCACATATTTAGTCCATGGTATCTTCAGCATTCTTCTATAGGACCGAATTACTGTTGCTTTCTAGTTTCATCTTCAGCTTTCAAGAGATTGTCAAGTCTTTACTGCCATATAACGGTTCAGTATTCTTTTGTTTGTTTCTTAAAAAAAAGTTTCCCTGTTTCTTCAGACTCTGCTATGCTTTTGCAATTGCGTCTTTGACTTGGCTTCCTATTTCAGTATTGCACTTTCCATCCTCTTTAAATTAATGCATTAGAGGCACCAAGGAGAAAATCTCATTCCTTACTACTCATGAAAAGACAAAGAAAAGCGACATCACAGTAATTCTCTCTTTGTGACCAGTTGACTTTTTCTTTGTTCTTAACATTTTCTGAACTGAAATCAACCAATGTTTACTCTACTAATTACAGACTTTAACTTGTATACAAACACGAGCCTTCAAGTCTCTTTGAATTACCAATAAAAGACCAACACCATTTCCTTCATAAACTATCATTTAAAGGTCAAATACTATCAAATCCAGTGATGATCAAACACTATTTGGCTCAAAAATATTCCTGAAATGTTAAACTAAATCATAAAGAAAATTAGCAAAGTTTTATTTGGTTTTAAAACCAATTCTAACTTTCACGGCTAAGATTCACCATATCATACACACTGTAGCAAACCAATGTAATTCTTTTCATATTCTATGGTTGGGATGTAAGCCTCTCCTCATGATAACCACTGCTTTATGTAAACAACTGCCAAAGGGTTGGCTTCACCGATCACTACAATCTTGGCCTGTTCAAGTCTAGGGTCAACTGTTATCTTTACTTTATACTTGTATAAACTGGGTCTCGTAAAAATTGTTATTTTACTAAAACCACAAGTAAATTGTTTAAACACTAAAGCTGGGCTACTAATCTGAAAATGGATAAATTAATGCAATCAGAAAACTTAATTTGTACACTATTTATTGTTTCAAACATATATGTTGTAGTGGACTGGGAAGGTGAGGACTGAAATCTGGAAATAAGATTTGCATTCAAATTAAAGCTCTGAGTACCCAAAAAATAAATATTAGGTGCGTGCAAAAATAATACGTCAAAAACCGACATCATTTTTGCACCAACCTAATATATCTTATTTCTGTATAAATGTCATGTTTATTTAGAGAGGTTTCTTTTTTAAATTAAATTAAACGTGGCAGTCTATATCAATGATTTCTCTTGCTGTGCTGGGTCCCTTCAGGATGTGGACAAACATGGCTCTCCACGGCTTCCCATCATTTGTTGATCTCAGTAATACTTGCTATTTTTCAACTCTTCATTGTCTTTGTTTTGCCATCTATTTGCTCAAACTTGTCAAAGTTACTCATGGCTTTTGTACATTTTTCATGCCTTTCATCTGCTCCTCTTTTATTTTGAATAAGAACACTGATGATGATAATGATAATAATGGATGAAATAATGATTATAATGAATGTCTGCAAGTGTTTTTATACTAAACATGGGAAATTCTATGAGAAATTAGAAAAAAAGTAATGATTCTATCTGGACAACAGGAAGTAACCTTACTAACTGGAAAAAAATATCTTTTGCAAAATGAAAAACCTGTAAGAGAGTATGGTAGAAAAGACACATAGTTCCAGGCATTTTGGGGAAACATTCAATCCAGCATTTTAATTCTATATTTTTCAAATCTTAAAGATTTTATTTAGTTTTCTCCAAAACTTTAAGTAATAACTATACTTGTTTATTGCTAGAAAAATCTCACAGTTTTCCAATCTGAATTTTCTGATGAATCTTAATTCTTAAGTTAATGACTGAATAAGCTCATGGTGAGTTCTACATCAAGAAAATATCTGTACAAATCCTCCTATCATATTGTTGAATTATTGAGCTGAACAACTTTAACAAAATATATGCAATAACAATCTTACTATACTTGTTCCTCTTTTAGTTCTTAAAATAAGACCTGCACTGATATTTGTGATTTAAGAAGTGGGTACAAATGAAAAGATTTGACAGTGACAACTTTTTCTATCTCACTAAGACAGCTGTTGAAAGCACAAGAGCAAACCAAACTTAATTTCTTTCCTTCTTTCTTTCCTTTCTATTCTTTCTTCCCTTTCTTCATATTATCTTCTTTCCTTTTTCTTTCTTCCTTTCTTTTCTTTCCTTCTTTTTTCTTTTTTCTTTTTTTCTTGTTCTTTCTTTTCTTGTTTTTTCTTTCCATCTTCTTTCTTTCTTTCTTTTTTCTTTCCTTTCTTCCTGTCTGTTTCTTTGTTTCTTTCATTCTTTCTTTCTGTCTTTCTTTCCTTTTTCCTTCTTTCCTTTCTGTCATTTTTTCTCTCTTTCTTTCTTTCATTCTTTCTGTTTTCTTTCTTTTTTCCTTCCTTCCTTCCTCCCTTCCTCCTTCCTTCCTTCCTTCCTTCCTTCCTTCCTTTCCCTCCATTTCTTCCTTCCTTCCTTCCTTCCTTCCTTCCTTCCTTCCTTCCTTCCTTCCTTCCTTCCTTCCTTTCCCTCCATTTCTTCCTTCCTTCCTTTCCCCCCATTCCTTCCTTCCTTCCTTTCCCCGCCATTCCTTCCTTCCTTCCTTCCTTCCTTCCTTCCTTCCTTCCTTCCTTCCTTCCTTCCTTCCTTCCTTCCTTCCTTCCTTCCTTTCCCTCCATTTCTTCCTTCCTTCCTTTCCCTCCATTCCTTCCTTCCTTTCTTTCCCTCCATTCCTTCCTTCCTTCCTTCCTTTCCCTCCATTCCTTCCTTTCTTCCTTCCTTCCTTCCTTCCTTTCCCTCCATTCATTCCTTCCTTCTCAATGAAACCCAACAGCATTATGCCTCTTCAGGCTTTCCTCTTGATCTAATAGTCCATATTTGCAAGGTACTGGCAGGACATAACCTTTGTGCTAATTAAGGAAGAAACACACCAAATTATAATAAGATATTTTCTGTAAAACCATAATACAAAGAGATAATATTTCAGAGCAGAAAGGCAATTTTTGGTGCATTTTCATGGTGATCATCATCTTCCAAAAATATTTAAATAAACATAAGAAATATTTTGAGTATTGAAATGAAAGAATAATTGATTTCAATCATACAATAGACATGTGCATTTTTTCCCATAGATACATTTCTGTATTGACCTTATGAATTCTTCATTGTCATCAGTTTTTTTACAAGACATAATTTATTGTTATCATTGCTTTTCATTCTGGCCCAGTCTTTTACCATTGTACTTTTTCATTCCAAATATTCTTAATTAATTGCTCTTCATGCCCAAACTGTATAACAGGCCAATTAGCTTTATGTCTCTTCTGTTTTTCCATACTTACCATTAATGTTATCATTCCCACATTCTATAGGGCTTATGGCCATATCACATTGAAACACTGCTTCTCATACAATTACTGAAGTTAAGCAACATTGAGTCTGGTCAGTACCTAGATGAGTGACTGCTTCGGAATATCATATTGTAATCTTGCATATGCGGATGTAATAATGGATAACGACTCGGAATTTGAAATCGGAGAGCTGAGTTCTATTTCCTGTTGGGTTCGTTATATTCTCTTGCACACCAATACCCTTGGAAATGGTTAATTAATAGGACTTGTATTTTTACAATCTAAAAATATTTTCTGGTTTTAAATAACCTGCAAAAGATGGATAAGTTGTACAAAAATATGTGCAGTAATCTTGGATGTGCAGGTGGTATAATGGGTAATAGCTTGCAACTGGAGTTCAGAGAGCCAAGTTCCAATTCGAGTCAGGTTTGTTATATTCACGATACACAAATACCCTTGTGAAAGGTGTGAGTTCACTTCTTCTCCCCCAGCTATGGGTTAATTAGTAGGACTTGTATCAGTAAATCATTACTATCTAAAACATTTTTACAATCTAAATAGAAATGAAAGCAAGCAAGAAAATGATTCTATAAGATATGTATACTACTTGCTTATATAAATTAATTTGATCCTTGAATTGTTTATAGATAGCATCTTAAGCATTCTTATGATTATTTCAAAAGATCTCATCAAGGAAGATAATACAAATATTAATATCTTCAATTTGGTGTGCCCTCATCATGATATTAATGAGGCATAACCAGCCTAAACAGATTACATATCATAACACTCTAATATTATTGTTGCACTGAGAAAGCACTTCTGATCAAAATCAAAATGGCTTAGCATCTAACCAAATGCCGGCTTGCGGATGTTACAAGCTGTGAAAATTGACCTTGACATCTGAAGGGTCATTATAAAAGTGAGGAATAATCAGAGGCATTTCCATTACAGGTGGATAAGAAGAGAGACAATCTTGGTGGGTAGGAGAAAAGAAGACGGGGTTGAAGAGATAGGAAATTCTATTGGTGCATACTGGGGTAAACTTAAATTGAAGCCAAGCCGATGAGGCAACTAAAGATGAAATAAGCATATACCCACAGCTGCCACCTTTCAAGAATGTAGGCTAAATCGGTTTACAGCTGTTGTTGAAGAAAAATTCCGAAACGATTGGTACAAGGTCAGGAATGTGAGAAGAGAAATACTTTAATAAACAACTGTTGTTCCTTGTCATTTCGTTTTCTGCCAGGAAGATGAAATGAAGAGGTCAAGAGCAAACTGATGTCTTCACAAATCGGCCAGAGTGAATTTTCTATTAGGCAGAGATCACTTCACAGGGCTTTGGAATAGAGAATAACAAAATGCCAAGTTTAATCCAGATTATCTCATTTTCTTTACTACAGACCTACCTGGAAGATGGAAAAACTTTGGAAACAAAAGCAAAATGATTCCAAACAAATGGTATTTGTAAAATAGACAATACTCATTGGTTATATTTCTTAGTATCAATTACATTTTTTCACTCAAATAATTCAACCCCTTATGTTTTAATGGCTTTATTGCCTTGCTTGGGGTGAAAAGAGTTAAAAACTAAGTAAATTGAATTTGCCTTGAAGGTTGATGCTTATAGGTTGAAACCCAAACTTAGAGAATTTTGATGCGCAGGGAGTAGAAGAGTAATCAATATATAAAAAAGATCTATAGAAAGAAGTTGAAATTTCTATTAAGTTGTGTAGAAATCTTAATCATTATAGCTTTTATTATAGAAATTGAAATTGTTAATCATCGTTTTTTTTAATTTTTGGGGTTTTTTGTGATATTCATGGTTAGTATTGGCTTTTTTATTGTGTTTTCTTTTTGGTCACATGGCATCCAATTTTTTAAACAATGAAATTAATGTCTACTGGTTTAGAGTTCAACTGTTTTACTAAAGAAAAAGGGCCTATTTACGGGAATCAAACTGCCATTAAGTTGCTGGAAGACATCAAATAAAAGCAAGGCATAATTTTCTTTTTTTTCTCAACAATGTTCACCCTGTACAAGGCCTGGCTGCTACTTGAAGTTGAGGGTTACAGAGTAAGAGACACTTTTTTATGCGGATATGTGGGGATGATAATAGTTTAATCTAGACTTGAATGGGTTAAGATTGTAGCAATTTGGAAAGCATCTTCTTGGAAGTCAGTTCCACAGAGCAGTGATTCATGAGAAGAAGCTGCCCAAGTGGAACTTACATCTCACCAATGAATACGAATGAAATGAGAGTGGTTTGCTAGAATGTGCATGGCATGGTGTGTCTTAGACATGAAGGTAAAAAATGGTAGAACTAAAATAATAGAGTTCATCTAAGCCCTTTCGGTGGAAATAGTGTGAGGCTTGTGACATTTCATCTGTGATAAAGGGGTTGTAGGGTGCAAAGTAATTTGTCACCCAGAAGACAATTTCGGACTCTATCGAGACTGCCCATATATGACAGCAATACTCCATTTTTGTCTTATCCTATTCAAGAGATTCACATCATAATGGTAAAATATGCAGGACTTAAAAGAGGTTTAGGGTTGGATTTCTCAGATTAAAAATTGTATACATGTCCAATTCCTGTCAAGCAGCACATTTTTCATATATATATATATATATATATATATATATATATAGGAAGTGCCAACTTCAAATTACAGTCAGGCTTGTTACATTCACATGTGCAAATACCCTTGGGAAAGGTATGAATCCACCCACCTCC
>OZ010597.1:62861069-62908569 GCA_963932145.1 Acanthosepion lycidas | reverse complement strand
AAATGAGAAAATGGTAAGTCAATTTCTGATTCCTCCTGATGAGTGGATCGAATGATTATGCAAAGGTTCATCTGCAGTTAGACAGCTGCATATTAGCTTAGTAAGAAATTTTATATTTGTATTAATGCTATATATATATATATGTGTATATATATATGGATTTGAATCAAATAGGATAAGAAACAAATAGGAAGTTAATCACTTATGTGCTGTGCATGATACACACTTAGGTGATCATTTATCTTTCAATACATAACTGACGAGGCAGATTTTTTTTTCCTGCAGTAGGTTGCCATTTCTTTCTGCAGTAGACCAGTTGCCATCCAAGGCTAGAGAACCCAGCCTGTCCTGCTGGAGCGAGAAGAAAATGATTAATACCTTTCCCCAGGGTATTAGCATGTAAGTGAATGTAATGGATTCGACTGGAATTTGAACTCCGCTCCCCAATTCCTCAGTTTGAGCCACTATCCATTACTCCACCATGCATTCGCTTTCAAATAGGAAACATTTCTTAATTTAACATGTTTCACATTTATTTAAGCTTCATCAGAAATTAAATATGGAAGAGAAAGTTCTGGTATTTTTTTTTTGTACTGTATTGTTTGTTTCTCATTGGTTGAGTAGAGAGATAGTGTATTTATCTTGTCTGGTAGTGTATATTTCTTGTGTATATCAACTAAATCCCACATAGACAAACTATAATTATGATAGACATATACGCAAGAATTATACCCACAAACTCCGACAGACAAAGCAAATACACATGAGGTTTTCTTAGAAAATGAAAAGCAAACAAAACAAAATTAAAAAAAAAATTTTCTTTTGTCCTCCATATTTCATTTTCTGATGAAGGTTGAATAAAAGTGAAACATGTTAAATTTATAAACGTTTCCTATTTTTTCCTTACACATATATATATATATATATATATAGCTATATATATATATATATCTATATATATATATATATCTATATATATATTCATTCATATGTATGTGTGTTAAGATATATCATGTTTTATTTTAAATTTTATCTTAAAAAGATTATATTATTTTTCCCCCTTTTAGTCATGTATACAAAAAAAATGCAACTCTGAATTTTAGACTAGTTATTTGATTGGTTGGGGTTGAAAGGCAATCTGAGAATAGTCTTCAGTATATCTGATGTCGTGATTGGTTGGTGCATTTGAAAAATAAAGAAATTGGCAGACACAGAGAAAGAAAAATATTGAGAGCATCATAGTGTTCAAATTGTAATATGGGTTGCAAAAAAATATTATTATTTTTGGGGAGGATGGAGGCAGAATGAATCTTTGTCTCACATGGTGAGGGTGCAGATGTTGGTGCAGCTTAAAATTCAAAAAAGAATGCAGCAAAAATCTGTATCATATTAATAAATCAATAATCAAATCTTGCTTGAATTATGTTTGTAGATAATTTATTCATAAAAAAAGAACCAGACATAGTTTTTTATTATCATTCTTATTGTTTTTTTCTAAAATTTATTGTGGTTGTTCCTATTATGGTGGTTATTACCTATTGTTATTATTATAATAATATTAATTATTATTATAATAAAACCAACCTTATTGTGATAGATAAGAATAGCAAGTGTCAAATCACTGACTGTTCCATATGACAAAAAATAGATTCCAAAGAAACTGAGGAGACTGAAAAATACCAGGATCTGGGCAGGGAGCTAAAAAAAAACAAAAAAAAAACAAAAAACTATGGAATATGAGTGTAGACCAAATTCCAGTAGTAATGGGAGCACTTGGAACACTTGCTAGAAAACTGTTCCATGTGGTATAAGCGTGGGCTCCAAATAAACTGAAAAGATTGAAAAATACCAGGATCCGGGCCAAGGGCTAAAGAATCTATGGAATATGAATGTAGAAATAATTCCAGTAGTAATGGGAGTACTTGGAACACTTGCTAGAAAACTGTTCCATGTGGTATAAGCATCGGCTTCAAATAAACTGAAAAGACTGAAAAATACCAGGATCCGGGCCAGGAGCTAAAGAATCTATGGAATATGAATGTAGACCGAATTTCAGTAGTAATATGAATGTAGAAATAATTCCAGTAGTAATGGGAGCACTTGGAACACTTGCTAGAAAACTGTTACATATGGTATTAGAGGGCTCCAAAGAAACTAAAAATATTGAAAAATGCCAGGATCCAGGCCAGGAGCTAAAGAATCTATAGAATATGAATGTAGAAATAATTCCAGTAGTAATGGGAGCACTTGGAACACTTGCTAAAAAACTGTTCCATGTGGTATAAGCGTGGGCTCTAAATAAACTGAAAAGACTGAAAAATACCAGGATCTGGGCCAAGAGCTAAAGAATCTATGGAATATGAATTCCAGTAGTAATATGTGTACTTGGAACACCACCTAGAAAACCGAAAAGGAACTGAGCAAAAATTGGAATTGAGAGCCAGATTGTAGAGCTCCAGGAAACTGCCATCATTTATTCTGTGAGGATTCTCAGAAATGTTCTTGTTTTGTGAGGAGTTTTTTATATGCCATGTCTCAAAAACAGAATTGCCATTGAAACCATAATAATAATAATAATTCTCTGCCTCCTCCGACTCTCTTGGTGGTAATAGGTATTTTGGATAAAGTGAAATCTCAAGAAGTATTCTAAGGACTGTTTTCATTATACTCATCTTTTGGAGTCTGTCTATATTTCTGAGATGAGGTATTATGTACATTCTACAGTCACTAACAATTTTATACATGTTACAAATTCATGTGAAAATTTCACAGTTTTCCTATTTTGATATTCTGATGAATCTTAATTCTTAAATGAATGATCATGTAAGTTCATGGCGAGTTCTATGAAAATAAAATATTCATAGAAATTCCCTTATCACATCATTAAATATTTGAGGTTAATAACTTTAACAAAATATTGCAATAACAAACATGAATATGAAATCTGGTCATTATCTCAAGAAGTAATGGGGTAAAAATGAAAAGATATGAAATTGATAACTTTCAATAATTTTTTTTTTTTTTTTTAACATGTGTTAGCCCATGCGATACCCTGTCTTCATCAGCTGCCGACCAGGGGTGATATCACGGTTTCGGTGGCTATGGCGGGACCACCACCCCTGGCGCCACCAGCAGCATTTGCCACCAGGCAGGGTATGAAGATAAGCTAATTGATCGTTCCTTTAAGTAAATTCTATCTGTAATGAAATTTTCCTGAACGCGTTATTGACGCGCTCGTAAAAAATCGTTATAGACGACCACGCAAATATTTCACTTGTGCATGTTAGGTCGTGATGTTGTGCGCGTTTTATTTGCTTGTTTATTTGCCTATCATCACTAAAAGAGATGTTAAACACTTCTTTCTTTCATTTTTTCACTGAAACCAAGTAGCGTCTATGATATGTCTTTTCCTTCTTTCCACCTATCAAAATGGAATAATCCATTATTTATGAGGTACTGGTAGGACATAATGGCTATGCTAAGAAAAGAGATTATATAAGATAGGTCACAGAACTATTTTAAGCTACATTTGCTTATCTACATATATACAGAAAAAGCAAGAGATTCCTGTATATGCATACTTATTTATTCATCTCAGTATATTAATATAAATATATTTATATCAGATTAGTCATATTAGCTGTTTCCTCATAAGGAAACGTGGCATTCACTGATCATAAGTCTACTTACTATTATTGCTCTTTGCGTTATCAATGGGAGTTTCCTTCCTAAGCATTCACTTGAAGTAGTGAGGAACATCAATATCTTGATTATGCCATTATTCACTGTTTGAGTTACATGTACCATCCATTTTAGTTGTTGTTGTTGTTGAAAGTCCTCAAGGGATACATATTCTCTTATGTAGATATTAATACGTACATATACACACATAGATTTGTAACTGTTAAAGGAATTCTAGAAATTAATTATTCACTTACTTTGCTGAAATTATAAAATGGGTCACTGAACCGCAGACACTTCTCGTTATATTAATCATGATGAAGATTTTGAAACACTTGAGAATTTTGCTTCGTGAAGATGTCATGTTTATATCTGATGCAAAAGTTTCAAATATGCAAGCCATATGCAAACTGAATGATCTTAGCTGTCCTATAAAATGTTTAATATGCACTATGAAGCCTGTTTGTCTTTGAACAAGAAGAAGCAATTTATCAAATGTAGTCATTGAAATGTATGTCAAAGTGCAATTACAAATTATTGCTCCTTTGTATTGAGTTAGCACAGCACTTATGGTTTCCTGCTGTGTTAATATCTGTAAATATTAAAACTTGAGTTGGGTTTTAAAAGTGACTTCAGAAGGTGCCCTACTCGTGACATTGGTACATACAGTTGGCATTTGGATTCTAGGCAATTAAAGCAATGTTATTGAAGATTTGGCATGTCAGTTTTAGATGAAATTTATAAACATGTCTATTGTTAATAATTCTTATTTAATCAGATAGAAAGAATTAAATTTCTCATCACCCAGTGTTCCAAAACATGAGTAGATATTCAATTACATGTTCAACAAGAGTTTACCAAATAATAAAAGACTTAATTTTTCTAAGGTTAAAAAAAGCATGTTGGATTCTGCATATAGTTTTCTGATTTGAAAAATGTAGTAGAAATCGCTAAACAGTTAATTGTTCAATGATTGTAATGAAAAAAAAAATGACTGTTCATAACTTTTGTTCTTTTTTACTGAAATAGCTTTTATAGATCGCAGATCTAACCTAACAAAAGATCAGAAAAGGTAAGAGTTCAGAAAGAAAATATTTTTAGCATTCTAGTCCTTTTTAACTCCTATCTTCATCTTTGTTGTTTTTAAATTAATATTCCATTAGTAAGGAAGAAGATTCACTTGGATATCTTCTTCCCAAAAACTGCTATTTTGTCAAACAGACTCGTAAGAGGACAATTTCCTGATCACTAAATTCGTAATTCCTTAACCTTTAGCACACTGTAGCTGACTACACAGAAATCCAAAGAGATACTGATATAGTGAAAGATGCTTTCCAGATACTAAGCAAAATATCAAGAAACTGGAAAAGAGAGAAATAAAAATTAGAGTGTTATGTAATATCAAAAATTGCTTAGTGCTACAAAGGATAGGAAATTGTAGCGAGCCATGATCGCCCCTCTCCTGAACGGACACAGATTATAAAAGGATAGGCAAGGTTTCTCCTTTATATTCTCTTTAACTATATAAAATGCTTTATATAGAATTCAGGATTATTTTTCTGCTAGTCTGGGACACATGGTCCAGTGAATAAAAGCACATAAAAGAAAGTCTGGCTTAAGAACAAACTATAAAACTGTTATAAAAATAAGATAAATAAAAGCAGGAAATAATTTTTAATATCTTAAATTTTAATTAACCACACCAAAAATAATTATTCTTTAGTCACATTTCTATATTTCAGTTTTGTATATTTTAAAGAATTAGGGGAAAATTAAAAGTCATTTCGACGTGTCTGAAGAAAGACTCAAGGCACAAAATATCCATTCTCTCTTTTCCAATGATCAGTTTTTGATTCTAACAATCAATGATATTCAAGTACTATAAATATTTCAGCTTCTATTCTAGGCTGTCAGTCCTGTTTATTTTCAACAGCTCTCTTGGAAATTTTGGATAGTCAAAATGGACAAACTCAAAATGCCAGGAAATATTTGCTTAAAGAAAATCTGAGGGCACTAAACTTGATAAATCCATATTCAGATAAGTCCAATCGAAATAGTCCATCCATAACTCATTCTGCGTTTGGATATGAACTGCGGCAAATTTATTCCAATTCAGATTTGCTAATTTTGTCGTTTGCATTTTCCTCTTACCAACTCTATGACTGAAGTTAGCTACATAGCTCAAACTGTCTGGAGTGAACTGAAAATAAAAGAAATTGAACTTGATTTGCTCTTGAGACTTCGACAAACTCAAGGCATCAGTCGTTTGTTCAGTTATTTTCAGTACAAAACTTATCGTTTTTGTCATGATGTGTTACTTGAAGGCAGATGGATATATATATATATATATATATATATATATATATATATATATATATATATATATATATATATACACACACTCACAGATATATATATAGAGAGAAAGAGAGATTATATATATATAATGGATAAACAAAAGATATATAAAAGGGTTTTGAAATATCTTAATATCATAGATTATTTATCTCTTTAAGTTACAGAGTAGAATATAAATACTTGTAAAATTTGTTATTGATCTTAGAGTATGATCTGAAAAGAGTCAAGGTAATTTTTCTTTTCTTTTTTATATGATTGTTTTGGTAAATAATTGTTGGTGAAGATAAGACAGAATAATTTCAAAACAAGATCTCCAGGTAATAAAACAGAATACCAAACATTGGATGGGAGGCGAATAAAAGTCTCTATCAAATGTTGCAGCTAAAGAATTTGTGGTTTATCAGACTGAAGCCACTAACATCTGCTAGATTTGAAATTTAACCCACCTTAAGCAGACATTTCTTGACAGCTTTTTTCTTTAAACAATCAAAAAGTTTCACAGCACACTTCTTATTTGAAGAGTATATATATATATATATATATATATATATATATATATATATATATATATATATATATATGGGATAAAAAAAAAATAAATATATATAAGATAAGAAATAAAAAAATAGAAAATAAAAATGAATAAAAACAAGCAAAATAATTTAACCCAAATAAATAAATAAACAAATAAACAACTTCCGGTAAAATAACTGCCAAAATAGACTACCCACAATGCACCACTGACTCATATATATAAATAGCTGAGAAAAATAACAGCACTCGTGGCCTGACGATTGCATTTAGCATGAAACACACTTTTACCTCTAAGTGTTGACTTCTATGTTCACTTTTATATTTATTTATATATATATATATATATATATATATTTTTTTTTTCTTGTTTCAACATTTGGAAGTAAAGTCTGATGATCTGCAGTCCTTTAAAAGGGCTGTGGTGAAATAATTTATTACATAGAACCTTAAAGTGGTCTGTTTTTATTTAAATTATTTGCTCTGGATTTACATTGAGCTCTCTGGATTTTATCCTTCTTGGGTTTACCCATATGGATTACCTAGTTTTTTATAAACTATATATATATATATATATATATATATATATATATATATATATATGTGTGTGTGTATGTAAAAAAAAGTAACCTGTTAACAAGAATATGAAAATCAGCTTTTTCTATAGATATCACAAGACTAAATATGCTGTGTATAAAAAAAGTTACATACTCTCATTGGAATGGTTAGTGTAGATATCAATCTGAGAAGTGGTTATCCATACTTTCAAGATTAATGCTAACTACTTTATACTTGATGTTTCTCTTCTCTATTCATGAAGTTTCAAATTACGATTTGAAATCATGACTGGTTCCCTTGGTAAAAGAGGTTACAATCAAAATTGCAAATAATTTTTAATAATTTAGTTTTTATTTCCCCCATAATGCAATCAATACCTATCCACAAAAGGTTATTGATTTGACAGATGTTACAAGGTAGGAGTATTGAAATGTTTTTTGACCAACCAAGAAGGGAATCTAAAAAAAAAAATTGCAATAATGTATTCCATTCCAATGCTTTTCTCTTGTAAGCAAAGTTTAATAAATAAAATAAAAATATTTCTTACATCTTCTGAAAGGTATCACCTATTTATCTCCTTAACAGCTGATTAACATTAACACTGGCATTCTTAAGGACAATTCAATCAGCTAACTTTGTTTTGGGAACCAGATACTTGGATAAGCAAAACAAAAGATCAAAGACCCGGTATCAAAGTGAAAGACAATTCTATTAGTACTCACCTGATCACCTACTGCCCTCAATATAAAACAAAGTAAAAAAGAGATTCCTGGTCAGTTCTCTCTACCTACTTACCAGAAAGCAATGGGGCTCCTCTAACCACCAAAGTAATAATTAGGGCCGATTGCTACAAAGAAGAAGGAGTCTCACACTCCCTTTCACTCTGTTTAAATATACTGTAAGCCACAAACTCTGTCTCACAAGAAGAATACAGTTTGTGTTCATGAAAAAGAAAATAAACCTGCCAAAACAAAGGTTTCTCAGCATCCATCCATTTTGAATATAAAAACCAACATTCTAAATCAAGCTCCATCCTCCCTTACAATGCATCATACATTAGTGACACAGTAATGGTTAATTTAATCCTTGGGCTGGGTAGTACAGACTCAATGGAAACTGAACTAGCAATAACTGAGCAGTTATTAAAAAGAAAAAGAAAAGATATCTCCATATATGGATAGAGGAATGAGAACACTCAACTGCCATAGATTAAATAAAGTGTTCAGAATATTTTTTTTATATATTATTTTTAT
Organism: Acanthosepion lycidas; assembly: GCA_963932145.1. Lineage (NCBI taxonomy): Eukaryota > Metazoa > Mollusca > Cephalopoda > Sepiida > Sepiidae > Acanthosepion > Acanthosepion lycidas. Next base: position 62,900,188 of record OZ010597.1, on the reverse strand, counting down.
TAATAATGTCTTTTTTGTTAGTTGCATTTTTTCCTCTGAGTGAGCAATATTTTTGACTTTATACAATTTTTTGACCTTCTAAAGAAAGAAAATAAGAGAAGAAAAAGAAAGAAAAAAAAGAAAAATGGACTAAAAGTGAAAAACAAAGAAAAGCAGGAAACAAAAAAAAAAAAAAAAGATGTAAAGTACTTGTAGTGTAAAAAACTGCAAGAAAGCATTACGAAGAAAAAAATCATCAAGAAAAGAAAGGATGTATAAAGAAAAGGAAGTAAAAGTGAGAGAGAGAGAGAGAGGGGGGTGGAAAGTATGAGTGACAGAGAGAGAGAGAGAGAAGTGGAAAGTATGAGTGAAAGAGAGAGAGAGAAGTGGAAAGTATGAGTGACAGAGAGAGAGAGAGAAGTGGAAAGTATGAGTGAGAGAGAGAGAAGTGGAAAGTATGAGTGAGAGAGAGAGAAGTGGAAAGTATGAGTGAAAGAGAGAGAGAGAGAGAAGTGGAAAGTATGAATGAGAGAGAGAGAAGTGGAAAGTATGAGTGAGAGAGAGAGAAGTGGAAAGTATGAGTGAGAGAGAGAGAAGTGGAAAGTATGAGTGACAGAGAGAGAGAGTGAAGTGGAAAATATGAGTGAGAGAGAGAGAAGTGGAAAGTATGAGTGAGAGAGAGAGAGAGAGAGAAGTGGAAAGTATGAATGAGAGAGAGGGAGAAGTGGAAAGTATGAGTGACAGAGAGAGAGAGAGAAGTGGAAAGTATGAGTGAGAGAGAGAAGTGTAAAGTATGAGGGAGAGGGAAAGAAGTGTAAAGAGAGGGAGAGAGGGGTAAAGTATGAATGAGAGAAGGATGAGTGGAAAGTATGTGTGAAACAGAGAGATAGAAAGTATGAGTGGAGAGAGAGAAAGAGATTTGGTTTCGTTTCGTTTTGTTTCGTTTGGTTTCGTTTGCTTTATGGCATATCAACCTCAATGGGTTATTTAATGCTGACAAAATTTTTATTGCTGGTAATAATTTTTTTTCAGAAATGTATTGCTGGTAAAGTTTTTTTCTTTCAAAAATCTATTTCTGGTAATATTTTTATTTGAAAAATCTATTACAGATAATATTTTTCCAAAAATGTATAGCTGATAATATTTTTTCCAAAGAAATCTATTATAGGTAATATTTTTTACAAAAATGTATTGCTGGTAATATTTTGTTTGTAATAATTTTCCTTTAAAAATGTATTGCTGGTAATATTTTGTTTGTAATAATTTTCCTTTAAAAATGTATTGCTGGTAATATTTTGTTTGTAATAATTTTCCTTTAAAAATGTATTGCTGGCAATAATTTTTCCTTCAAAAAAGCATTGCTAATAATAATTTTTCCTACAAAAATATATTGCTGGTAATAATTTTTCCTTCAAAATTGTATTTCTGATAATAATTATTCCTTCAAAACTATATTGCTGGTAATAACTCTTTCTTCAAAAATGTATTGCTGGTAATAATTTTCTCCTCAACAATGAATTGCTGTTAATAATTTTTCCTTCATAATAGTATCACTGGTAATTTTTTTTTTTCAAAAATGTATTTCTGGTAATAATTTTTTCTCAAAAATGTATTACTGGTATTAATACCCATTTTTACATTGTCACAGTGTTTTGACTCCTATTTGGGAGTCGTCAACTATTTTCCCATAGCTGGGACCCTAACAGGTACTACCACCCCGAGTCAAGGTGGACCTGGGAACACCAGAACTTAAGAGGTGGTTCCACACTCTTCAAGCCTCCAATCAGAGGCCTTGTTGTTGGATGTAGTTTAACACCTTACCCAGGACATGAATGTAGTTTATAGTCATACCTAGAACAAGTGAGGGAGAGAGAAGTGGAACATATGTGAGAGGGAGAACGAAATGGAAAGTATGAGAGAGAGAGATGGAGAAGTGGAATGTATGAGAAAGAGAGAGAGATAGGTGGAAAGCATATGAGAGAAAGAGAAGTGGAAAGTAAGAATGAGAGAAGAAATAAGCAATATTAGAATGGAAACAAGAAAAAATAAAAAGAGCAAAAAATAGTTGGCAGAAAAAAGTCAAGAACTGAGAAGAAAACAAGAAAAAGTAAATAGAATGAAACAATCGTAAAAGATTAATCATAAATTAATGTGCCTACTCATAAAAGTAATCACATGCAAACTTACTAACTTAAGATGATTTTCCTCCATTCCCACTCTAAATGGGACAGGAAATATATAAATAGATACACATTGATAACTATTATATGGTTTGATTCAGAAAATCAGAAGCTGGCAGTGATTCTTATTTTATATGAATATTCCATTAACTGTATATTGGTTTTTATCATTGCTTATTTTAATGCTTTTAACATCAAAACAGGAAACAAGCATTTATAATTTTTCCAAAGACTTCTCCGATCATGAAACACAAAGTAAAAAACAACAAAAAAAAAAGCAACAAAATATTTACCTAAGTGTTTTGCTGTTTACCAAATTGTTAAATGATTTTGATGTGACGATGAGATTTCTCAATGTAGAGGCATAAAATTAACCTATTTTTGCATTAAATCAATTTAAAATGATCACTCTTGGAATCAATTTACTGATCAGAAACAGAGAAAGAGCAGGATTGTACAATGTTCAAGTTGGGGAATCTTACAATAAAGAAGTTCATTTCTAGACAAAATGGCAATGAAAATGTTAATATCATTTAAATATTAAAAACAAAAGATAAAATTGTTGCACCAAAAATTAAAATAGTTTTCAACCAAAGCATATAGAGATCATAATTGTGACAGATGTGATGTCCTTTGTGGCCATGTGCATGCTGAATCAGATATACGGCTGTTGTAACCTATGAAAGGTTACTGAATAAAATAATCACACAAAGATTGCTAATGAATAATAATACTTAGGACAAGAACAACACATATAAGATTCCCCAGCAGTGCGTAGAAGAAGTAATCAACTGCTAGAAGTGAGTCAAGTGAATTCCACAATGAATCTCCAACTGCAGATTGCAGACCAACACTAGTGTATTTATGGGAATGGGGGCATACCCATTATCATCCATATGTATGCTGCAACACAGGCTATATTTAAATGATTAAAAAAAACTTCTCAGTTTGAGAAATTGAACATTATATAGATAAATTCTTTAGATCAAAATTCGACTAATAAAGAAAGAATGTATTCATTTTAAATATTATTAAATATTTGATGGTCTGCCTTATTCCATTTTCATCCACTCAAAAGTGATACAGAAACATAAAAGTTTCTGATATATCCATATTTTTTCGGTGGCTTTAGTATTTATTTCTTGCTATCTTTTATAGATATAAAAATAAATCATAGGGCAAAGAGTAGGGAAAATGTTCTTTTTAGTTTAAAGTTGAGACATATGTTGATCTAGGAAAGAATGAAGATTTATTTTCCTTTGGCGAAAAAACAAAGCATAAACAGAAGACAAGAAATATGAGAATTGATAAGAAAAATTTTTATCATCAAAGATACACAAAAATTATATGTATCATTATATATATATATATATATATATATATATATATATATATATATATATATAGTCGTCACCGACTCTTCCGTCGAATTCGATATATTAGGGTCAAGCAGATCAGTTCCCAGGAAACCGACAGCCTGACAACAGGACATGAGATTTGATTATAGTGGTGAAGGTTTCGTGCAGGACCATCCAAACTTTTTGAAGGGCCGAATTCAGAGACCTGGTGCACTAAGTGCCACAAGGCCCCCAAACGACCCTCCGCAGGTTTTGAATTCAGAGTTGTCTCTCTCCTAGACCAGTTGCCATCCAAGGCTATAGAACCCAGTCTGTCCTGCTATTTACCGATGGCTGGAGGGAGAAGAGGATTCACACCTTTGCCAAGGGTATTAGCACATAAGTGAATGTAATGGATTCGACTGGAATTATATATTTTGTTGATATATATATATATATGTAAAGGGTGTGCCAAGCAATTGAGAGCAAATTTTAAGGAGAAACAGAGATGTTCAGCATAAAAAAGAACACATTTTCACAAAGATTTCTACACATGTTTGTTCAACTTAAAAATGATACAAAAACAGAGTAATGACCATTCAATAAAATCACTCTTGGCCTGAAAGATAACCTTGAAGAAACTGCCAACCCAGAGTAGTTGATGATTGTGCATATTGGTAAATAACATCCACAATAGGGCAGAGGTTAATTTTTCATTTTCCTTTAGAAAATCAACATTACACTCAATGTGAAAACTGGGGTTTGATGTGGTAAGTACTGACACCAAAAATTAGATTTATAACTTTCATCAATTTTTGAGCATTTAGGTTTAAAGATTGCCTGAAAAAAATATAAAGAAATAGCTAATTTCCACAGATTTTGCTTACAAACTCACTTCAGAATTAATAGTATATGAAGGATAAATCTACTATAAAATTAATACCTTTTTTATTAGATACATTGAATTGAAAATATGCTCAAACCAAAATTCTAATTATGAATCACCACAAGCAAAATATGCTATTTTTTTCATTGTATTTGATAAGTTAAAACTGTATAAAACAATTGTAAAAGATTGCAAAAAAGCTACTCAATGAATAAGAACGAAAAAAAAACGAAAAATAGATAAAAGTGTATATAATATCATAATACTGCTAGGCACAAATTATAAGACAAAATGTTTAAAAATTGCATTGTTTATTGAAAATCACACTAAAACTACTGCACTGTATAACATATTACATCATAATATAGCTAAATTATTCAGTATAAATTCCCTTTGAAGTAAATGGTCTTATTTGATGGCACAAAGATTTAGTAATAATGTGCATCTGCCTTGCATCTCCTCTGTATACTTCTCATGTTATCATTTTAGTTAGCATAACTTTGTTATGATGTTCTCAAAGATCTGGCACACCCAGAATTTATACATGCATGTGTGCATGTGTGTGTATCCATGCATGTATTTGTGTGTGTGTTCCTGTAGTTGTGTGTGTAATTACTCAACCTTTTAAGACTGAATAATAAATGAGAAGCATTGATAAGAGAATAAAAAGCAGAAAATAGAAGCCAAATTGATTCAAAAGAATGGCAAAAGAAAAAAAGGGAGAATTGTAAAAAAAAAAAAAGGAGTTGAATCAGAATAGAAAAGATCAAGAACATAAGTTCAAGTCGAAGTTGTAGGCCAATTTTAATAAATAAAATAAGAATATTTCTTAAATCCCCTGAAAAGTAACATCTACTTATCTCCACAACACCCTGTTAACTTCAACGTTCTTAACTCATTTCTGAAACCAGATATTAGATAAGTGAAACAAAAGATCAATGACCCAGTACTAAAGCGAATGACAATCCTATAACTCACCACCTGCCACTTACTGACCTTAATCTAAACCTAGGGAAAATAGGTCCTAAATTTCAGTTATCTCTACCCTTTTGCCAGAAAGTGGGACAGACTGGTTTACTCCTTTGACCACCAAAGAATTTAATCAGGGTGGCTACAAAGAAGTAAGGGTCTTGCTGTTTCATTCTATATTCCAATATACTGCAAACTATGAAATCTGCTTTACAAAAAGGCTACAATTTCTATTCATAAAGAAGAAAATTGGATAAGTGAAACAAAGGATCAATGACCTAAAGCAAATGACAATCCTATAACTCACCACCTGCCACTTACTGATCCTAATATAAACCTAGGAAAAATAGGTCCTAAATGTCAGTTCTCTCTGCCCTTTTGCCAGAAAGTGGGACAGGCTGGTCCATCCTTTAACCACCAAAATATTTAATCAGGGTGGCTACAAAGAAGTAAGCATCTTGCTGTTTCATTCTCTCTTCCAATATTACTGTGAGCTATCTCCTTCGCAAGAAGGATACAATTTGTATTCATAAGGAAGAAAATAAACCTTCCAAAACAATGTTCATTCAGTGTTCATTTGTTTTGAACTTAAGAAAGCAACATTCTGCATCAACCTCCACAATCTAATGTTAAAGTTACCTTCAATAATTTCTTTCATTCCAAACACATTAAGTTTATTCAATCATTTATATTTTGATAATTTCCATTTTAGCATTTTTTAACATCAAAATCTAACATGCTAGACTAATCTGATTTTCTAATAAAAAAAAAAAAGCACTAATGAAGGATAAAGCCAGTAAAACTCAAATGGTTCCTTTGTGCACAAGCTGAATTTCACAAAGAAAAGTTTTGGGTAAAACCTTGTATATTGAAAAAAAGTTATGCATCTTTATCATTGTATAATGTTTTGAAAAGTTAGCAAAAAATTTATTTTGAAATCTTAAATAACTGGTTTATGACATAATGATTTTAATAGCTGCAATAATTTAAACATTGCTAGAAATTGTTGGTGCAATGAAATATCCAAATGAACAAGTCAGTAAGACTCAAAGTTAATTTAATGAACCAAAATAATTTTGGGGAATATGCAGAATTATTTTCAGTGTTTTTTCTTAATCACTTTTCAAAATCAAATCAAAAGTGATAAAATATTGAGTCTTTGGATCTCAGTGTGAAACAAAGTAAGTTTTTAATATTTTATTTTGTACACAATTTGTTTTAAGACAGTTATTTGAAAAATAAAGGAGAATTTTTAGTAGTGGTATGGGAGCATGGTTAAAAGTTCTCAGCTTGCTCAAAAGCCCCTTGAAACTGAGAATATTTCAGCACACTCTCATTTCACAGAAATTGAAAAATACATTCAAATAGCAAAAGATACCTTGCAGAAACTAAGCACAATATTAAGCAAACAGAATATTTCATTAGAAGCAACAAAAAAAACTGCTGAATTGCTATGTTATTTTCAATACTTCAATATGGCAGTGAAAGCTGGACAATTTCCTCACAGGTGAAGAGGAGATTTGAAGCAGCTGGAAGGAAGTTCTAGGTGAATACTGCGAATAACATGGATGGGATATGTGAACAAAGAGTAAGTTTTCAGGAAAATGGAACAAAAAGGACACTTAGATTCAGAAATATTGAGGACACCTAATGAGGAAAGAGAGCTTAGAGAATTCAACACTCACAAGTCAAAAGTGACAGTAGGAAGCAGCAAGTAAAATTCCTAACAGGTTTGTTTAAATGGATGGCAGAACATGAAAAGAGAGATATAGTACAGGGTCAAGCATTGCTTAGTGCTACAAGAGATAGGAAATCGTGGAGAGCCATTATTACTTATATAAAATTATTTTTTATGTATTGTTTAAAGTTTTGAGATTAACTATTGTCATTATAAATTAATTTTTCATTAATTATTTAAACTAGTTCTTTAATTGTTACTATTTCAATCAAATTTTTTAGCCATATATTGTCTTGTAGCCTTGTAATTTGAACAAAGAATTGTGTTATGTACATCAGCGAATTGCTCTAATCATAATGGTGGCAAAAGTTAAGCAATAAATAAACAAGGTAAGGAATTCTGTTCAAAGCTTTTTGAGATTATTGGATGCAACATACAGCTGATGAAGGTCAGAGAACACACTGACTAAACAAAAATGAAAAAAGAATTAATAAATCATTACTAACATTATCAAGTAGATGTTACTGTTATTTTTATGTACTTGCCATTACTGATAGTATTAAAGTTATATCATTATGAATATTATCAAGGAGATGTGATTACTAATGTTAACAAAGCTATATTATTCATCAAGGGTAAGACGTTAAACTACATCCAGCAGAAAGGCCTTTGATCCGGAGGTTTTGAGGAGTGTGGAACCACCTCTTAATTGCTGGTGTTCCCAGGTCCACCCTGACCCAGGGTGGTAGCACCTGTTAGGGTCCCAGCTATGGGCAAATAGTTAACTATTACCAGCAATACTTTTTGAAAAAAAATGTTACCAGCAATACTTTTTTGAAAAATTATTACCAGCAATACAATTTTGAAGGTAAAATATTACCAGAAACAGATCTTTGACAAAACAAAATATTACCAGCAATAAAAAATGTTGTTGGCATTAAATAACCCATTGAGGTTGATATGCTGTAAAACAAAATAAACCAAAATCAAACTAAATCAAAGCTATATTATTACTAATGTCATCAAGCAGATGTCCTTACTAATATTATAAAGGCAATTTCATTACTAATAGTATCAAAGCTATATCATTACTAATATTATTAAGTAGATGTCATTACTAATATTATAAAGGCAATGTTCTTTTTTTTTTTTTTAAGCAATTCACCCCAAGCAAGGTGGGATTGCCACTAGCACGCAGGGGGTTACAGAGGATTAAGAACAGGAGTAAAGAGGCGTGTTTGAGGAAAGGATACAGAGAAGAATGGGAAACAAGCTTAGGGTGTCAGATGTCGATTGACATTACACTTGAATATTTGAAGATTATAGTCAATGGAGAAGCAAGTAAGGGGAATGGATTTCCACAAATGGGAAGTGTGGGAGAAGAAGCTGTTTGAGTAGAAGAGATGGTTACATTTAACTGTTTTGACAGTGAAAGAGTGGGACCATGATGCTAGCCTGGTAGCTCACTTAAATTCATACAGTCTGAGAACCTCGTAGCTCATTGAAACAGTTGCCGTGAAAATACTTGTAGAAGAGACAATGGGAAGCCCCAGCATGTCTGTGGGAATGTGATTGTAGACTAGATGCCAGATCAGGGCCTATCACATTTCATATTTATCTCTGGATTTTATGTCATTACTAATATCAAAGCTATATCATTACTAATATCAAAGCTATGTCATTACTACTATCAAAGCTATATCATTACTAATATCAAAGCTATATCATTACTACTATCAAAGCTATATCATTACTAATATCAAAGCTATATCATTACTACTATCAAAGCTATATCATTACTAATATCAAAGCTATATCATTACTAATATCAAAGCTATGTCATTACTACTATCAAAGCTATATCATTACTAATATCAAAGCTATATCATTACTACTATCAAAGCTATATCATTACTAATATCAAAGCTATGTCATTACTACCATCAAAGCTATATCATTACTAATATCAAAGCTATGTCATTACTAATATCAAAGCTATATCATTACTAATATCAAAGCTATATCATTATTAATATCAAAGCTATATCATTACTAATATCATCAGGGAGATTTCATTACTAATATTATCAAAGCTATATCATTATTAATATTGTACATAAAATGTAATATAGGACTTTGAGTAGAACTAATAGTAAGATTTGAACACTGGACAATTCAAGAAATCCCATTAAATATTTCGTTAGCACTCTTTTATTATTATTGATATTGGCAAGTGGAGAGTATTTCAAGTCGTAGAAGAGAATATTTTGGTAGTGGATAAATAACAATGAAAAAGAAACCTAATATAAAAAAAATACTTTTTAAAAATGTTTTATTGATTCCTCCATGTAGACATCATCATCATCATCTCTTATTTTTTGATGGGGAGTTTCCTTTCCAAATCCCCAAGTTGAACAAGAAAGTGAAGGAGAAAGCAAAAAGCAAAGGGCTTCACGGTTGAGTAATGCAAACATGGTAACAAGGTCAGATTAAGGAACGATGGCACCAGGCGAGCGGATGATAAAAGGCAAACGTCTAGGCTTAAGGTAGGATGTGGAAAGGTGGAGGATGCTGTTAGAAAATGAGAGAGAAAGAGAATGTGTACAGGAGAAGAGAATTATCGACAGGCTACAGAGAAAAGCTTAAAAGTTGTATCTTCAGAGAAGAGCCTTCTCTTTTTTTCATGGGAGATAATATAAATATTTTTCACCTTTGCCACTTTCAAGTATTTACAAATGAATTGGTTAAAGAAATAAATTCATACATATCCACTCAAAGAATTCTAACCGAGAAAAATACCTTAAAGGAAAAAGCTTTAAATTTGAAAATAAAAGAAAGAATCTTTGCACATTTTCTGTTTGTTTGTCTGTATCTTGAGTACTAACAACAGAAGTAGTAATAGTAGTAGTAGTGGTAGCAACTTCGGGGTTGAACACATCAAAGTAATTCCCCTCAGTTAAAAAAAGAATTAACTAAATACAGATTATAATAAGCATGCAAATAGTGGTAGCAAAACTATATTCAAAGTTCAAGTTTGATTGCAGAGTTTTACTTCTGAACTAATTTCTTTTCCTTTCTAAGACATGAATATCAGTAATATTTATAAAGAAATCCATCTTGAAAAGACATCTTTATGTACATATGGATATACGTGTGAACTGATGAACACATTTTCATTTTAAATCTCTTTTCCTTCAGACACACATACGCCCACCCAACAACCCACCCACACATAAACAATTGCTTAGAATTTCTCTTTGCATCATTTTCAAGGCAATATTTTGATGCAAAAACATCAAAATATTGAAATTTATTGTTAATCAAATGTTGATGACATAAAAATGGCTTCAGAATTATTAAAAGCCTATATATTAACTTATCCAATATATTTTTATACATGTATGGCAAGCTCCATTCAAAATGTTCAAGGACTTGCTGTTCTTCACTCTCAGAATCGCATTTCATATAATCTTTCTATGGATGCATTGCTGCGTAGTTAGAACATTCTGACCATGAGACCCAGTTTCAAATCTTATCAATGTCAAATTATCAAAGAGATGATATATTGATAATATCAAGTTAGAGAGTTGATCTCAAGATGTGGTACTGTAGGAAAGTACCTGCAACCATATCATAGGTTGAACCATACCTTGGTGAAAGAAATTGGATAGATTAGAAGTTTAACCCTTGTCTTCTGTTTAGGATTGAGCTTCTGCTTTTTTCTACCATCTATTCCAACTCTATACTTCTAAAGTCTCTCTTTAAACTCTGATATTTTATTTACTATTCCTTTTTTTTCTTCAATAGCAATTAATAGATTCCTCTATAATCCGGTTGACACTCTGACCCAGTCTTTTTGTTTCCTGTTTAGGATTGGGTTTTTAGTCCCTTCTAAAGACTTTAGTTTCAATTTTACTTCCAGTAGCCCCTTGCATCTTAGTGACATTATCACCTTGCTTGGGGTGAATTGATTTAAAAAAAAAAAAACCTGTTTGGAAGTCATCAATGGTTATGCCGTCAGGAGAAAACAAGTCATTGTGACCAAGAGTTTGAATGTACTAGCCATGTTCCAATATTGATTATACTCTCTCTATCTCTCTCCCCCACCCAGAAACTGCAACTCACCTAGTTACAATATAAACTGCAGGTTAGCTCTGTGGGTATTAAAGAAACAGGCATCTGCTATAGCAGTGATTCCCAAACTTTTTTCCTCTGGGCTGCATTTTCAGAATGAAAATTTGCTTGCTCCTCACCAAATTTTATGTGAGAAAATAAAAGACAGACAGTAGATCAAAGGGAGATAACCATGGATTTGAAGTCAGAACATTATCATTGATAAATCTTTCCTCAAATTTCCAGAGCTTAGTTAATATTTTCATAATACTTGATATAATGCAAAAATATCACAATGATAAAATTGGTCAATAATTATTTATAACTATTTATACTCGGACTCATGCATGCAATTACAAGGAATCCATGATAATATTTTAAATTTTGAAATCATATTTACTTTTTTGGCATATGAAGTTTTTGAAACTGTTTTTAAATCTTTGATTGTCTCAATTATTCCATATCAAGTGGTAGCCTCTTCTGACACACATATGACGTACACTACACCATTGGGAAACCACTGTTATATGTAAACAAAAAATATAACATTAAATGATAATTACCCTTAAGTCCACTAATCACTCATTCTACTTACAGAGTGACGGTTGGTAGGACTTAATATATAGTGATTTCAAAACCTTGATGTGATAATCAGTATTAGTCTTACTCAGCACTAAGAACATGTCTGGGTTGTAAGAATGCTGGTTTTTAATCAAAGGTTCAGCTATTGCTGAACCTGATACATTGCATGTAAATTTTCCATCTTTTCCTTGCAAATATTGGCTGGAATGTGTTGGTTGATCTGTGCCTTCACCATTTAACCCAGAATGCATTGACAAGTGAATTTGATCTAGGGTATGATAGCCTGACTGAACCCATCCCTCTTCAGGCTAGTTTTGAATTCAGTTTTCATTCTCCGATACTGATTGCTGCCTCAAGGCCTGCTGCTATTCAATCTCTAACTGGGAAGACAAGAGATGGATTCATACTTTTCCCAAGAGGCTATTTGTATGAATGTAACAAACTCATATAGAATTGACCTTCTCTTTCCAAGTTGCTAACCACTGAGCCACCCACGCATCCATGAATTACTGTTTAATAAATGTAAAAATTCAATGTCGGAATTTATAGTTTCTCAAGACTGCTACTATAACATTTCTAGAAACTTTTATTCTTTTCAAATCTTGTGACTGACCCACCTTTTTAGAATCAAGTGTATTTAATGGGTTAACACCATCAATTAATTGAATTATTAGATAAATGCACTTACTTAGCAATTTGCCGTAATTTTACTGGACATATCAGGGGGAGTAGCACTTCTAATATGGACATATGAATTAATCTAATCACAAATCTGAGACTCTGCTCGTTATCTTCAAAGTGAAATATTGGACACATATTAGATTAGGCCGAGTGCCATAAACCAGTTAGGGTAAGATGCATTCAGCTAATACACCCAAGGGTGTTAGTTCAATTAGTAAATGAATCTCATGGGAGGGCAACTGCAAATTAATATATAGTAACATTAGTAATTAGTCATAATCTCAACTGATATGGTAAATAAACTTTAATTATGGTAACTGTAATTTATTTATATTTTCATGACAATGTTTCGGATGTGAATGCATGGATAAGTTGAGTTTTTTAATGCATATTTTCATTGTAAATTTTCTTATTTGAAATATTGATTGAAATGGAGAGAAACTCCATACATTCCATAAATATCATTACTCAGAGTAATAAAGGGAGAGATATAAACAGAGTGGGTTAGAGAATCAGACATGTACTTTCAGTTGCCTGTGGGTTTCTTTCTTGATTTCGAGACATTTTGTTTATCTTTTTAGCTAGTGGGGGTCACTTCACATAGCTTTGAGTAGATGAACTGGTATTTTTGAGCTGACTGACGATCTGTTGCAAAGTATTCTACACATTTCTTTTCAAGAGAGGTAGGCTCAAACCTTTATGAATTTACTTAAACCAACACCCAATAGGTTGAAAATTCTATTTCTATAACTTATGATCTGCAAATTAATAATTTTAGATTTTATCTTTGGTAGATTTGAATTTATTGTTTTGTTATGTGCAAAATCAGAATTTACATTAAAATCTGAACTAAAATTTTTCATCAATTACCACTCTAAATGATATGAAACCAATTGATTTGTTTTTTATGACTTATGACAAGTTATTTAAAGCCAGAAAATATTTTTAAATTGGAATAATGTTTTTGAAATAAAGATTTACAGATAAAAGTTCTGCTAATTAACCTATAGCTGGTGGAAGAGAAGAGGTGGTTTCATGCCTTTTCCAAGTATAATCACATAAGTGAATATAATGAACCTAAGTGAAATTGGAACCTAGTTTTCTGATTTTCAATTCTGAGTCATGACCCCTTACACCAGTGGCACACCTAAGCTTACAACACCTGGTATTTTAAATGCAGAAAAAATGTTATTACTGTAAGCTATTAATCTCTATCTATAAAAGGCAGGATGTGTGTGTGTGTGTGTAATGAATGTACGGCTGCAATTTTCGATGGATTTGCACCAAAATTTGCATGCACATGCTCCAAGTTAGTTGGAAGTCCAAGACTGACCTTGCATTTCCCAACTCCCATCGATAGTGGAAATAATCAATTTTTTCATGCTTCTATGGCAGTTTTCATGTAGTTTGCGGCCATTTTGTACTGGCCAGAGTGTGAGCCAATAGCTGGCAGCCACGAATAGGCAGGAAGATTCTATTGGCCAGTGTGAGAGCCAACAGCTAACTGACATGAATGTTAACTAGCAAGCTAGCATGCAAAAAATCGATAGCTGCATTTGTCACAAGTGGGAAAAATTAAAATCTGCATGGCACTTTACTCCAATTGGCTCATTCGCTTGCTTAAACTCAACGTTGATTCTGATTCTGCAGAACTGGGTTGGGTGTGAAAAAGTATTTGTTGTTAACATTCTTTTTTCATTCGGTTTTCCAGTTACGAGTCCTTTTTTAAAGCTGATCGTTTTGTGTTCATTTTGTTTAGTTCTTTTTTCGTAACAGATTTACTGTTTAGTATAGAGCTTAGAAAAAATTTGCAGTGTGAGATAGGCAAGAAGTAAGGCATGTAGCAACATCAGCACGGCAAAAAGAACTCCTTTAAAGGCAAGGAAGGGCAAAAATATTTTAAGTCAAGTGATAGCGATTGCTGTATGAGTCGTACGATTTTTTAATCAAGCACGGGCAACGCCGGGCCATATGCTGCTAGTACATACATATTTTTCATAAATTTTATAGAAAATGGTTGTTTTTTTGTTTAATCATTTCTAACCAAAAAAGCAATAAAGCCAAAAAGACACAAGGGTTATTGAGTGAGAGAGAATATGAGAAAAAAATTATTGTTAAGGAGAGGAAACAATAAATGAACAGGGATTAATAACGACTGATATTGCATTTAAATCTTTGAAGATCAATGTTAACCATAAAACAAAAAGCTGGGAGAGAGTTCCACAAGTGAGAAGTGTGAGTAAAGAAACTATATATATTATATCTATCCATTTCAATTGTGAAATGATGGGACCTTTAATTTAGTACTGCTCTTAAATTCATAAAGTACAGTTACCATAGAGGAAAGTTCCTTAGAACAATTACCATGAAAGTATTTAAGGAAAAGGCAGAGGGAAGCTATGTTATGATTATGGGAAATCTTCATAGGAAAATAAATTAGCAAAGAGTATGAGACTTGCTTTGATGATAGAAACTGACACTGAATGCATCCCAACATACTGAATGTGTCCTTGCACACTTTCTATAATGTTAATAATGCCATAGAAATGAGCAGTTGCATCTACTAGAAGGTTAGCTGCAAAAAGAGGAAGACAAGGAGAACTGTGACTTCAAGACAGAAATTCTGAAAGACCCAACAATATTCATGTATAAGAGAGCCTATGTGCAAAAAAATGGATCCTATGATCATCAGCATGACATCATATGCTGACTTGGACCTTAAATCATACACTAGAATACCAGGGTACCTTCTTATGAAGTTCATGAAGATTAAGGAGGTTGGAACATTACTCAGGTACCTCAAGAATTCTTTGTCCATGGTTAAAATATACTGAAAAAATAATTTTTCCACCGGAGCTGCTGAAATGATTGGTATCTCCCAGAGTCAATAGCAGATATCAACAGCATTTTCAGGACCAAACATCCAGCTCAGTAACTGAACCTGATTGGAGCATTTTAAAAGAGGCATTTGACAAGACCTCTGGGCTGCCAACATCTTCAGTCATTAGTATTACTGTGACTTCCAAAACAACCTTCTTATTTTTTTTCTTGGTTTATTCTCTTGGGTTTTTATTTATTGGCTTTTGTTTTTATTTTTTTTTGGTCACTTGGTAGATTTCATGCCAATACGACTTGGCTTGTTTATATATATATATATATATATATATATATATATAATGGTTTGAGGCATTGAAAAGGTAACTGAAGTTGCTAGACTCTGCTTTGTGGGGTGTTTTCAAAGAGACCTTCAACAAGACTTCCTACATCAACGTCAATGCTCTGAGATAGCTATTATAGTTAGCTAGATAGATAGATAGATTGATAGGAGTTGGTTAAGATGTTAAAGAGTTTTGTGATGAACAATTGTGAAGCTTTGTGCATTTGATAAAGAATTGTGAAGCCATGTATCAGCTGTAATTGAAAATAATGAAAACCACATTTAATAATTTTTTTTTTTGATATTATCTATGAGGTTTATTAATATCATTTTGTATAAATACGTTTATATATAATAAATGAGTTTCAGCAATATTGTAAGGTTTGTGTGATGATCCTCTTTTTGTGTCATTGAAATCTTGACATAATAAATTTTGAATATTATGATAAACAGGTTTATTTACATCGAGGTGCTAACAAACAGGCGTTCTAGTGGAGAAAGGGATCTTTCTTTATGAGTAAATACATAGATATGAACAGATTGGGATAGCTAGATATTAACAGTCTGCAATAGATAGATATGAGCAGACTGAGATAGATAGATAGATAGATAGATAGATAGATAGATATGAGCAGACTGAGATAGATAGATAGATAGATAGATAGATAGATAGATAGATAGATAGAAATGAGCAGACAGAGATAGATAAATAAATAGACAGATATAGGAATAGACAGAGATTGATAGAAACAGATGGAGATTAATAGATGTATATAGAGGAAGAAACAAACCAGGATGGATAGATAGATAGAAAGAAATAGACTGAGATAGATAGATAGATAGATAGATAGATAGATAGATAGATAGAAACAGACTGAGATAGATAGATAAAAACAAAATACGGATATATATATATATATATATATATATATATATATATATATATATATATATAGATAGATAGATAGATAGAAACAGAGAAATAGAATAATCCTGGTATAAATCTATTAACTGCTATTCAGTAATGTTGAAACCAATTTCATGGAGAATATTGCTTTACGTTATTGAAATCCATGCCTGAAAGAATTACTAAAACTCCAGCCGGGACAATCAAATATTAACTCTAATTTTTTGTCAATGAATTTCATTTTTTTTCCTCAGCATTGGTTTATTCCAAAATATTTATTACTCTACTTTCTCATTAGTTTATTTACTGCTAAACAGATTTTAAAAAAATAATCTAAGTGAATATCCTCTCAGTGTGTTAATTCCATAATTCTTGTTATGGATGGCAAGTTTAATCTGAACCTATACTCAAGTGCTTTGCATAAATTATTAGAATAATTGCATTCAAATACAGACTGCACTGGAATCTTTGACAAACTCAGCAGAAAAACAATAAAAAAATTTAAATCTTTCAAATCTCAACTTCAATGACAAAATGGAGATGTGGTGTTATTGTTTGACGGAAACATTAAGAAGGAATAAACATTTGATCTGCAGAAACATTAAAATATTTCTTTTTTTTGCACTTCTTGCTTGTGGAACTCATTTCTACCTTCATGTTTTCTAGCCAACTTTAATCTGCCAAAATTTAAATGCAATGTCAATTGCTATCCACTGTTCTCTTGATTACTTTTTCCTCTCCTTGCTCATTATTAATGTTTCTGTTTCTAATTCTTCCATACCCTATAACCCCTTGTGTCTTAGTGGCTTTACTGCCTTGCATGGGGTGATACTGATTTGAAAAAAAAATCTGTTGCCATAGAAATCCACAAAATTTGAAGAAAGTATAAAAATTCCATATAATTTTAGTCATACATACACAAATGCACTATATAACAAAGATGATTTTCACATTTATATATTTTCAATCATTTCACCCAAAGCAAGGCAATAAAGCCACTAAGATGCAAAGAGTTACTGAGAGTTGAAAGAATGAGAAAACTTTACTCAGGAGAAAGGACAACAAAAGAATAGATTTCAGGAAGACAGAAGATTGCAGTTGCATTGCATTTGAATTTTTGAAGATTGTAGTTATCAGGAAAGCAAAAAAATCAGAGTGGATTTTCACAGGTGAGAAAAGAAATTATTAAAATAAAACTTACAGTTACATCTAGCTAATTCAACAGTAAAATGATGAGACCTAATTGCCAATCTAGTAGTGTGCTTAAATTCATGTTGTCAAAGCACCATAGAGGAGAGCTCATTAAAACAATTGCCATGAAAATATTTATAAAAGCTCATAAAAACAATTACCATGAAAATATTTATAAAAGGATCGAGAGAAGCCATGTTATGGCAATAGGGAAGAAACTGAAGTGAAAATGCTAGGTTAGGACTGATAACATTGCAAAACTTTCTTTGGATTTTGTTGAGAATCTTGAGATATATAGCTGGAGTACTAGACCAGATGTGGCAGCAAGATTCAAATAAAGGCAAATGGTAGAGAGAAAAATTATCTAGCACAATGCAGTGAACCAACTTTCCTAGCAGCATACCTAACAATTGATTCAATTTAATCATTCCACTTCAAATCAATGAAAAATATGAACCCAAGAAGGTGCAATAAAGTGCTCTCCTGGAGGTTAGCATTAGTCATGCTGATGGAAGGCAAAAATGGTTCTGTACGATGACTAAAATATAGAAGTTTTGTTTTGTAGGCAAAAACTGAAATGTGTCCAATATACTGTTTATTATAAAACAGAGCATTTACTTAAATATTTGTATCTATAAAAAGAATGTATAAACATAAAAATGTCTTAAAATATATATATATGTGTGTGTGTGTGTGATAGAAATTATTAGGTGGATTTGAGATAATAATAATTGAATAATTCATCGTCAAGAAGAAACCTCAACAGAATGCAGAAAGCACTAGACGGTCATTTCATCCTATTTTTGGGACTCATCAGTAGTTGGCATCCACTACTGAGAATTGAACCTGGACAATTATGATATGACATAAGTGTCATACCAACTGTACCAATGGGCCTTGGTGACAAGGAGTTAACGAATTAGACACAATATAGTGCTGTTCTTCACAAATTCCATGGTGTAACTCATTCAAGTTTCTCTTACCCATAGAACTGTCATCCCCAAGCAGCTTCATCCAGAGCATTAGAAGCCGGTTCAAGCGAGGATATACAAATTATATATATATATATATATATATATATATATATATAGTAATTATCAGTATGATGTTTGCTTGACAACCTAACTGTCAGGGTTTCAATTCTCAGTAGTGGATGCGTACTGCTGATGAGTCCCAAATATAGGACGAAACGGCCGTCCAGTGCTTTCTGCATTCTGTTGAGATTTCTTTCAGACTTGATGAATTACTTAAAAATATAATTATCAAATCCTCCTAATAATTACTATCTGTGTATATTATCGCTTGAACCGGCTTCTAATGCTCTAGAGTGAGCAGCTTGGTGACAGTAGTCGTGGCTTCAGGGTGCATAGTCCTATGGTTAGAGAGAATGCACTAGGGTTCCACCACGGAATATGTGAGTGAGCGGCACTATATTGAGTCTGATTTGGAATCTCTTCGTCACCAAGACCCGGTGGAACAGTTGGTATGATGTTTGCTTGATAACCTAACTGTCAGGGTTTCATTTCTCGGTAGTGGATGCACACTGCTGATGAGTCCCAAATATAGGACGAAACGGCCGTCCAGTGCTTTCTGCATTCTGTTGAGGTTTCTATCAGACTCGATGAATTAATTAAAAAATATATATATATATATATGCCACATTTAAATATAGAATATTGCACCTATATCAATTGGTTAATACAGATTTTATTGTGAAAATAATAACCTGTATGGTAAATTTGATATTGTGTACCTAACAAGATCTGTGTTTTTTTTAAATTTGTCCTTTGTTTTTATATAGTCACCAACCAAGCACATTTACACACAAATTTTCCTCTTTCAACTCATTGTCAATATCTATTCATGATTACTGACCAACTTGTCTGTCTACTGACTACGCCACATGTACAAGCTAAATGGGACTCTAAATAAAAATGATCTAAAGGTCAAATAATATGATAGTCAACACCTCCCAAAAAGTATTCATATCTATTTCTTGAACTCTGTTCAGCTTTTATCCTTTCCTCAGTCTCCTTTATACCCAGTCTTTTCTCTCACCTTACTCACTGTAAACCCCTGTGTACTAGTGACATTACCACCTTGCTTGGGGTGAAATGATTTAAAAAAAAAATCTAAGCTGATGTGATAAGGAGACTCTACAAACTGAAGAACTACAGAAGAGAAGAAAAAAAACTTCCAAAAGAAACAGTTACCGAAAATGATAACAGCATAAGTTTCTTAAGATTTCTCTATTCATATGGAATCTAAACTTGTTCCACAAAAGAAAAATTGGAAATGATCTTTGAAAGAAAAATAGAACAATGGGAAGAAAGAAAAAAATCAGCAGACGATCCCCCAGAGTTAGCATTTATATTTATTTTATTTATTCTTTTTAATTCGACATAGCTGTGATTTCAGGATAAAAGCACAGTGAGAAGTTAAAAGAAAAATCTGAATAAAAAACAAATATTTAAAACATTCTTTAAATGTCTGTTTTTTAATCTTTCCACACAAAGATATTTCTATATTTTATTAACATGTTTAAATCTTATTTCATGCCCATAATTTTCCACAATCTTTGGCCAAAATTTTCAATTGGCATCATTTCTCATCTTTGATTCACTTTGCCTGTTGCACGCGCATCTGTTGCTTTTCCAAATTGGGATAGGTTTTTTTTTTTTTTCATTTATTGTTCTTTTCATGCTGAGACAATTTTTTTTTTAAATCACTGAGTTGATTTCTTTGGACTTTTACACATATTTTGTTTTTCATTTTCTAAATAAAATGTTTGATAGAGTTTCTGAATACCTGCAGGTTTCACAGAAAACAAACTTCAAGTAAAACAAAATAAAAAGAAAATAATTTTATGATTTTTAGAAGGAAAAAAGATGAAGTCACTTTTGTTAGTTTTTTTTTTTTTTTTTTTCGACATGATTCGTTTCATTGCTTATAGTCCTGATGTAGTTTTATTTTTTCTTTGCTCCAAGTGATTTCTATAATTATTTAATCAGACTTCACTGCCTGACTCGAGTTTTATAAACTAATTCTGTCCCAAGTTTTCAATAGATTGTTTCATTTAATCTTTAATCATCAGTAATTGAAAAAACCACTTTGCAAAAAGTATGATTTGAGTTTTGGCATCGAAGGGAGTTTTTTTTTCTTTTTATTCATTAAAAAGAATCTATTTTTGAATCTGACCAAATAATTTCTTCTCCTTTTTTTCTCATGCAAGATAAAGATTCTTTTATCAAAACCAAAGTATCATTGACCAAAACTTTGTTTACTTCTTTTTTCTTTAAGTTCATAGCAAACAGTTTATTATGATGTAGCCTGGAGTAAGTAAGTAGGTCCAAGATAAAATAAGGTAAATAATTATACATTATTTTAAGCTGAAAACACTGAATGACCCCACTCATAGATAGCCAACTTCAAACTTCGATATTGATTGGATCAGTTTGTGGGGAGAGGAGAGACAGCCATCAACTTCTGAGTACTGTACTTTTCCATTTAATATTTTGATCGAAGTTGATCTGAAGGCCAAGTGTGGCTATATCAACCCCATCTCTGAAATTTTTCAGACATGCCTCAAAGTCAACATTGTAAATATTTCGTGTTAATTCATGAATTCTTTATATTTTTGTGTGCTGAAAATAACTGAAGCAAGATCGTTTTTTTTCAGTTACCATGATTAGAGTGTTCTGTTTAGAATGTGTGTGTGTATATATATATATATATATATATATATATGCATGTGTGTGAATTATAACTCTCTCTCTCTTTCTATATATATATATATAAATTATTACTATATACATACATACATATATATATATATATATATATATATATATATATAAATTATTACTATAAATACCTATATATATAGATTATTATTATACATACATATATATAAATTATTACTATATATATATATGCATGTGTGTGAATTATTACTCTCTCTCTCTCTCTCTATATATATATATATATATATATATATAAATTATTACTATATACATACACACACACATATATATATATATAAATTATTACTATACATACATATATATAAATTATTACTATACATACATATATATAAATTATTACTATACATACATATATATAAATTATTACTATATATATATATATATATATATATATATATATACATATATATATATATATATATAAAACAATATATATATGGATGTGCAGGTAGTGCTTCTGCAGATATTAATTCAATAGAAAATTTGTGGTCCATCATTAAAGAAAATGGAAGAGACAATGAAAAAATTATTCATGGAAGCAAGAAGAACTATTTCAAATAATGTTGAAATGGATACAGAAGAATTAGTCTGGAAGATTGATGAAGGTTATAGAATATCAACGGGTCTATATTGACACATGAAACATCAAAATAAAAACTTATTCAGTTGTACTCAATATTACCTTAAAAAATATTTCCATCCTTTGATTTATTTATAAATAAAAATTTATGATACTCTTAATTTATTTGCAGAATAATTGACTGATTTGTTTTCGTCATGTACTGAACACATGAGCAACGGCAAAATTTTAAAGAAACTGTAAAATAAAGGGACATGACACATAGAAGAAGACTAATGTTTACTGTTTCTATATTTTCAACACGTCAAAATTGCTTTTGATGGAGTAAATCCGTTTTTTGATTCAAGAGAGAGAAAAAAGTAACATTGAAAGTTAATTGGATGATTAACTTTTGCCCTAAACTGTTTTGCTGACATCTTTTGATTCCTATCTTATGTATGTGCTTCTTCTGAATTGTTTTCTATACTTTTATTAATAATATTTAAATTTTTTGGAAGACATTTTGAATAAAAAAAAAACAATGCAATTCCAACTGCACTGTTCTGAAGATGGTGTTAATAAACATTGAAATATCAAAAATTTACTCTACACATTTTGTTTAAATGAATGCATGTTGATGATATTCATAAAATATATTTTGAAGTTAATTTTTATTACTTATATTTCATTGGTCATTTCAATATTATCATCAATATTTATCAATATTATCAATAGTATTATCAATAATGTCATATAATAATAGGAAATAATCCCATTTATCTTGCATTTTTATTAAATGATGAAGGATTTTTATTGTTATATAAAGGATCAAGCTACACTATTTCAAATTGATATTATGGTATATAGAAATGAAGGTTGGGCTAATACATAAGAAAAGTCTAAATTTACTGCCTATAGTACCATTTTATTGTTGACTCCATTTGGTTAGAGTCGTTAAAGTGGATGGCTATCATCATAGTCCTTTTTGTGATTTGAAAGTTCATACAAGGTCGTTGTGTGTTTGGCTGACAGAAATTAATTTGTTGAATTCATCCTTTCTTTTTCTTTTTCTCCTGGAGTTGTACATCCAGTCAAACATCTGCTGAATCTCCAACCCTTGCGTCTTGAACTGCTACATCGAATCAATTTCCAACTTCTTCTGCTTCTCCCACATAGATGGCTTTTTCTTCTTTTTATTGGGCCTGACACATCTATGTTTTCCGTTTGATTTTTAGCAGGACCTGTTGTCATTGGTTGATTTTTTAATGATGTTCGCTGACCCATATAAGCTATGTACAGGTTCTGTCAGTTACCAAGGATAGGGACAATAGAAGGAAGGGAAGGAAGTATGTGTAATAGAGAAGGGAGTGAGTTTTCTTTGTCACTCTCTTAGTGAAAAGGAAAGCATATATTTCCATATGGTGTTACTACTAACTAATCCTACTACAATATAAATAAAATTAATAATAAAAAGTCACCGTTTGTGTTATTTGGTGATTAAATATTGATTACCAGAAATTTTACTATTCAAAATTAGTTTAATATATAAGAATACATTCCAATAAAAGTACTTATTTAATTTTGTAGAAACATCTTATTTTTCAAGTTTTCCTAATGAAATTTAGAGAGTAAAATCAATTTGCTGGAAGATAATTTTGAAACATACTTATGCTTAATGCTTAACTAAGAGACAAGAAACTGTATATTATTTTGTTTACATAATAATATTGATATAATATTGAAAACAATAATTATAAAAGAATCATTCTAATTTGCAGAGTGCCTTCCAGTATGTATTTGTTAATTTCTTTCATCTTTTGTATATTAATTGATATTAATTATTAATTATATAGTCTTATTAAATTTCATGAAAAATCGATTCCTGTTTTTAAGCTTATAATGGAATAATAACAAAATTATGAAGGAAAATTTTAAAATAAAAACATTCATAAAAATATTAGGCGTAGATGAATCCACTTATCATCCAATTTACACTTCTCTTTGATCTTTTGCACAGGAATAGAGGTTTATCCCTTGTTTCCTTTTTAGGACTGGGTTTGCAGTTCATTCTAAAATCGTTTCATTTTTTTTCAGTCCCAGTCGCCCCTTGTGTCTTAGTGACTTTATCATTATTATTGCTTGGATTGAATTCATAAAAATAATAAAAAATCAAAAAGTATTCATGGGAGAAAGATTATACAAGAGAAGTTTTAAAAAAAATATTAAGCCCAAGCCCCAGGGATCCTTTCGCCCTAAGCAGTATCTCTCCTTCAGGAGGGGGCTGTTTTTATTGCCCAGTGCCTGAGGTGTCACCAAAAGGGAAGTGCCAAGGGGGCTTTGGCAATTTTTCCACAGTATTGCTGTTAAAACCCACTCTAAATCTCAACCTTGTGTGACATTTGTTAGTGACGTGGGGGTGCTGAAAAATAGTAATATTTTATTAAGAAAGTTACTCACTGTTTTGCTTTACTTCTCTTGACTTTGATATGACCTGTGAGTGTTAAATTCTTTCCTTAATATGTCATAGATATTTCAGCTATCACTTACTGATTGTAAGCGTAAGTTTCCTTGCAGTTCCTAATCTAAATGGGTTCCTTTGAAGTTTCTGGTTCTGCCTTTAAAAACTACTTGCAATGGCATGCAGGAAAAACAACCAAATATCAATAAAATCATCAGCTTCAAAGAAAAATATATTTGATTTGAAATCAAAAATCTTTTTTTTATATATATGTGACACCCATGGATCTGGATCCGAAAAGTTATGTCTCAGCTGCTGTTAGCGATACTGCATTTGGTATGGCTATACAGACCCACACAGGAGTGATAGTCTGTATTGCAGCCAGTGCAAGTAAAAGCACACTCACCCGATGCTACCGTTTTTTTTTTTTTCTTCAAGTATCCTTCACCCCAGTGGCAAGCCTCCATTTCTTCCCTCCTCACTCCTCCAGCTGTCAGTGTAAATCATGTCTCCAGGCATGATTGATTGTTGGTGACATCTTCCCACCTCTCAATATCCATATCCATCACCTTCATGTTACTTTTGCAGACATGCTTGAAGTAAACATGAGGTTTCCCTCTTGTTGATGGCCAGTTCCCCATACAAAAGGCCACCGATGTTGTCCAAGAGAAAGGTAGTATCCAATACAGCTTATCACCAGTGTCATCGCAGGAGTTGCTAGAATAAAGTTGAGCATAACATTGGACTGTCTTAGGGACTCCAACCCTATCGTTAGGGTTTACTAAAGCTTTTCATATGATTAGGTATGACTGCAAAGCAGCGGAAATTTAAATCATTTTTTTTTTCTTTTTTTATATATTTTGCTCATATTGCATCGCATTCCAAGCAGCATATGATAGAAGCAATATTGGAATCATAATTCACTACTGTCTTAATGTATTGTAGGTGTTAGTTTCTCTGAGCCCTCTTTTCTCATTTCAACGGTAAATTTCATTTCTGTATAAATTTCCTTGCTTTCCTTGAAACTTCCATTTTGTTCACATATTCTGTTTTATCTGTATTCCTCAGTAGAAGAACATCCTCTCAGGGGTATTCTCCCTCAATGAGATAATTGTCTTGCATTCACTATGATTATATACTTACTTTCAGAAAAAGACATTTGAAATGAGGAAAGAAGGCATTGAAAATTTAACACACGCAGGCACACTGAAAGCAAGGGGGAGAAACACCAGGTAAAGCACTTAACAAGTTCCTGTGAATGGACAATAATTTTATGACGTCATCAGTCCTTTGGTATCTATGTGAATGGCATAACTATTTACTCCTGTCTTAATGATAAATCTAACAGGTTTGATAAAGATAAATTGGCAGCTTATCTTGAACATGATCTATAATCTGTTGTTAACTGGGGCAAGAAATGGTTTATTAATTTTAAGGCTTCCAAAACTAAACTCTTTCTCAATCCTCTTAGGGAATCATTTTTGCCTTCCATCAATATGGCTGATGCTAACCTCCAAAAGAGTAACTAATTGCACCTTTTTGATCTAATGTTTTTTACTGGTATAAATTGGAATGATTATACTGAAGCAATTACTTAGACTGCACCAAAGTCACTGTGTTGTGATAGATGATTTTTTTTTCAACTGTATCTGTCTAACACCTTTAAAATTCTACCATTTGTCCATGCATTTAATGTCATTACCACACCTATTTGGCAGGGTTCTGAGATGTATCTAAAGTTTCTTGCTGAAATGCAAAGGAGAATCAGCCATGTTATCAGTCCCAACCAGACAACTTGGCTTCAGTCACCATTGCTTGGAAAATTTAACACTGATAAAAGGAAAGAGGCACAGAGGAAAGCAACGCATAACCTACTTAGAGCTTAAGTAAATGGATGGTAAAACAGGGTTTAGGAGAGATAAAATTTATTAAGAGCTACAAAGGCCAGGAAATTGTGGAGAGCCAAAATCACTAACATCCTGAAGGGATATAGCACCTTGAACAACAACAACAATGTGAATATTTACATATTTCATGGCAGAGACATTGCCATACCCTAACAATCAACTTGTCAGCCATATATATAGTATTGGATGAAATTAGCTTTTCTTTGGCTTTTTTATAAATATTCTCATAGCAATTGTTTTGATGAGCTATCCTCTTTGGTACCTAGACTTTGTGAATTTAAGAGCGATACTAGATTGGCAGTTAGGTTTTATCATTTTATCATTGAAATTGCTAGATGTATACGTAAGTTATATGCTAACAGCTTTTTCCTTTCATACTTCTTGCATGTGGAACTGTTTTCTGGCTTCTTGCTTTCCATTCAACTTTGGTCTTCAGACATTTAAATGAAATGCTAAGCATCATTCTCTCCTTGAATCATGTTCTTTTAGTGTCCCCTATCCTCAATGTTTTTCTTTCACTCTCAGTAACACCTTGTGTCTTAGTGACTTTATCCCCTTACTTTGGGTGAAATGATTAAACAACAAAATTCTTTTGCTAAGATGTTTGACTCTCTTTTAGAGTGACTGATTGATTTGCTTTTTGTGATTCATCAACCTTTTGAAGGTTATTTAAAGCAAGAAAATATTTTTAGACTGTAAGATTTTTTTGGAGATAATAAAGATTTATTGATGCAAGTCCTACTAATTAACCCATAGCTGGGGGGAAGTGGATTTATACTTTTTACATTTGGGCATAAGTGAATATAACGAAGCCTACTGGAATTGGAATTTGGTTCTCCGATTTCCAATCCTAAGGTGTTATCCATAACACCACCTGCACATCCAAGCATACAATATCTATTATTTCCAATCAGTTAGCCATCTAGGTACTGAACTCTTGTTTTTTTTAGAAGTGTATAATTCTGGGAAAATTAAAATATTTACAAAATTTAATTTTATTGATCAAATATTGGTCACCTGCAAGAATGTTTTTCAGAATTACTTTCATTTGTATGTTCCTCAATAGGTTGTATCTGATCGAAGTATTGCTGCACACATCTGCTTTGAGCATCTGTGTTTATATAAAGTCTATTCTCCAAGCACGACACAGTTTATCCCTTAAGTGAAATGCTGGGAAAAGCTGGCACTGATGAACTGCAGTTTCTAACATCCAGTTCACACAAAACCAATTCAGAGCATCAACTTCTTAAGCTTGTCTAATGGCAATGCATTAAGTCTGAATGGAAAGCAAGATTTCGCAACAGACACATTACTTTTCGTCATAACACTTCAATCGGCCTGTATTCCAATGGAATTGATTTTACAAGACAATTTCCAAGGAAGGGACATGGATGTTTGGTACTTCAAGATTGACTGGACAGTAAACTTAAGTTTTTAATATTGAAAGCGTAAATAATACACATTATGAAGTAGTTGAAGTTTTCAACACCTGATAATTTATAATAATTTTTATTTAATCCTTTCATGCCAAGGAAGGCAATAAAGCCACTAAGACCCAAGAGGTTACTGAGTGTGAAAGAATAAGAAAAAGAAAACATTATTAAGGAGCAGGAACAATAAAAGAAGAGGAATGAAAAAGATAATGATTGTCATGGCATTTAAATTTTGGCTGGAAAGCAAGAAGACAGAAGAGAGTTCTGCAACTTAGAACTGTGAGAAAAGAAACTGTTAGCAAATAAATTACAGTTGAATCTGGCCAATTCAATTGTAAAAAAATGAGACCATGTTGCTAATCTTTAAATTTAGGTACCATAGGAGAAAGCTCATCAGAACAATTACCGTGAAAGTAGGCATAGAGAAGGCACAGGCAAACTACACTACGGTAGTAGCATCTCTTTCAATCTCAGATCTTTGTTCTGGCATGTTAATACCTACTGAATACTAAGTTCTACTAATTATGCTATAGCTGGGAGAGGTGGACTTATACCTTTTCCAAGTGTGCATAAGTGAATATCAGAAAAAGGAAATGTTATTAAGGAGAGAGAACAATAAAAGAACAGGTGTTAAAAAGACATAATATGATAATTGTCATTGCATTTAAGTTTTTGAAGATCAAATTTGGCTGGAAAGCAAGCAGCTGGACGAAAGTTCCATAGGCAAGAAGTGTGAGAAAAGAAACTGTTAGCAAAGAAGTTACACTTACTTCTGGTCAATTCAACCTTTCTACCAATCTAGTACTGTGGTTAAATTCATCTAGTCTAGGTAGAAAAGTGAAGAGTGCATCACAATAATAACCATGAAAGTCTTTAAAGAAAAGGCAGAGGGCATGTCAGATTATGGTGGTAGTGGTATATCATTAAATATGAGAACGTTGTTCTCGCATGTTATTACATCCCGAATACATATTTGGAAATCAAAATAGAAAAAAAGACATTTATAAATTCAGATCAATATTCAGGTCACTATGGTGAGAATTAACTATTGAATTATTGGAAGCAGATACAGAAAAACGACCTTAGAACTAATTTATTAAATGTACTAAATCAAAATTGGCTGCCTTAGATCTTTACATTGCTCGCTGGTGATTGTACTTCAGATGATGACTGAAGATCAGTTACATTAAAATAAGCATGGCCTAAAGAAAGCTTTTCAGTATCATTCAGTTTAGGGTCTGAAACGTTTTCCAGGAATAAAAGATAATGTTAAAATTTTAAGCAAAAATGAATAGCTAAAATAAAATGGGTTGAATATTAAAACTTGTATCAGAAATAAAATAAAAGTAAGAAAAACGGGATGCAAAATGCAATATAATTTTCATCAATATTAATTTAAAACCTTTAGCACTCTGTAGGTAACTTTTTTTGACAACCAAAATGTTAGTAAGTTGAATTTGAATTTCTTGGTTGTGCAGTCATATCCTTCTATGGCAACACCTAAAACAATCTACACTTAAATTCAGGGCTAGTGTACTAAAATTTCAAATATATAGGACTAATATATAAAACTCTACAGATTATATATATATATATATATATATATATATAGAGAGAGAGAGAGAAAGAGAGAGAAAGAGAGATATTATATATAGAAAAACAGACAGGCAGATATATAATAAATATACATAAATAGAAAGACAGATAGATAGATGGATATTATATATAGATAGACGGATATATAGTAAATATATATATAGATAGACATAGTTTTCAATCAGCATCTGATGACTGCATTGGACATGAATCTCGGAGTTGTACTACCAGTGAAAAAAAAAAATATTTATTATTAATATAAATTATAGCTCTGTTATGATACATTGAGCACTATTTTATTAGCATGAGCACTCAATGTGCAACATTTATATTTATATACATAAATATCTAAATTAAAATTGTTAAAAAGTACAATTAAAAAATATTTTTAAAACACGTAACGATGATTCTAATAAGAATTACATAGTTGGATTACCTCCTTTACATTGTAGTTAAGATTTTTTTTTTTAATGTTACAGCATTAGAAATTCAAACCCTGAAGATGATCTTTGATGAGATTGAAAGTACTTCAAAAAATAAAGACCATAGGGATAATTATGGCTTTCTTCTTGATCAATTTTGTACAGACACTAAGAGATTGATTCATGAACTTGAGAGGATTAAAATAAAAATAAATAGACATAATATGTCTAGATTATTCAACCAAACATGCTTGAATGAAAATATATGCTGTCTAATATACATATATAAATAGATCAATATATACACATATATATATATTGTATAAATACACACACACACACATATATGTGTGTGTGTGTGTATGTTTGTGTGTTTGTGTGTGCATGTGTGCCTTATATAAATTTATAGTTGAAATATTTTGTACTCAGACAGCTTTTTGTTGTTTTTTTTAATTCCTTGTAATTATGATACCAGATCGAAAAAAGGAAGACTAAATTCTTTTTATTTTAATTATTTATGCTTATCTTACAAAAAGGATGTTCAGGTAAAGTTAACAGTAACCCAATTATAGTTTGTTTTTTTATTCATAGAAGAAAAAAATGTGTTCTCAGAATATGATGTGTGGCAAATCAATTTAACAGAGGTAATTCAGTATTTGGTATAGAAAACCATTTCAGTTGCTACACTGGAAAATAATACCCACAAGCTTTTGAGTAAAGTAAAAAAAAAAAAAATATGGTTGGAATATAAACATCTGTGCTCATAGATTTTCCACTAAAGATTGCAATAATAAAAATGCAATATTGAGTTTGAGGTGCTGGGCTTTATGATATATATATATATATATATATATATATATATATATATATATATATATATACACACACACATATAAACACATATACAGGGTGTCCCAAAATAAAATATACACTCTTTGAATCATTAAAACTTATTCAATTTATGTATTTTGACTATAAGATTAATACAAGAGAAAGAATACACATTTAAAGAATTTGAGAGTAAAATATACACAAACATAGAAAATTAACTTAAATAAGATAAAAGCTACTTGGGTCAATGGCAGAATGTTCATATAATTATGAGTTCACATCAAGTGCTCAAACTGGTTGCAGTTCTATTCAATACACTTCTCATATCTTGAAGACCTACAAATTTCCAGTATCATTTCCTCTGGTATTTGAGACCATTCTTTCATTTCAGCAATTGTTTAAGGTTTCCTGCAGTAAACTTTGTCTTTTAGAAACCCCCACGAAAAGAAATCCAAGGGTGTCAAATCTGGTAATCTAAGTGGGTATTCAACTGTCCTTTTCTTCCAATCCCTGTTTTTATTTCATATTTTCATCCATATAAAAAATGTATTATTAACTATTAATATTTAAAGAATGTATACATTATTTTGGGACACCCTGTATATTTACGCACACACACATATACTCACACAAACACACACATAGATATATATATATACAGACATATATTTACTGCTGACATTGATCTGTCTTAATGAAACACCTTTTATATATACATATATGAAGAAATATAATTTTAAGGTGGGCTATATTTATGGGATAAAATGTTCAATATCAGAGAAAGAGCATATGTAGATATTTATAATAAATAATGTTTACACACACACACACACACACATATATATATATATATATATATATATATATATATATATATATATATATATATAGATTAATTTATTTGGGCAACAACGTTTCTTTTAAAGGTCTTTCATTAACTACTGCAGACAAGGAAGTTTCAATTAGTTTTTATTTAAGTTTTCCAGCATCTTTACATTTTTCTGTTTTGTAGGAGTAAGGGAGTACAAAAATTATCCATAATTTTCTTTGCCTCAAGAACTTTTGACTCACTTCTTTAGCCATTTTCAAGGGGGTTTTGTTATATTACTGCCTGCTGATGATAATTGCAAGGAGTGAGATCGTGAATTACCGCTCCTGGATAATAATTACAGCTAGGATGAGATTTGAAAGAATCATTCTCTTTCTTGATGATTTCCATAGTGAAAAAGGAGACTGACTGTTACATAATTTAAGTTTTAATAAAAAAATATCTAAAAAGCATCATTAAAAGAATGAGAAGATATTTCTTATTAAAATTTAAATTATGTAACCGTCAGTTTCTACTTAGCACCTAAATTGTGTTGTGCAAGAAAGTCTCAGTTGTGCTACTGGCAAAGAATAATATGTATATTTAATAATATATACTTAATAACACCGTTATATTGTATTGAGCTCTATTTTATCAACAGCAGTACTCACTGTGTTATATATATATATATATATATATATATATATATATATATATATATATATATATATATATATATATATATATATATATATATATACATTTATTAAAGACATTTTTATGTTTAACCTTCTTTTTTATAGATACAAGTATTTAAGTAAATGCTCTGTTTATAAAAAAACAGTATTAAATAACATTTACTGGCCTGAATGTCCGAGAAATTTTCATAGAAAATATTTGTCCTTGGACAGGATTCGAACATGCATCCTATACGGAACCATCATTTACGCTGACGTGCATAACCTCTCGGCCACCAAGGATCCTTCGGTAGGCATGGTCGAATTTACTGCTTATAAACTTCAATGACGAAAATCAGAAAACTCCATCTCTTTTTGTTCAAGAAACTATATCAGATACACGAACACTTCCTAAGGAACTTTTGCACTGCATTTGTTTATACTCCTTATACCAAAGACTACTAAATTATTCATTTACATGAACACTCTTCACACCTTGGAAGACTTCTAAGCGTTGTTTGATATTTTCCGCACATTCATGAAATCATCTATCTTTTTTCTATAAATGTATTGTTGCATATCGTTGTTGATTAGTTGCCAAAAATAAAATTTGGCTTTATTTTAAATCAAGAACTGTGCTTTGTTGTTTGTACTCAGTTTGTCAATTTTATTATCTTTTGAACAGTGCTTTTTAGTGGACTCCTCTCTCCAACACCACTGTGACAATATATATATAAATTCATGAATCATTCATACAAAAAACAAATATAGAGGTTAATGATTTAAATGGCGAGAATACATCGTCGCAAACAATATAAATAAGATACATCAACCCCGAACCTGCATATGAATGATATGAACCCTGTTTATAAATTCCAGTTGCATAAGGTCTTTTTAATCTTACAAGCTTTCGTCTGTTCCTACAGACATCATCAGTTATGGAATTAGATTTTGTTCTTGTTTTACTTCTCAGTAATAAGAGGACAACGAAAATAGAGATGTAATCCCAAAAAATGCTATGAGAAATGTGTTATTGTTTTGGAACGTGTGGTCGCAACGCTGAGTTTGAATTTAAATTTTAAATCAGGTTCGGAGTTGATGTATCTTATTTATAAAGTTTGCAACGATGTATTCTCTATTCTCGCCATTTAAATCATTAACCTCTATATTTGTTTTATGTATGAATGATTCATGAATTTATATATATATATATATATATATATATATATATATATATATATATATATATATATATATATATGCACATAGGCACGTGGTTAGACCATTCGCTTTTTGACCATGAGACCCAGGTTCAAATCTCACCATGGTCAATTTGACAGGAAGGAGACTTCCTGATGTTATGCTCTGGAGGGGAGATGATTCCAGTGTGTAGCACCTTTGGAAAGTGCCTGAAGAACATACCATGGGTTAATCTAAGTCATGTGAGTGAAATTGGGTAGACGGAACACTTGGGGGTGGTCAATAGCTGTGCTAGCACAAAGTCACAAGTCATCGTGACCAATGGTTTGAGTGTGCTGATGTTGTTCAGTTCATGTTGATCATTCTAGATAACACACTCTTTCCAAGAAACTCTAACTAAGGTCTGCTCAGCATAGTTGCAGTATAAACCACAGGTTGCCTCTGTGGGTATTGAACAAACACAAATGTGGCTGAGCAAGTGTCTGAAATAGGGATTGCCTAGCTGTCCTAGTAGACAGCTATCCTTGAATATGAGTGTCCAGCTATTATATATATATATATATATATATATATATATATATATATATATATATATACACACACCATTAATATATATAACATCTGTGCTCATAGATTTATATATATATACACCATTGATTCAAGGAATAACTGAGCAGTACTTCATACTCAAAGAATATGCTTTGCAGGACACTGCTGGTGGGCAAAACAAGAATGTGCAAGAGATCTACTACTCAGGACATCTAGCCGTGGAGCAAGATGGGTTGACCCCCAGTAACCACCTATATTGACCAGCTATGTTATGAGACGGACTGTCTTCCTAATGACTTTCTGACCTTGATGCAGGACCGACATGGTTGGCATGAGACTCATGAATGCCTGAACTGGCACAACTGAATATAAATAATACTACAATACATGTATGTACATATAATTGATTGTGTATATGTCTGTGGGAGTTCGAACAGTACATACGCATAAAGGACAAAATTAAACAATTTTGAGAGATTAATTACAGTCCAGAAGATAAAAGGACATAAAGGAATTATTACCAAGAGCCAAAAGAGAGATAAAATAAAAGGGAGAAGCTAGCAAGAAAGAAACATACATACATATATATATATATATATACTGCTTATTTCCCTCTTTGTGTGTGTATAAATAAATATATATGTGTGTGTGTATGTGTGTGTGCATGTGTATATATATGTGTGTACATATATGTGTGTCTGTGTGCTTTCAGTTTGTCTTCTCTTCAGATTTATTCTGAGAAACTTAACATATATTTATATATGTGTACATGTATATATATATATGTGTGTGTGTGTGTGATTCATTATTATCGTTATTAGACATTCCGAGAACATCAAATAGTCTTTTTGATTAAGTGGAAGAACTTGAAATGATTTCATTTGGCAGTTAATAAATTGTTTGAAACTTTAATTGAAAGGAGCTTTCTTAACCTTCCCAAATCAAAGTAACAAATTTTCGAGAAAAGTCTTCTGGCATTCTCCCCCAACCTGCATCCAGTAATAAGCAAGCAATGATGTGAAAGTGTAAATATTTTGAAGCAGACACTGACTGATACAACCACCAGGAAAAATAGTATGAATAGAAGAAGAGAGATAGCCATCTAATCTTTTCTATTTATCAAGAAGAAATAATTGCAGAATAAAGATATGAGGAAGAAAGCAAAAGAATTAAAAAAAAAAAACTCTGCAGAAAATGAATTGATTTGTACAGAAGTCCATACAAACAGTTACTTAAGATTTGCTACAAATCATTACATTTCTAAGCATTTAGAAATTTTTTTGAATTGTATCTTGTATAAATAATTGAAACTCCAGTGGAAGAAGCTGAATTTGAAGGTAAAAAAGGAGAAGGGTGAGTTTAAAATGAACAGAAAAATACTATAAAAAAAGACGCTAGAAGGGGAGTGAAGCAGCAGGCCAAAGAAAGGAATATGTGATGGAGAAAGAGATAAGAAAAAGGGAAATAAAGAGAAAGTACAAAAAGAAAGAAGGGAAGAGAAAGAGGAAGAGGAGACGTAGAAAAAAAATGGGAACTAATGGAGTAGAGGAAGAATGAATATTAAGAAGGAAAAGTAGGAGGAAGAAAAAGAAAGAGAAAATAGAATGAAATAAAAAGGTTGTTATGTTAGAAGTGAAAGAGGAGGAGGGAAAAAAGGAGGACAAGGAAATAGAAACAATAAGCAATCATAATAATGACAGTGCTAGTTTTATGCCATTATCTTAGAATCTGTTATCATTTTTTCATCTGAACATTCGTAGGGGACAAATGACTTTCAATTAATAACATTCCTCGTTGAAATCAGTTGTGAAATTTTGTTACAATTCATATGACATTCATTAGTCTTATCAGAATTAATGGCTACAATTAATAAATAATAATGAACAAGACTGACCTAAGTAAAAATTCCTTGAGTCATATATGAATATTGATCAGTTGCAATTTAAAAGGAAGCAATCACTTTTCTAGTTGACATTAAAAACCTCTATGTGCTCACATAAAGCTGATGAAACAAATAGTCATTGATATCCTGCATGTCAAAGTACTAGAGGTACCAATCAACTCACTTCATAGGGTCTACTTTCAGACAAGCAATATGGCTTTCTGTTGTGGATTCCGAGATGAATTCGGTCTCCAAGGAATGACAAACGCAATAATTAAATATAAGAAATAAAATGTATTTACACAATCATACAAAGAGTAATACTGTTAGTAAGTCCAGGAATGTGGTTAGTAGCAAATGTAGATAGATATATACAGTCACGAAGTAGGACTTCCTTAGAGTCTACGTGCTTGTAACTGACTTCTACCAGAGGTTACCTCACACTATCTCCGTTCGTATATTCTCTCACTCTCACTATATCCTCTCACTATCCGACTACCGACTGTAACTCTGGGTATTTAACGGCAGCACTCCAGGTACACTTGGTAGAGTCCACTTATATGAAAAAGGGGTGGACCCCATAACACTTTCATTTTGATGTAATGGATTAACCTGTCACCCCCATGAGTGACTACACTATAGGTAGTAACTAAGTAAATATCTGTAAGTCAGTGGACTACAGAGACTAGGCAAAATCTTTTTCAGCTTGCTGGTTGAACTCTTTGCCTCTGAGCAGAGAGGAACACGGATGAGGCTATGCCAAAGGGTCTCGTCTGGAGTGGTAGACTGACCCAACCTCGTTTTTTACAGGGTCTACAGAGAATTTTTGCCCGAGCCTACGTTAAACTCGGCCTTGTGCCTTGAGCCATATCTACCCTCATGGGAGGGGGGCTAGTAAATACTGACTAGCTGAAATCTTTTCAGCTACATGGTTGAACTCTCTGCCTTTGAACAGAGAGGAACCAAGACGAGTCTTTGCCAAAGGGCAGAGTCTCGTCTGGGGTGGTAGACCGACATGATCCCGTTTATGCAGGTTCTACGAGAAATTTTGGCCAAGACTACAGGCTCGGATGATCCATGTCAAACTCGGCCTTGTGCCACATCTATCTTCATGTGGGGGGCTAGTAAATATTGACTAGCTGGGATCTGTTACTCAGCTCTTAGCTGTTGTCAAACTCTCTGCCTTCGAGCAGAGAGGAACCCGCATGAGGCTATGTCGAAGGGCAGAGTCTTGTCTCAGGAAACAACTAGCCAACCCAGGTAATTTTTGACCAAGCCTATGGGCTAGGATTACCCCACATTAAACTCATCTTTGTGCCACATCCTACTTCATGGGGAGACTGGTAAATATCCACTAGCTGGGATCTATTGAGTATGACTCAGACTTACGCGAGAACTACCAACCTTCCAATAATAGCTCTCACTACTGGATTGACTTGCAACAACCTTGTGCATAACTCTAACCTTTATACTTATTTTATCTACCTTATATTCTACGTACTATAGATCATACCTTTATCTACCTTATATATCTACCTATTATAGATCAACTGCTGATGTGTTAATGGTTATTGCTGAAAGAGTCTATCAAGCTTTTTCAACTCTATACTTGAAACATCTCCACCTGAACTCTTTTCTATTGTCCTCATCATTCCTTTTGTTAACAAATGTCTGCAACAGGGATTGACTAGATGCCCTAGTAGATGGTTATCCTCGAATGCAAGTGGCCAGCTATACATATATATATATATATATATATATATATATATATATATATATATATATATATATATATATATACACACACCCTTGTGCAAATTAATTGAAACAAAATGGTTATTATTTACATTTTTTGTATTTTTCCTATGAAACATAACCCAGTGCACATGTTAGTACTTCGTATACCCATTCCATGAAGTTGTTTCTTGCAGATTGATCACAGATACTTGACTGGTTTTAAATCTGGAGAGTGTCCAGGCTAGTCTATAGTACTTTGATTTGCTTACTGGCAAGGCTTGCCAGTGTGTTTGGGAAGCGTTAGAATTTTTGTACACTTCCTTGGAGTAATGTCCATCACAGACTATGGCCATAGGACAACTAATCAACAGTCGAAACAATAGTGTCTGGGCATGATAAAAATCTGATGCAATCGATGGATGATGTAATATTTTTCAAGGCCAAACACATTTCATCATACACCCTGAAAATAGATTCATATTACTGCACTCCAGTGGGTCTAAACCTGAACGAATAGTAAAAGAAAGGAAAC
Organism: Acanthosepion lycidas; assembly: GCA_963932145.1. NCBI lineage: Eukaryota > Metazoa > Mollusca > Cephalopoda > Sepiida > Sepiidae > Acanthosepion > Acanthosepion lycidas. The sequence continues at coordinate 62,862,173 of OZ010597.1, read as the reverse complement.
CTAAAGCAGTTGCTTCAATTAATTTGAACAAGGGTGTGCGTGTATATATATATATATATATATATATATATATATATATATATATATACACACTGCAGTTCAAAAATTTGAAGTAACTCTCAGAATTAGCATGGGATCAACTTGACAGAAAAGTGAAAAAAAGATAAAAAAGAGCTCTTAGAGTCATTGAAAAAAGAAGGGAATCAATTATCAAACTGATACTGTGAGAAGCGTTTGCAAAAAATGCCAAAAATTTGTGCTGCAGTAATCATGGCTAAAGGAGGATATTTTGATGGGAGCAAAATTTCATGATAATATATCTTTTTTCCTTTTAGTCATAATATAATTTCTAATAAAAAATAATATTTCATTTTTTTTTTAACCATGTATAATAATTTTCTCTCTTATTTAAAGTCCAAAACAACTACTTACTACTGGGCCAATTTAAAAAAAAAATTACTAGGGTTAACCTCAAACTTTTGAATTGTAGTGTATATACACACATACTTTTCAGCACATTCCTAATAATGATAATAATAATGATGGGAAATTTTATTGTTGAAAGCAGCTTAAGCAGATACAAAAAGCCAAAACTGTCAGCAATGAAAGTCTCATCTTGCTGTGTATACATTTATCTCAGCTGCACGTGGATGAAATCTCCACTTTGCCATTCATAAACAGGAGAAAAAATTAAATCAACTAGCAAACATAACTGGTTGTATGAAAGATAAGCAAATTGAATTACACTCCTTGAAAAGCAAATATATTAAACATTTTTCTTTTCTTTCATTCTCACTGAAAGAGGCTACCTCAAAACTAAATGCAAGAGAAATGTTGAAAATCTATCCAAAAATTAGAATTATTTTCTATGTCTGTCTTTTCTCTATTTTATGTTTTCTATGGTGTTAAATGATCAGAACGTATTTTCATGGGAAGATGTATTAACAAGCAGATGGATATTGAAAATTATAGCATCTAACTTTCAGGTTAATAAGAACAGTTACTGCAATATATTTAGCATGAGAATTAAGGTGCTTCAAAACCTAATAATTCTTAATACATGTTTTATTCTTCTATAAAGGAAACATTTTCTTTTTCTCATTG
>OZ010597.1:62783569-62853569 GCA_963932145.1 Acanthosepion lycidas | reverse complement strand
ATCCTCTATTACTATAAGGACTGCTATTCTCTACTCTATTCACTATACTATTCCCCTATTCAAATATGACTTACTTTTCAAGTGAGTATTATTGAGCAAGTACTATTAGTGCGAGTGATATTTGAAAGCGTCTGATGCTAGCATTGTTCAATGGCGTACTATAGTTGCATCTGCGATTACAAAGTCTCTACTACAACAAGCATTACGAAAGTGACAACGAGTATTTGTTGTAATCACAAAAGTGGCAACATGTGTTCAGTGACATCACAAAATATATATATATATAAATATATATGGGTATATATACATATATATACAAACAAGTTTGATAAAAAAGAACTGATAACGTCTGCCTATTTAATTTTCTTTATTATATTTTTCTAGTGTTTGTATAGAGTTTTGAGCATAGTGCTCAGAGTGTATCTGAAGTTCATATTTTGTTATTTTCGTTAATGTACTTTTAACTATCGCAGTCAACATTAAGAACCAACATGGTGTCTGTGTGGACATTAGATTCCTTTGTCTATATCTTGGTATTCTATGGAAAGATGGAAGTTTGAAATGGTCAAGCATATGACGTCATGTGTCAAGACAATTGGGAATGAAGTTGGACAAAATTAATGTGATTTATTTATTTTATTTTCAATACTAATATATGTGTACATTAATTATATTGTATGCACTTCAAGATATGGTCACCTGTGGTGAATGATATTTTGTTTAATGTGGGCTGTTTATTTTGTATAATAGCTTCTAGGATTTAGAGGCTTTTCTTGCATTGGGTGTAGAGTATTTTGATGTTATTCACTACTCACTATTACTTTTGGACTTCAATGGATTCCAGAATGAAACACATTACATGAAAATGTTTTCCATTTTGTCATTCATCTTTTCCCTAAAATAGTTTATATATCATTATCCTATATATGAGGATCCCATGTGGTGAAGCCTAGGTAGGTAGTACCTGGCTCATTAGGATTTATTTATTTTATTTTTGCTTTACTAAGTGTATTGAGCACTCTTCATTTTAACTTATAACTCTTTGTACCGGAGATTTAAGGTACTGGACAATTCTTTTCACCCTACAGTATTTACATTATTCAGACTATTGTCCTCATCTTTGTCGCCATATTTATCACAACGTTTTGGCCGTTGTACGCTTGAGCCTTCTTCAGGTGGTTGGAATTTCGAACTGAACCCTTTATTTCGATCACTGGGGTAGACTGTTCTAGTTCCACGTGCCATGTTTGATGGATGTCAGTTATCAGTTTTCTCCTGCTAATTTTCTCTCTAAAAGTTCTCCACTGCCTTAACCGGGTATTGAACTCACACTCTTTGGATCTGTCACTGGATCTAACCAATGCCTTTATCCACTGTGCCATGTGTCAAAACACATGGCACAGTGGATGGCACGGCTGTAACGTTGTAATAAATATGGTGACAAAGATGAGGGCAATAGTCTGAATAATGTAAATACTGTACATAATACCTCATCTCAGAAATATAGACAGACTCTTTTCACCCTATTTGGAGGTTTCTAGGGCTCTCTTTTTTTTCCATTTTTACTATTCAGATGCAAATTTATTTGAAAATTGTGCTGTCCAGGTTTTTCACCCTCTGAAGTCAAATAGATTTACATTATACACACACACACACACACACACACACATATATATATATATATATATATATATATATTCTCTCCCTCTGATGAGCTTGGTTGGGTTACCATCTTGGATTCACCTGGTGGTATAAGGGTTCCTATTTTACTAACTAGAGCTACCAACTGCTTGATAATTACGTGAAAGTGCATGAAACTGGCAGCTGTGGTCAGTCACTGTCCACCTAGAATTTGACTTAAATATATTAATGCTCTGCCATTTTTTATGGCATTGAGCACTTTTGTTTTTTTCTAGTGTGCAATCTTAGGCAGGCTCTTCTGGGAGCTGGTTATTCTTATCTAAAATATTTTGGCATGGGTGACTTTAGTAGGCCAGTATAGTAGAGTACCTTTTTGGCTTGAAGCTCTAAGCTCCTCTATCAAGGTGCTATTATTCATTATGGCAGTGAGCACTTTTTTTACCATGCTGGCAAACCTTTTCAGGTGGAATTTTTTGTTTTGTTTTTCAGCTCTTTTGATCTTAGCCAGATAGGTCCCCCCCCCCCCCGGTGAGCTTGGTTGGATTACTATCTTGGACTCGCCTGGTGGTATCAGGGTTCTTATTTTACTAACTACAGATACTGACCACCTGATCATTGCCTGAAAACGTATGAAACTGGCAGTCATAGTTGGTCACAAGTTGGTCACCCAAGATTTGAATTAATATATATATATATATATATATATGATAAAAGGAGTCATGGTGGACTAGTGGATATCAGCTTGAATTAAGGAATCAGAGAGCCAAGTTTGAATTCCATTCAAATCCATTACATTCACTTACATGCTAATACCCTTGGGAAAGGTATTAATCCTCCTTTCCCTCCAGCTATGGGTAAATAGCAGGACAGACTGGGTTCTATAGCCTTGGATGGCAACTGGTCTAGGAGAAGGATAACTCTGAATTCAAAACTGATGGAGGGTTGTTTGGGGGCCTTGTGGCATGTAGTGCACCAGGTCTCTGTATTTGGCCCTTCAAAAAGTGTGGTTGATTTGGCATTAAGCCTTCACCACTATAATCAAATCATATGTGGTGGTCTCTGGGTTGTTGGTTCCTAGAAACCGAGCTGCTTGACTCTCATATGTTGAACACGACGGCAGGGTCCGCCATAAATGATAAAGATACTTCTTGAATGATGTCTGTTACTCAAGTGTTCTTTCTAAACTTTATATGAATAAAAATTAATTTATATAAATATTAATTTTCTGTTTGCTGAGATATTTTAAAAATTCAAAAATGTGTTTTTCTCATTCGTCAAATTTTTTCCCATTCTGATCAACAGAAATGATTACTTTTTTAATATTTAAAATGAAATGCAAAATAAATGTAGAAATCTTACAAATACAATTCTATATTTACTTACCAGCTCATGATATATTTTCTTTTCATTGCATATAAATTATTTATAAAGCTTCAAATATTAGGCATTCCCCAAGTTAAAAATAATTTTAATTTTTTCTTTAAATTGAAATTTAAAAAAATAAAAATTATACAGATTCTTTTCTTCTATCTTATTTAATTTTCCCACTTGTGTCAACTGAGAGTTTATCATGGAGATTATATGAGAACAAGCTCTTTCAGTACTACAGCACCCTCCTCAGTATTCTGGCTGTTTTTATTATAATGTATTGTCTCAGTGAATTAATTTAGGCTACAGTAAATATGTCATTCAAGGTGTGTCTTGAGAGGATGATATACTGTGTATCTCTTTTTATGAGTAGGAGAACATCACAAAAGGGTATCAAGGGGGGTGTGATTTTTTTTTAAAGTTTGAAGGGTGTGGTAGCCAAGATAACTGTGGATTCAAATCTAGATACTTGGGAACATCCTCAATTGGAACCCATTCCCATATGATCACCAAAGTTAAACAATGTCGAGCATGGTCAATACTTAGATGGGTGACCACTTGTGAATACCTGGTGCTGTAAGCTTGGATATTCGTGTGGTGTAATGGATAGTGGTTCGATACTGTTAATCACAAAGCCGAGTTCCAATTCCAGTTGTGTTCGTTATATTCAATTACGTGCAAATATTTTTGGGAGAGGTATTAATCCACCCCTTCACCCTCCAGTTATGGGTTAATTAGTAAAACTTGTATCACTAAATCACCATTATTTAAAAAAAAAAAAAAAATTCTTAAAATCTAAAAATATTTTCTGGCTTTAAATAACCTGCTAAGGGTTCATAAGCTAGAAAAAACATGTTGATCAATCAGGGGAGGATCTGAGCAGATCAGATTACCTGACCTGAATGTATTTCTAACTAGACCCCATCAACATTATATGTTGCTGTTATCAAAATCTGTGACGATATCACACACATTCAGCTGATATATCCACGATCAGTTAGTTATATTGGGTTTCCTATATTTGTACCTCAGTACAACTTTGTTGGGGTGTTCTTCTCTTACTTAGTAATAATTATAATAATAATTAGTATAATGATTGACGTAATTCTTGCAACACTTTTGCAAGAGTTCCTGGAGAGTGAAATTTGAGAAAAGAAAAAAAAAAGACATAGTGATTAACAATATTTTAGTAGTATTCTTTCAAGTTATGTTAAAAAAATGCATTTTATCACAAACAACTGCAACTTTGACAAATACATAAGGTACTCATTCCGAAAAAAATATTTAGAAGCCCCTGTTCCTTTTGACTCTTAAAATGCATGAAGATAATTACATATGCATCGGGGTAATGATCAAAATGACAGTCCCATATGATTTATGCTAAACTGTTTGATTAATCACTCTTACTAACTAATCAAGGGACAAAAGATTTTAAGACGAGCGTTATAGTATTTGCATTTTAGTTGCATTCTATTCCTGCTAACTCCATTTCTCTCACTTTGTCATGTTGATTACAAGTACAACCCTTTTTCTAAAGACAAGCAATGTTTTTATACTTGTATGCATTCACTTTTTTTATTTTTATATGTAATTGGAAACAAATAGGCATACAGTTGAAAAAGGATAAAACATTGTTAAACATTGTATCTTTTCTTTTTATTTTCTTAAATTGTGCTCTATTTGTTTTTTGTTTTTTAAATCGATTTCATCCCAAGCAAATCAATAAAGGCCACTCAGAAACAATTGGTTGCTGGGTGTGGAAGAATTAGAAACAGAAACATTAATAATGAGTCAAATGAGAAAAAGAGTAATCGGGAGGACAATAAATAGCGATTGACATTGCATTTAAATTTTTGAAGATGAAAGTTTACAGGAAAGCAAGAAGTCGGAAGATAGTTCCACAAGTGAGAAGTGCAATAGAAGAAACTGTAGAACGTACGGTTAAATCTAACCATTTCAACTGTAAAATGATGAAACTTTACTACAAATCTAGTACTGCAATTAAATTTAAAAAAGTCTAGGTACCATAGTGAATAGCTCATCAATACAATTACCATGAAAGTATTTATAGAAAAGACATAAAAAAGCAACCTTGTTGGGGTGGGAAAGTGACTGAAGCTGAGCAGCCAGATTAGGACTGATAATGTTGCTGATTCTTCTCTGGTAATGTTCTAAGCATGAAGAAATGGTAGATTTATAGATATGTAAGACAGAATCTGGAGAGAAAAATTGTCTTGCACAATGCAGTGAACCAACTTTCTTAGCTGCTGACCTCGCAGTGGATTCAATATAGTCTTTCCACTTCATGTCAGCTGAGAACGTTAGCCTGAGAAAGTGCAACTTTCCCAGAGGTTAGCATCAGCCATGTTGATGGAAGGCAGAGAGCTCTTCTGGAAGTGTTGTAATAATGATAATAACTTTTCTGCTTTTATGATGATGTCATGGTGTAAATAGAGGAAAAGATAGAAAACTTCATAGTACAAATGATGAAGATATTAGAGCTTCTGCTTATTACTATCACCCATATATACCTTTGTTGTGGATACTGCTTCTAGCTTAATGAAAACCATTGGGAAAACAAAATGTTCACATGTTAATATTATTTATCCTGGTCACCTGAGTGAGACAGGATGTGATACAAGGTCGGGTTTGATGTGGGGTAATCTGATAGCATACACCCATACCAAGGACAAAAATTCCTCAGTCCCTAAAACCATCGGTTGTGCTGGCATTGATTAGACTACAACAGATTGGGTGCAGCCTTGGGTACCTGTTCCCCAGAACTGGGCACCTCACAGTATTTATTTTCCTCAGCTGGGTCTTTGTTCGCCAACAGAACCACAACTGAGTCGTACTCTACCTGAAGACAGAGATGCAACTGAGTGATGATAAACACTACCCAGCATATGCCTGGTAAGTATATGAATTTCTAAGTGTAGCTTAAATGTAGCACAAGACTGAAAGTATAGGACACCCAGTGAGGATTGAAATCACTAATCAGCCATAATTATTCTAGTGAGACAAGCTTGTTAACCATTACACTATGTCAAAGTGTCCAATGTTCAAATGTAAGTATTATGTATTATTTTTCCTTATAAGTGAAATGCTGCCTGATAAAATCTACATTTCTCACTTAATTCATTTAATCTTAAACTAATAATGACAGTACTTTATTTAGTACTTTAGTAGCTTGTACTTTAGTAATTACATTATATTTTCTGAATGTGTGTGTGTCTTATTGTTATTTCTCCTAAACCCTGTTTTGTCATCCATTTACTCAAGCATGATAGGTAGGTTATTCACTGATTTCCTCTGTCCCTCTTGCCTTTGATCTATCCTGTGAGTTTCAAATTTCCCAAGCCCTCTATCCTCATTATATGCCCTAGAATTGTAAATGCTCATGATAGAGACAGTTAAAAGAAGAAAAAAAAAACACTAGTACATATAATAGTTGGGTGAGACTCTTATAGGCCAAAAGTGGATGGAGCTTTTTTTATAAAGTTGCTGGCAAATGATCGAGAGTGTAACGACTAAAATAAACACACTTTTCTTTTGTGCTTGAATGTTTATTGACCAATGAACAAGCCCTTTTGGCCATGAATCCCAAATAAATAGAAATCCAGCAGATTTAAATAAACATAAGTTTTATGAATGATTTTTCCTTATAAGTGAAATGCTACCTGATAGAATTTACATTTCTCACTTAATTCACTTCATTATAAACTAAAACAACATTAATTTAGTACTTTAGTAATTTAGTACTTTAGTAATTTAATAATTACTTTAAATTTTCTGAATGAGTTATCTTAGATTTTTATCTCACAGACACTTTTGTTGCCTTTAAGAAAGAATTCTACTTTTTGAATGGCTACAAGTAAAGTATCCAAAGAAATATGAAACAACAGAATTAAAAGTTTAATATATTAGCAGCCTGATCTACCCTACTTAATAATGAGATATTTACTTATTGGCATTGAGTAGTAGAGTCTTCTATTACCGTAATATTAGAATATTTCATTACTGAGGAGAGATCAGGTTGCGTAATCAATAAATATATTATTGCGGATACTTCTTCTAGCTTAGCTAAAATCAGTGACAGCGAAAATGTTCACCTGTAAATGATGAGTTGTCTCTATTTGCAGAGGTAAAATGAAACAGAATGAATGTGGAAGGAATTTCAACACAGAGATATTTTCTTGTATTTTTTTTAAAATCATTTCACCCCAAGTAAGGCAATAAAGCCACTAGGATGCAGAGGGTGACATGGAGTGAAAGAGAATGAGAAGACTTTTGTGAAGAGAAGTGAGGAGAAAGGATAATAAAGAAACATGTTTCAGGAAGAGAGAAGATGGCGATTTTGTATTTTTTATACAAACTAATAAAAGCTTAACAAAAGGAGAGAAAATACATTAGTGTGTCCACAACCAAGAAGGAAGAAAAGACATTGGACTAAGCTGTTAGGAAATGCGTGTGTCTGTGCATATGTGCGTGTGTCTTTTTGCTAGCTCTCCTAAACTCTGTTCTGCCATCCAATTACACAAGCATGCTAGGTAGGTTATGAACTGTTTTTCCTCTAACCCTCTTGCCTTCAATCTATCCTGTGAGTATCAAATTTTCTAAACCTGCTTTCCTTATTTTGTGCATTAGAAATTTCAACTATCACTATAGATAGGTTTGCCTTTCATCCTATTCACACTTCTTCTCTTGTTTCCTGTGTAAGATTGGAGTTCTCAGGCTCCTTCTCCTAAAGTCTTCTTATTTTTTCTTCACTCCCAATAAGCCTTTGTATCTTTGCGGCATTATCGCTTGTAAAAGTTCAGTTGTAATTCCCCTAGGGAAAAGGTATTATCCCCAGCTGAAACAAGGCCTGTGTTGGTGTTTCTACTTGCTGCATGCTTGGTTTAAAGGAGGAGAAAGAGAAAGATATAATCATCCCTGTATAGTAATTAAACAGCGCCACCTGACAGTGTCAGACCAAGTGGAGGTTATCTCGACAACCTGTCAAATCCAAGCACCCCCCCCACCATATTCCATCTTCTTTCTTAATAATTATGGTTCACCATAAACATACTCTCAAAAGATTAATCTAAAAATTTGAGTCATGTTCTTAAACAGCCTCGTTGGATCAAGACTTTCATATCGATATCATGCAAACTTGTTCAGAAATATCTAAATTATCAGCCATATACAATGCTTTTTTTAATTTTTTTCTCAGATCAATGCCTAAACCAACAAGTACGAAGTAGTTTCATCATGTTAATCACTCATTTCAATTTATGTAACTACCTGCATATCTTCTCATAAGTGACTATGGCCATTGCATGATATAAATTGACTTTTTAATGGTGCTGCAATTGAATATGGACTTCTAGCACAGCTAATGGCTTGCATTGTTTAACGCAGTGGCTCCCCAATAGTGCAGCATGCCTCATAGGTGTGATGGAAAAGGATTTTATCAAGAATTTCTAAATATATATAATACGAACACCAGACCAAATGTGACAGCAATAGTCAAAGCAAAGATGAATTGTAGTCTTATAAATATGTAAGAAAGATTCTCGTGAGAAAAATTGTCTAGTGAATGAAACTTTCCTAATAGCAGACGTAGCAATTGATTCAATATACACTTTCCACCTCATATCAATGAAAAACCTTATTCCAAGAAGGTACAATGAGTCACTTGTCTGGAGGTTAGCATCGGCCATGTTAATGGCAGGTAAAAAGGGTGACAGGGAAGAAAGGAGAAAGAGAAGTCTTTAGGGAGGAGAAAGTAACAGGTTTCAGGAAGACAGAAAATGGCGATTTTGTATTTTTTATGCAAAATCAGATGATTAAAAGAGAGCAGTTTCAGTTTGGAGACATTAACATTAACAAGCCACTCTTTGCCCCATTTAACAACAGAGTGTTGGTCATTTTTGCAATCAGCAGCCAAGTTGACCTTATTGAACTGATCAAACTTACTATTAAGATTATTGTTATATCTATTGTTGGTTATGATATGCTACAGTCATTCGTTTATTTTAAATATTCTTACTGTTTTAATTAGCAAGAATTGTCACTGAATTTAATGATATTGTTTAAAGTCTCCAGACAATTAGATATACAGACCTCTAAAAAAAAAGTTTGTTTTTTGTGTAAACAGTTTACATTTCTTTTTCATGCCATTCAGTTTTTTTTTATTTTCAGTTTTAATTATATTTCAGCTGATTTCAGTAGATCTCAAAAATGGCTGTATTAGTAACTTCAATCATTCACCTTTCTTCAATGTTCAGGCTTTTATTCTTACCTGTTCTTCTTTGATACAACAATGTCTGTCTATATTTCTGAGATGAGGTATTATGTACAGTATTTACATTAGTCGGACTATTGTCCTCATTTTTTTTCGCCATATTCGTCACAACGTTTCGGCCATTGTACGCTCCGGCCTTCTTCAGGTGGTTGGAATTTTGAACTGAACCCTTTATTTCGATCACTGGGATAGACTGTTCTAGTTCCACGTGCCATGTTTGATGGATGTCAGTTGTCAGTTATCAGTTATCTCCTGCTAATTTCTGAAAGTTCTCCACTGCCATAACCGGGTATTGAACTCACACTCTTTGGGTCTGTCACTGGATCTAACCAATGCCTTTATCCACAAGGCGCCTTTGTCCTCAAAGTACAGTATTTACATTATTCAGACTATTGCCCTCATCTTTGTCGCCATATTTATCACAACATTTCGTCCGTGCCATCCACTGTGCCATGTGTCAGAACACATGGCACAGTGGATAAAGGCGTTGGTTAGATCCAGTGACAGACCCAAAGAGTGTGAGTTCAATACCCGGATAAGGCAGTGGAGAACTTTCAGAGAGAAAATTAGCAGGAGATAACTGATAACTGACATCCATCAAACATGGCACGTGGAACTAGAACAGTCTACCCCAGTGATCAAAATAAAGGGTTCAGTTCGAAATTCCAACCACCTGAAGAAGGCCGGAGCGTACAACGGCCGAAACGTTGTGATAAATATGGCGACAAAGATGAGGACAATAGTCCGACTAATGTAAATACTGAACAATATGTCTGTGCTAAGGTTTCTTAAACTGATAAAAGAAAAGTTTTCTTAATATGTGGGCTACTCTATTGTAGTAGCCATTGAGATTCCTGACAGGGATGGAATGGAGATACTTGAAAAAAAAATTCTATTATCGCAATGTTTTTAGTTGATAATTATCTCAATTATTGTGATATTCGCCACTGTTATCTTCATTTCTAATATTCTGCCTTTTGTATGGGAATCTTTTTTTCAACTCACTTTGTTTTCAGATGAGCCTGCAAGATCAGCAAAAATAATTTCATTATTTTTAGTAATTGTACTTTTAAACAATAGAGAAATTTCTTCATTGTCCAAATTTTTTTCTGTATTTGTATGAAAAGGATGAATAGAGGTGGGGTCTGCTGCATTACAATTATTTTTACAATTGAATATATTTATCAATACTGATATTATTACAATTTGTGAATGTCAGATATCTTTAGATAATTGTTTTTATCGTTACTTTTGTCGTAATTATTTTCGTCTTGGCTCAAACCAATATAAAGATCAGTGTTTCTGTTAAAGGCCAAGTCACATGCTGTCTCCTCAGTGCTCCAAATGTTTCTATCAGTCATTATCATATTTACTTGATATTCATTGGTATCTGGCAAGTGATTTAAAAGACCAAGTGAAACAAAGTCTCTTCGGTATTCAAACACAATTCTTTCATTATCCTATTTGTACATTGCTCACATGTTCACATGGAAACAAAGATGAAGTTTTAAAGAAAATGGAAACAAAAAAAAGACACTTATACTTAACATCAAAAAGAGAGAGTTGAAATTTCTAGTACACCCGAGGAAAGAAGACACTGATAGGACATACTGAAGGTAAGAAGGACAGAGGAAAGCAATAAATAACCCCTGCCTAATGAGCTTGTGTAAATGGTTGGCAGTACAGAGATTAAGATAGCAAAAAGACAAAATTCACTGAGGCTTACATAGAACAGGAAATTGTGGAGAGCCATCATTGACCACACCCTGAAGGTCCACAATATATAAAAGAAGAAGAATAATGCTTCAGCACTCTCATCAATATTGTAACTGATATATCAGTCATAACAAATTTAGTGATGGCTGGATAGCCACTCGTATCCAAACATGCCCATCTAATAGGTCAGCTAGCTAATCCTCGTTTCAGATGCTTGCCCAGGCACATTTATGTTTGTTTAATACTCACAGAGCAGATCTGTGGTATATACTGCAACTTTGTTGAGCAGACCTTAGTTATAAATTCTGGGAGAGAGTGTGTTTATCGAGCGTGATGAACAATTTGAACAAGACCAGTACACTCATGATGACTTATGACTTCAAGCTAGCACAACCATTGACAGCTTCCAAAGAGTTCTGTCTACCCAATTTCCCTCAAAAGGCTTGGGTCAACCCAAGGTATGGTTTACAGGCACTTTTCAAAGATACTGCAAATTTTCTAACCACTCAGCCATGTACCCATAATAAATTTAGCATAGGATAAGAAAACTGAACATAGAAGAGAGGTAGTTTTACCCAACACCACAAGTTACTTTTTTCTTTTTATGGGCCATTTCCTTTCAGGATGTAAGCAATTCATGGCTCTCCACCTCCTTCTATCCTTTGCAGTTCTCAACAAGTTTTTCCCTCAGCTTCTTCACATTCTTTCATCCCCTTGCTTAAGTCTGCCAGGTATGTCACACATTGTTTTCCCTTGTCTCTCTTTACCTCTATTCAACCTGTAAGTATCAGATTCTCCAGGCCCTCCTTCCTCATTATGTGTCTCAGAAACTACATCTGCCTCTTCCTGTTATTAAGTATAAGCCTCTTTCTTGTTTGCATCCTCTCTAAGATCTTATTGTTGCTCACACACTCAGTCCATGATATATATATATATATATATATTTCTTTTAGTTAATTTAATTTAGTTTCTTTTTCTTCTGATGTATAAAATTTTATATATCATTTTCTCCCATATATATGTATAATTTCGATACAAAGAATTTAATCAATTGACAAAAGTTGAGGGTTGGGCTCTGTCTCTCCCCTTCTGAACATCTATATATGTGTGTGCATGTGTGTGTGTGTGCGTGTGTGTGTATATATATATATATATATATATATATATATAATATGCATGTGTGTGTGTGTGTAATCACAATTCATTATTGCATTATTCTCAATTATAAAAGTTTTATCAATCAAACATTCTGGGCAAAGTGTCAAAAATCTTCCTGGAAAAAAAATGTGACTGATTTGCTTTGATTACAAATTTGGAAAAATGCCCAAGTGTTGAAAAGTAAACGTTATGACAAGAAGAAAGAAGGAAACAAATACTTCACAGTATAAATAAATTGTACCAATGAATAAATCAGCAAAACATTTACTGTTTAAAGGCGGGGGGAGTGTATTAATAACCAATTGCAATTGATTTTATAAATGTTTGATAAAAAAACATCTTAGTAAAATTCTATTTCTATTTGTTAAATTCAACACTAAATGTGCATTATCCGAAAATTAATATAATTGAACATTGTTGGTGAGTGCATGTTTTATTAAGACATTTGACGTAAGAACTTATCAATCTTTATTGTACAGTATACATTAACACAAATGTACATATTTTAAAAATGTATATACTTGTTTTCAGACAATTTCAATACTTGAAATACTGCAAAGTCAATGTTATTGCTTGATAAATGTGCAGTAGAAAGCAGAGAAGTCTTCTTGATAGAGACTCAATTAAAACTGACTAGCCATTTTCTTAGGATGAATGATAAATGATTACTGAAAATTCTCACTAATGGACAACTTCAGGTAGAGATATGTAACATACGTCTTCTTATATACCCTCTGGATTTAATAGTTTCTAAGGTTCATGCCTTCTTTGAATTATTTCCTACTAAGCTACAATGCTGAAACTATTTAATCTTTTAGTGGTATTGCTATGGTTCATTTAGCGACATATCAACTCCTTATGGGCCATTTAATGCCAAAATTTCTTTCACAAAAAACGTATTGGTGGTATTTTTTTTCAAAATTGTATTACTGTTATTTTTACTATGAAAAATATATTTTATACCTTCATAGTGTTTTGACTCCAGTTGGGAGCAGGGAATATTTCCTTATAGTTCGGACGCAAACAGGTGTTACCACCCTACATCAGGATGGAACAGGGAACAACAGCAATTAAGAGATGGTTAAACACTCCTCAAAACCTCCTACTGTAGTTTATCATCATACCCAGGATACTTTTAGTGCATGGTATCCATTTGTTTTAGAGAGAGTCTTGCCTTGAATTTAAAATTCACAGCCCTAACATTATTGTTAGTTAGCAAGAGAGATTAAGTAAAAAAAAAAAAAGCTTCAGCAACCTTGTACTGTGAGTGAGAAAGCGACTGACAATAAGTTTCTTTGAGAAACTTGTAATGACATTAAGTTACCAAGTTTGTTATGGGAGTCATCAATTTGTAGTAGCATTGTCTCATTTGTTGAACTGGGATATTTTCTTGTTTTTGGAGAGAGATATTTGCATGATAGTTTGTAATGGAGATATTATTGTGACCGTATGTGGCTTGGTTTTTACAGGAGAGAGGGCATTGATAGAATTATGTTGTATGTAATGATATGTTGTTTGAGTATTAAAAGGAAAAGGTGTATCTTGTCACTACAGTATCCTATGGTTTGATACTATTTAATACAATGCCACCTAGAGGACTTTAGAAGTCCCCTGGCATAAAGAGGTTGGGTAATCTCACATGTATAAATGTTATTCATCATATCCGATATAAGCACAGCAGTATTCTTTTATGGGTCTTAACTCTGTAGGACATGGGCGATCATTTTTAGCTTTCTTTTTTTTTAATTATTTCACCCCAAACAAGGCAATAAAGCCACCAAAATGCAAGGGATTCCTAAATGAAAAAAGTAACATTGGGAGACAACAATAAGAGGACAGTGATTAAGATAGAAGATCAAAGTTGATTATTTACACAATCAATTGTAGTAGAGATATTATTGTGGCAGTATGAGGATTGGTTTTAATGGAAGACAGTGTAGTGACAGAATTATGTTGTATGTAATGTGATACGTCATTTTAGGATTAAAAAGTCCGGCATAAGGAAAAAGAGATGCACCTTGTGACTATAAAACCCTTCTTTTATGTACCATATCTCTTACAATTTCTTATTGTCTCTAGCTCTTAGCAACCACACACACACACACACACATACATATATATATATATATATATATATATATATATATATATATATATATATATATATATATATATATATATGTGGATATAAACCAACTACAGTGGAGTAAAGGAGAGTGGCTCAGATTGAGGAATTGGAGAGCCAAGTTCAAATTCCATTTGAATCCATTACATTCACTTATGTGCTAACACCCTTGGGAAAGGTATAAATCCTCTTCTTCTTCCCCCAGATATGGATAAATAGTAAGATAGACTAGGTTCTGTAGCCTTGGGTGGCCACTGGTCTACTTCAGAAAGAAATGGCAAACTACTGCAGGAAAAAATCTGTCAGTCATGTATCGAAAGATACATGATCGCCTAAGGGTGTATCACGCATAGCACATAACTGACTGATACGTGTATTAGTGTGCATATGCAGATAAGTGAGTAAATATTTACTTAATTTAATATAGGATGCAAAAAGTAAAAACCCAGTGATTAATGTGGTTAGACAGAGCTAAGAAGTATATATTAATAAAAAAAATACATATAACTATATCCGTAGTGCAACTTAAAGTTCCGGGGTTTTACTAATCAGGCATGAACTTGTGAATGAAGGCCTATTACAGTTGATTTTTAAAAAAACACTTGGGAGGAACACTACATTAAACAAAGATTCAAAACTCAAAGTTAATATAAACTATATAAATATATATATAAAGATATATTATTGGGTGTAAATTCAAATGTTTATATTAACTTTGAGCTTTGAATATACGTTTAATGTAGCATTCCTCCCATGAGGCCTAGTATTTTCTATAAAAAATATTGCTATGCCTTCATTCACAAGTTTGTGCCTGATGAGTTGGTAAAACCATGAAACTTTAAGTTGCACTGCAAATGTAGAGATATGTATATTTATTAATATATATATATATATATATATATATATATATATATATATATAGAGAGAGAGAGAGAGAGAGAGAGAGAGAGAGAGAGTTTATGCAAAACTAGGTAATCCGTATAGAGATATGTATATTTATTAATATATATATATAGAGATATGTATATTTATTAATATATATATATATATATATATATATATATATATATATATATATATATATATATATAGAGAGAGAGAGAGAGAGAGAGAGAGTTTATGCAAAACTAGGTAATCCTTATCGGTAGACCCAAGGAGGATGATATCCAGAGAGCTCAATGTAAATTCAAAGCAAATATGTTTGAATAAAAACAGATCACTTTTTTCCTTTCAACTTTTGGAAGTAAAGTCTGATGATCCAGAGCCCTTTAAAAGGCTTCTGGCGAAATAACTTATTATATGGAACCTTAAAGTGATCTGTTTTTATTCAATATATATATATATATATATATATATATATATATATATATATATATATAAATTAAAACCATAGTGATAAGAAAACTATCAAAGACAACAACAACAATAACCCTGTTGCTGCACACTTTAACCAACACTTCCATAATATTGATGACATCAGATGCGTCCTTTTAGTTTCTTCATTTAACAGCTGACAAGAAAGGTGCAGATCAGAGTTCAAATATATATTAAAGGATTAAACAGAAATTTGGGTTCACTCAGAGAGTATAATTTCTACAGGGAGCCCTCTATCCAACAACAACAACATTCCTCGGAAGGGTGATTCCCACTTCTTCATTACTTGAAAAAGAACATAGGCCTGTCTGAAAATTCTAACTTTAAAATCTTTCTCTTTGTGCTTTGCAGGCATGGTTTAATTTCTTCTTCTTATTGAATATATCATAAAACTCTTCATCTGGAAAAAAATCCATCTTCTTCTAGAGAAAATCCATCTGGCTTGAAGCAAGCTAGTAAATTAGTTTTGTAAAAAACATGCACTCTTCAATTTTTAAGCAATTCTTTGAAATCCTGTGGGTCACCACAATCTTTTGGCTGACTTTGTATTTTAAAATAGACTTTTTATCACTTAAAAAATTTGACATCTCAAACAAAAAAAAAACATCTTAAGATATTTACTGCAGAATTAGTGAATTCTATAATAGAAAAGAAATCAGGTTTTATTATCAGACGCTAACAAAATCTGAATATCTTGAAATTATTTAAACAGATTAAATTTCTGGTTGTTAAATACAGATATAATTTTGAACAAATTGCATTAGAAAGCCAAAGCTTGCCACCCACAGAAACACACTGTTGTATTTAAGCATATGAGAAGTAATAGTTTTTTCGGCTGCTTTTCAGGCTTGGAAACCTCAAAAATTTTGTAATTATGACTGCAAGTCAGGAACTGTTAGATGAACTCTAAATGTTCATTTACTGGCTGGTTGTCAGGCTTAAGGCACTGCAGCTGAATCAAAAGAAATCTTATTTATTTGCGACATCAATAGATTTGACACACAATATACAACTGCTTATCCAAGCTATTAAATAATATTTATTTCATTCTTTTCTATGAATAATTTCCAGATTGGAAATCATTATTCTTTTATGTACCGTGTTCATTCACGACATGGGCGATCATGGCTATCCACAACTTCCTATCCTTTGCTGTTTCCTTACTCTCCCTCTCAATCCTTGTTCTGCCATCCATTTCCACAAGACTGTTAAGTAGTTAGTTGATCATGGGTCTCCACAACTTCCTATCCTATCCTTTGTAACTCTAAGTTTGTCTCCTTATTATCCCTCCCAATCCCTGTTCTGTCATCCAATTTCACAAGATTGTTAGGTAGATGATCATGGTTCTCCACAACTTCCTATTCTATCCATTGTAGCTCTAAGTAATGTTTGTCTCTTTACTATTCTTCTCAATCCTTGTTCTGCCATCCATTTACACAAGATTGTTAAGTAGTTGATCATGGGTCTCCACAACTTCCTTTCTTATCTTTTGTAGCTCTAAGTAAATTTTGTCTCCTTACTATACCTTCCAATCCCTGTTCTGTCATCCATTTATACAAGGTCATTCGGTATATGATCATGGCTATCCACAACTTCCTATTTATCCTTTGTAGCTCTAAGCAATTCTTGTTTCATTAATATCCCTCCCAATCCCTGTTCTGCCATCCAATTACACAAACTTGTTAGGTAGAGGATCATGGCTCTCCACAGCTTCCTATTCTATCCATTGTAGTTCTAAGTAATGTTTGTCTCCTTACTATTCCTCTCAATCCTTGTTCTGCCATACATTTACACAAGATTGTTAAGTAGTTGATCATGGGTCTCCACAACTTCTGATGCTATCCTTTGTAGCTCTAAGTAAAGTTTGTCTCTTTATTATCCCTCCCAATCATTCGTCTGCTTTCGTCTGTTTCTTTCTGATTCTAAGTGTTCATTTTGTTTATATTTTACTTAAAACTTGTTGCTTACACTCTCCATCCATTAAATTCTCAGCATCATTGTTACATAATAATTTTGTCCATTACATCCCGTAGTCATGATACCACAGATTTTGGTTGATGTACAGACATATAAAGAAAAAGAAAGTCTTTACTTTTATAACATATCGAAATTCAAAGTATAGCACAAGTGAGTCACAAGAAATATTGTTTATTTTAATAATAATAAAATATCTTAAGTATTTTAAGATATTTTATTCTTGAAAAAATCCAAAGTAGAATCTGCAATGTTATTGGTCCTGACTTGGCAATTCAACTTCAGTGACTTTCCTATTGCCCTAATGTAGTTTCTTTGTGCACTTTTTTGTAAACACTTTCATGGCAATTGTTCTGATGAATTTTTTCTATGGCACCTAGACTTGATGAATTTAAGCACAGTAATAGATTGGCAGCAAAGTTAAATCATTTTACAGTTGAAATGGCTAGATTTAACCATAAGGTCTATGCAGACAGTTTCTACTATCGCACCTCTTGCCTGTGGAATTTTCTTCCAGCTTCTGCTTTCCCTGTTCAAAAATTGAAATGCAATATCAATTGTTACCTACTCTTCTTAATTCCTGTTCTTTTATTGTTCTCTCTCCTTAACAGCATATTTTTCTCTTAATCTCTATCACCTCTTGCATCTTAGTGGATTATTGCCTTGCTTGGGGTGAAATGATTAAACAAAAAAAAAAAGCAACAACAATAGATTTGACGCACAATATACAACCAGTTATTTATGCATAACTGATCTATTAAATAATATTTCAGTCTTTTCTTTGAATAATCTTCTGATTGTTATGCTAATCTTAATAAGAATATTTCTGACATTTTAGTTGGTAATAATCCATTTTAGGAAGTATTATTCTTCTATCATATTTTTTCTTATTCATATTTTTAGATTGTAAGAATTTTTCTTTTGGATTTAAAAAAAAGAATTAATGTTCACAAAATACAAGGCTACAAGAGTCACTCAAGGTAGAGGTTTACAGTGTGGTATGTATTACCATCAGGCAGGACAAGAAGTGAAGCTAAGTCTAGGCTTGAAGAGGTCAAGATTTAACTAGTGTATAAAATTTCAGAATTCAGTTGGAGATGATAGAAATATGGAAGTAGACCTTAGAAGGAACAAGAGACCCAATAGAAAAATTTCATTGTCTGTTTCTGATTGTAACTATAAAGTATCTTTTTTGTTTCCATTTTCCTTAAAACTTTCTCTTTTCACATGTTTAGTCCATGGGATTCTCAGCACAAATTACAAACAGATAAAACATGTAAGAATTACAGGAATTGAAATCAAGAGATATAACCAAGAGGAGGGATTATTTAGACTAAATTAGTATTTAATTCTCAGAAACAATAATGTAAAATATGTCTCTGGAAAAATTGGTGATACAAACACAATAAAAAGAAAGTGATACAAAGAGATATTTTGTTCTTTGAATACATGATAGAAAACAAAAAAGAAAAGCTGTCAGCTGCCAATCAGTCGCAAAGTGAATAATAATTTTGAAATGATTTTTAGATTATTTTAAAGCGTACTAAACTAAAATGTAATATCAATCCTGCTAAATGGCATTGAATGCTAGATAATTACTTCACAGATAAGGAAGTGACTTGAGACAACAGAAACAAAGAAAAGACTGCTAAACTGCTATATAGTATCAATCCTGCTAAATGGCATTGAATGCTAGATAATTACTTCACAGATAAGGAAGTGACTTGAGACAACAGAAACAAAGAAAAGACTGCTAAACTGCTATATAGTATCAATCCTGCTAAATGGCATTGAATGCTAGATAATTACTTCACAGATAAGGAAGTGACTTGAGACAACAGAAACAAAGAAAAGACTGCTAAACTGCTATATAGTATCAATCCTCCTATATGGCTGTGAATGCTGGACAATTTCCTCACAGATAAGGAGGATACTTGAGACAATAAAAACAAAGAAGAGAGTGCTGAACAGCTATTTGATATCAATCTTCCTATATGGCAGTGAATGCTGAACAATTTTCTCACAGATAAAGAAGAGACTTGACACAATAGAAACAAAGAATAGACTGCTGAATTGCTATTTGATATCAATCCTCCCTGTGAATGATAGACAATTTCCTCACAGATAAAGAAGAGAGACTTGAGACAATAGAAACAAAGAAAAGAGTGATGGCCTACTACTTAATGTCAATTTTTTCTACATGGCATTGAACACTGGACAGTTTCTTCACAGGTAAAGAAGAGACTTTATACAGCAGAAACAAAGAAAAGAGTGCTGAATTGCTACATAACATCAATCCTCCTATATGTAAGTGAATGCTGAACAATTTCTGCACAGATAAAGAGGAGACTTGTCGTTCTACAGAATTGAGTATATCATAGACGGAACATGTGAACAACGAGGAAGTTTTAAAGAAAAATGGAAACAAAAAGGACATATATCCTTAAAATTAAAGATAGTTGAAGTTCTAGGATACATAATAACAAAAGAAGACTTGGAGAATTTGATACACACAAAACACATTGACGACAAGAGGAGATTGTAAATGGACGGCAGAACATGAACTTGGAGAGAAAGTAAAACGACAAACATTGCTTAGTGCTAGAAGGGGTAGGAAGTTATGGAGAGCTGTGACTGCCAATGTCCCGAAGGTATATTGCACATAAAAGAAGAATGCACAACCTACTTTTTCAGCTGAAGTTTACAAAAAAAAAAAATAAGAAAAAAAGAAAAACATAACAAATGGAAAAAATTGCAAAATTTAGATTACAAAAGGGAAAAAAAAAATCTCATAACTAGGATAATTCAATTGCGTAGATAAATTCACTTTTATGGAAATCTTCCAATTCTGAAAATTCGTGACTTATTTCATTCTCAGAAATTTCTGTTGCCATGGTAGCAGGATACCTGCTTGCTTTTGGCGCCACCAAAAATGAACTTTTTGGTGCACTACTTTTTAAGGTGCGAGATTTGATTACGAACATGTGCATTATACAAAATGAAATCTAGTATTAGAGTATGCATGAGTTTCATTGCATCACTTCCAAGTAGATTGGTTTAAAAACAGAAGTTATTTCGTCTTAATTTATCCTTTGATCTCAAATGAATACAAAGTTCATTTAATGTTTGTTTTTATCTTAAAGTGAATGACTTTAACACAGTAATATAATTTGCTATAAATACCTCGCTGAAATAATTTTAAAACACTCCAACTCTGTGCCATTTTTAACAAAAGAATGAAAAACTAAATTGTAACAGTATTCTTTTTTAAACATAAAACATTTTTTTTCAATCATTTCAGCCCAAGTAATACAATAAAGTCACTTAGATGCAGGGGGTTACCAAGCATGGAAGAATATCAGAAGAAGAAAAACCTTATTAAGAAGAGAGAACAATAAAAGAACAGGAATTAAGAAAACAGAAGATAACACCTGATATTGCATTTCAATTTTTAAGTATCAAAGTTGACTGGAAAGTAAGCATCTGGGAAGAAGTTTCGCAAGCAAGAAGTGCAAGAGAAGAAACTGTTAGCATAGAACTTACGGTTGCATCTAGCTATTTCCTGTGTAAAAGTATGAGACCTAGCTGCCAATCTAGTCAGTCAGATGCCATACATGTTACACATTTGGATGATCATGTCTCTCCCAGTTTATTATTAGGTAGGTAGTAGATTTTCTCATAGTAATTTCCCATTTTTTTCATTTCATAGCTCAAGGGAGAAGAGATAAATACAGTCAAGAGAAAGATTTATAACTTTCCCAAGAGTATTTGCGTGTAGGTGAATGTGACAGACTCAAATGGAATTCAAAATTAGCTGTCCAATTTCTCATTCTGAGTTGATATCCATTACACCACAATACCATTCTATTTTTTTTTTTTTTTTAAGCATTTCACCCCAAGCAAGGTGGGAGTGCCACTAGCACACAAGAAGTTACAAAGAGTTGGAGCAAGAGGCATAATAGAGGAAAGGATGAAGAGAACGATGGGGAATAGATCAAGGCATCTAGAAATGTCAATTGACTTTGCATTTGAATATTTGGAGATTATAGCTATCGGGGAAGCAAGTAAGAGGGATGGAATTCCACAGACAGGAAGTGTGATACATGAAGATATTTGAGTAGAAGCGATGGTTACTGTTTTGACAGTGAAAGGATGGGACTGAGATGCCAACCTAGTAGCACATTTAAATTCATGCAGCTTGGGAACCAGTGAAAGTAGCTTGTCAGAGCAGTTACCATGAAAGTATTTGTAGAAAAGTCAGAGGGAAGCAACAGCACATCTGCTATAGAGCGACTGTAAATAAGATACCAGATGAGGGCCAATCACATTGTGTATCTATCATTGCATTCTAGCATTACACTTAAATTTGTAACATCAAGGTACCAAAGAAGAAAGCAATATTTATTTTACATAAAACTACAAAAATGTGACACAAGGTCAAAAGGGAGGATAGGGGAAGGCTGGTCTTCAATCTGTCTTATCTTAAACTTAGCTAGCCACAGTTACTGACTCAAACATACCATAATATTCCTTACACCAAAATGACAGATTCTTTCTTATCATTCTTACTACAGCCACTATAATATTTAAAGTCTCTACATAGTCCTAACTAGTTCCCATATGTACAATTTGTCTCATCTTAAACTTGGCTAGTCAGAATTACAAACCACAGTATTCCTTACACCAAAACAACACATTCTTACTTACCATTCTTACTACAGCCACTATAATATTTAAAGTCTCTATATAGTCCTAACTAGTTCCCATATGTACAATTTGTCTGTGAGGGAGGTAAAAAATAACAACATTTAAAAATGAAACTCCAATGAATATTTACAATGAATACAGTTCATATATAAAGAAACTAAACAAAACAGTGTTAATAATAACCCTCCACACACATAGACACAATTCTTAAAGAGCAATACTCATCAGAAAAATTAGGAGGAAAATATTTATAGGAAAGGTAGAGGGAAGCTATGTTATGGTGACGGCAAAGTGACTGAAGCTGAGATGCCTGATACCAATGTATCTCTCTGGTACTGTTGCAATTATATTCTTTAATGCCATATTGTAGAAATCTTTTACTTTTGTGGGCTTTATTTGTGTTAGAGCTGACCTTTGACAATTTGTTTAACTCAGGTGTATGTTGTGTTGTGGAATATCATCAAGTCTTTTAATACATTTCATATCTTCGCATCAATGTGTTCTTGCAACATTCTTCCACTGTTATGGCATATTGAAGGCAAGAGAAACAAAGGGAAACATCATATTTGTGTAAATGGATGGTATAATCGGGACTGGGTCTGATTATAAGAAAACAAATATTACAAAGGATAGGAAGTTTTTGGAGACAAGCATTGTTTAGATTTACAAAGGATAGGAAGTTGTGGAGAGCCATTATCACCGATATAAGAAACCTGTGTAAATTGATGGCAGAATAGAGATTGGGAAGTATAATAAGAAGACAAACATTACAAAGGATAGGATAGGAAATTTTGGAGAGCCATGATCATCTACCGAATGAGCATGTGTAAATTGATGGCAGAACGGACTAGGAGAGATAGTAAGGAAACAAACATTGCTTAGATTTACAAAGGATAGGAAGATGTGGAGAGCCACGGTCACCTAACAACCTTGTGTAAATGGATGGTAGAACAGAGACTTGGAAGGACAGTAAGAAGACAAACATTACAAAGGATAGGATAGGAAGATGTGGAGAGCCATGCTCACCTACTTAAGGGACTGGAAAGGATAGTAAGAAGACAAGGATTACTTAAATTTACAAAGGATAGAATAGGAAATTGTGGAGAGCTATGGTTGCCTACCTAACAAGCTTGTGTAAATAGATGGCAGAACAGGCATTGGGAGGGATAGTAAAAGGATAAACATTTCTAAGTACTAGAAATGATAGGAAAGTGTGGAGAGTCATGACTGTCCACGTCCTGAAGGGACATGGCACATAAAAGAAGAATATGTGTAAGTGAGGACCACCTTTGAATACTGTCCTAATGTGGTATAGTTGTGCATATTGTCTGGATCTGTGATAATATACCTCTGATCTGTCATGATGTGGCTGGATGTGGTCAGGTGTTTTCCATTTTCTAAGGGTCACAGGTTCTTTGAAGTCTATCTTTCATGGTTTATTCCTTGTAATGTTCCAGGTGCCTACAGATTTGTTTTTCTCAGTACGGTAAACAGAGAACAATACCTTTTGCTTTGTATTATTCAGGCTGTCGGACTTGTAGTTTTGATGTCCAGGGAATATGTCAGATTAATGTGTACAGATTGTCCTGAATTCATATTTTGTTACAATTATTTGTACATCCACGAAATCCATTTCTGTATATCAAAGCTGTTTGAATCAATATCTGATTATCTTTCTTTACATATATAAGAAATATATATTTAATATTATTTAAGAAAACTGTATGTACGAATTTACATATATAGTGTAGGTAGGCAGCTATTGTTAATTTAAACATTAAAAGTATAGACATTTTATACATTTTAAGTTCGACTACCTTTTTTTCTAAATTGTGAATGTCTTTCACAAAAGTAGGTGCTGTAAAATTTCCAAAATATATATAATTGGCATACCTGAGATTTCTACTCAGGTGTGTCATCATCAGGTGTGTGTCAGTAGAGAATTTTTGACTGTTATAAACAATCAGCACTTTAGTGAAATATAGTAAGAAAAATTATTGTAAGTGGTAAATTTAATGTGTTATTATATATTAAATTGGAACAATATATATAATATATTAAACATATATATATTATGTATATAAAATATACTATATTATACATATACAATATATTATATATATATATATATAATATTATATATAATATATTATATATATAATATTATATATAATATATTATATATATAATATTATATATAATATATTATATATAATATTATATATATATATAATATTATATATAATATATTATATATAATATTATATATATATATAATATTATATATAATATATAATATATATATATATATATTATATTTCTTTTTAAAAACAAAATCCAGGCAGTGACCAGCCATGACTACTATTTTTATGGGCTTGCCTATATATATATATATATATATATATTGGTAGTCTTTCTGTTATCACAATGCGGGATATTTAAAAAACAAAGATGATGAAAAAGGAAGAGAATATTGATGAATTTGGCTAAATTGCAAAAAAAATATTTTAAATATTTTGAAACTACCAGCATCTCTTATTTACATGCATATGTAGTCACAAGAAGATCAGCAAACCCAGTCCAATGAAGTCTTAATTGATGAAATGCATCACAATTAAATTTTTCTGTTCTGTATATATAAAACTATACATCATTATCTCATATCATATATATATATTATGAAATATAGTTTTAAGGTAAGCTATATTTAGGGTTAAAATGTTCAATATCTAAGATAGAGCAGGTGTAATTATAGGAGTGGACTCTGAGGTCAACACTGAGTGGTCATGATCTGATGATTACATTCAAGTATGGGACAGGCTGTCAAAAGTTAGGAAGGAAACCCTCATCAATACTGGAAAGAACGATAACAGCTACTGAACTTGAGAAACTGGCTTTCCTGAAAGCAAAATTTGTTTTAAGAGAAAGATTTTATACATCTCAACTGAAAGCAGTAATGGCCGCTCAGTCAATGAATACTAAATGTTTACTTGTAGGGAAGCGACTAAATATTACAATTACCATTTATATTTGAATTATTGTCCTTATCTTTGTAGTTATTATTACAGTGTTTCAGCTGTTGTGCCCTCTGGCCTTCTGAACTCTGAATTCTGAACTAAAATCTTTATTTAATCTATATGGGTAGCTTGTTCTCATTATACTGCCAATGTTTATGGAAATCTCGTTTCGATATTATTTTTAGTACTGCTCAGTTATTGCTTGTTTCCACTGAATTCAAGTCCCAATGCCAAGCCCAACGATTAAACTCATAGTCATAAAGAACAATAGGCTAGTGGATTAAAGTGTTGATTCATGAATTTGGTGACATAGTAATTGTGGATTGATAGAGACCTGATGAAGGCCGGAGGGCACAACAGCAAAAACGTTGTGATGATAACAACAAAGGTGAGGATAACAGTCTAAATGTAAACAGAATTTGAATTGTTTATCAAAAAAAAAAAATGGAATAGATTTATTTTGATCTGTCACCATGCTTACATATTCTTGAAAAGAACAAATTAAATAAGAATCTATTTTGAAAAATTGCAAAGCATGACTCCAAATGGGGCACTAATTAAAAAATGTTACTTTTTATGCATATTAAAAAGCTCTTTTAAAAGTATTAAAAATAGAACACTTTTATATACATAAGAAAAGGAACATACAAATTACATATATATATATATATATATATATATATATATGTATGTATGTATATATCTGTGAGTGTGAAACTTCATATACTGTTTGCTTTTCATCTAGGGACATTCATATGAAGAACAATTTTTTGATTAAACTGAAATGTCAGAGTGAATTTATAAATACAGTCAACTCCCAACTTAGACTGACTGAACCTAGCTGAACCCAAATATATGCAGACATTTCAGAAGACACTATGTTTGCATGAAAGTAAGATACAAGTTAAAGATATAGATTTACTTGAGAGTAAAAACAGAACAAAGCCCATCTCATCTCAATTTAATTAATTCTCTTCCCTTTAAGTTAAAACAATCATCTTTTTATTTCATGTGCTTTAAAGTTATGGAAGTTTTACATCAAGGTGAATGTTATGTTGGCTAAGAGGAAAAATGTTGAAATTTGAAGTTTATCTTGTATTTTCAAATTGGACCAAAAGTGATTTGGGACCTTCGCAAAATACAGGGACTCAAAAAGTCACCATGTTGCAAATATAAAGGCACAATACAAAATAATGGAAAAATTTAAGTCAACAGAAATAAAAGATGAAACAGTTCTTTTTTTTTATAATGCAAAAGAGGAATAGATTTTCAGGCAAGAAAACACAAAGAATCATCTGTTATCCACTCCTGATATACCTGTTGATAATTTTGAAATATAGCAACGTTTTTTTCTGTTTTAATTTCTGAGATGAGGAGTTATTATTTATACTCGGACTATTGTCCTCATCTTTGTTGATTTATCACAATGTTTTCAGCCATTGTACCCTCTGGCCTTCATCAGGCATTTGTTGATCAAGGAAACCTTCAGGGAATTTCAAAGTGAACTCATTATTTAATTAATATGCAAGTAGATGAGATGTCTCTGGATATGAGCAGCTGAACCCATGTCCAGAGACATCTTATTAATTCTGCTCAGTTATTGCTGTCCCTGTTTCCATGGAGTCTTGCAATATGACATGTTGGATTTGTAAGCAAAAACAGGCTTTTTTAACATTCACTAGCTTTTCTTTTCAGGGTTAGAGAGAAGGCATGAAACACTTCTACATTTTGTTAATGTTTTCTTTCTATAAAATAAAACCTTTCATTCACATTCTTCTGGCTTTCCCCTTGCTGTTTTTATTTTTATGATTGTTTGCTTTGTTTTAATGCCATATCAACTCTACTAGTTATTTAACACCAAAAAAAACAATTTTTAAAAATAAATATATTGCTTGTAAACATTCCTTTGGGGTGTTGGTTTCATCCCTCTCCTTCAAGTAGTTTCTACTTTTATCTTTTTGTAAAGGTCCTCCAGACTTCTGTCATCCACTTGTTTAAGCTTGCTAGGTATGTTACACATTGCTTTCCCTTGTCTCTCTTTCCCTTTATCCACCCTGTGAATATCAGATTCTCCAAGCCCTTCTTTCTCATTATGTGTCCTAAAAATTTCAGCAGCTTCTTCCTGGTGCTAAATATAAGGTTCCTCCTTGTTTGCATCCTCTCCTAAACCTCATCATTGCTCATATATTCAGGCCATGATATCCTTAGCATCCTTCTGTGGAACCATACCTTTGTTATCTCAAGTCTATTGTTCATCTTTGAAGAGACCGTCCAACATTTGCTGCTGTAAAGGAGGACATATATCCTATAGAAGTTCAGTACTCTTTTCTTTTTTTTACCAATGAAATCCTCCTGTCTTTTAATACTCTGCCTAGCTTTTGGAATGCATCTTTGGTCATCCCAATATGTTTTTGGATGTCAGCGTCACACTTGCTGTCCTCTGTCAGAACATTAGTCATGTCATAAAACCATTACTGCAGTCAGAATGTTTTCCAATATATGTCTTCTGACATGATGTGCATTCAGGTGGATGTTCATTTTTTTAAGAGAAATGAGTGAGAGATATAGGTGTGTCCTAGTTTGATTCTTCATAGGATGACATCTTCCCCCTGAGAAAATCTAAGACCATGAAACCATTCTCCTAGAGCAGGTTTAATTTTGTAGTTTATTGTTTGATTTGGAGTTTCATAACTCTTGCCACTTTTTTAGACTGTATGCATTTACAGTTCCTTTGATAAGGGATTTTCAAATTTGAAATGTTCATTTTTAAGGATTCCTTTGCTGCTACATCAGCTTTTCCATTTCCACAGATGCCGATATGCCTAGGTACCAAATAGAAGATCTTTTTTTTTTCTTGCAGTAGAGATTGAGCCTGCTGAGTAATTTAAACATAAAGAGATCGTTTGTGTTTTTATTTCTCAATGATGTTTGTGTTGTGGCCTGTTTAGGGGCCAGAAAGAAAGGCACGGAAGACGAAGGTAGGTTGAAAAAGTATATTGAAGATATATACAAAACAATAGTTTTAGTAATAAGTAGATTAGCACTGTGTCTACTACTCCACTCTACTTCACACTCACTTCACTCTACCCGACCCTCACAGTCTGTATTTATGAGAGGAGGAAGAGTTCATTTTACTGTAGGAGGGTTTGCCAGAACAGTTTGTTTGTTTAATTGCATATCATCTCTTTATGGGTCATTTAATTCTGAAATTTAATTTTCTTGAGAGATTTGGTAATTTATTCTTTTATTATTAAAATCCATTGCTGGAATTCTTAATATAAAAGTATATTTTATACTTTCATTGTGTTTTGATCTCAGTTTGGTTTGGTTTCGTTTGTTTAACAGCATATCAACTTATGGGTCATCTAATGCTGAAATTTAATTTTCTTGGGAGCTTTGAAATAATAAAAATATGTTATATGTTATTCTGCTTCCACAGTTGAATAGATGGTTATTAATACTCAGCTTTTGTGCATATACATGTTCATGGGAACATAATTACTAGAGGCAGTTTTATGTTGCAGTTTTGATGAAGTTATATTTTAGAATACAGTTTGATTTCTTTAAGAAATTGTAGGATATTATATGGAATAATATCACAAAAGAGTTCTTTCATGTTGGTTGATTTTGTTTAGCAGCATATCAACACCTCCATCAGTTATTCAATACCGAAATTGCATGCCTTCAACTACTGATAAAATGTATTGTTGTTCATTTTGTTATAAAATATATTGTTGGTAATTCTTTTATAAATAGGTATTATTGGTGATTTTTTATATAAATATATATTGCTGGTATTTTTTACTATAAAAACGTATTTTTATACTTTTCATAGTGTTTTGTTTTTGTTTGGGGTTTACTATTTTGTTTCTCAGGGATGTAAATAAGTAATTTTATTTTTTAATGCTTGGGTAATTATCTGTTCTTATGGCAGGTATGACTGCACTTGTTCTCATCTATTTGTTAAACCCAACAACACAGTGCATTTAAATTTATTTCCCTTATGTATAATATATCTCTCATTCTCATAATAACTAAATATAAGTTTTAAAATGTCAGATGTACTACTGAAAAGACCTGTTTTCTTAAAGGCAAGCAGATAAGAAGGCCCTACTTAGACATGACAGTTATGATAGGCAAATTGATAAAGATGTCATATATGAAAGATGTATCAGTTTCTTTACTGCAATTTCCTCTAGTTCAATTTAACAGCTAAAATGCTATAATACAATAAAAAGTAACATAAACAAAAACTTATCAAAACAAAATGAATTAAAGTGCAATAATAAAAATAATTAAACTCGGAATTTTTAAATGCTATGTCCAGTTAGAAAATAAATGATCATGGCTCTCCACAGTTCCCCTTTTTTGTTTATATCTATTATTATTATCATTATTATCTATGAAGAGCCACAACCTTTTAATCTGAACAAATGTTTATTGAGTTCTATGCGATACAAAAAAAAATGCATAAATACTGTATATTTCCATGTATAAAGTGACCTTTAGATGAGGTCAAAAAATATAGCAAATTTTCATGAATTTATCCTATACTGTTTATTGATTACATAAAGACGATTTTATTGGAAATGTTCTTACTGTACCTTTAGAAATTCAAAAGCAATTCTATATCATGTTTTTCCTACACACATCCCTTAAAAGGAAAACCATTGTTTTGTTTGTTTCATCATGTGATCTCTTGTGAATACTGATTCTTTTTCTTCCTCTTCTTTTACTATATCTAAACAGTTACAAACAGCCTGGTGTACTAGTAGCCATTTACTTATACTTCAACAATCGCAAAACACCGCTAATAACAGTATGATAATGTACGATAATAGTACATTCCACTTTCATGAAAGTTTAGTGAAAGATAAAGATTACTGTAGACACAATCATAACTCGATGTTTACATTTTCTCAGTCGAGCTTGCATGGATACAAATTGATTTCAGTGATATGGAATTATTCTTCAAATAGGCAATTTATTATGAAGTTATGCCAGTATTATATAAGATAGAAATGGTTTTATTACTTTTATTATCAGTTTATTTGATAATTTGAATCTTTTCATGTATGTTATTGGTTATTGCACTGAGGCCAAGGTTAGCTTACCAACAAACATCACTCAAAATTTAAGGTTTCTTTTTTAAAATTGTAGTATAAGACAGCCCCCAATTTTTAAGGGTAATATTGAGGATTTAAAGGTCGTCTTATATACAGAAATATATGGTAAATAAAAGTTTTTCCAAGAATTTAAAATTGATGCTCACTTTCAAAGAAAAAAGTTTCTCAATATCTGAGCTCTAAGTCAGTTAAAAATGGTTTGCACTGTCTTCGCATTAGACAGTAATTATTTCTGTCTTGAGGTGGCTTAGTAATTGTTGGTGTTCAGAATTTTCATCATAAACATCTACAAGGAAAATTATGTGAAGTTTAAATCTACCCAAATTACAAAGAGGAAATCAGAGGATCAAAAATTATTCATTGCACAGAATGTTGACAAAGTGACAAGACTTGCTAATAATGTTTTCTTACTACAAGAAATATTTATTTTTCTCGTTCAGAAAAAGATTACAGTTAAATGGAGGATGGACAGTGTAAGAGTAACATCAAGGTGGTATGATAAGTCAAAAGGGTTCAAATACAGTCAATATTAGAAGAAAATAATGATTCATATTTTGTCTTTACTACATTGTGTTTTAGTGGCTTTAATGCCTTGCTTGGGGTGAAACTGATTAAAAGTTTAACAAAAAGAAGGAACCTAACAAGAAAAAATTATATGTTTATCAACAGGATGCATAAAATCCAAGCACGGAACACTGATATTAGAGAAAGATAAAATACTTTGGAGATAAACAGATACACTGAAGAACTCTTTCATAATGAAAGAGAACCCCCTGCAATACACAGAAATATTAAAATCTGAAGTGGAATCAGCATTGGACAAATTAAACAGAAACAAAGTTGCAGGATCAGATGGAATCATGATAGTGATGTTGGGAGCATTAGATGATTTCCCTATAAGATTACAGGCATAATAAATGAAATATGCATTGGTGGTGATAAACCAGAAAACCTAAGTAGATCCATTTTCATAGCACCGCGTAAGAAACCAAGTGCCAAGTGTAAATGAATGTGAACTCTATTGGACAATCAGCTTAATGAGCCATATATCAAAACTTATAATGCAAATTATGGTGAATAGTGCATGCAGCAGAATCAGACTGAAAATAGGACAAAAAATGTTAGAGACATTGGAACAAGAAATACAATATTTATGCTCAGAATAACATCAGAAAAAGCAATACAAATACAGGAAGTTTATGTTTTATAGATCATGCAAAAGCATTTGATAAAGTATGTTACCAAGAACAGTTTGAACTGCTAGGGTAACCTCAACATATTTGTGAAGGATACTAGAATAAACCAGAACCTATGTGTGTGTGCGTGCATGTGTGTGTGTGTGTGTGTATATATATATATATATGTGTGTGTGTATGTATATGTGTGTATATATATATGTGTATGTGTGTGTGCACGCACACGTGTGTATATATATATATATATATATATATATATATATATATATATTTGTGTGTGTGTGTTTTTTGAACAATAAAAAATATTAAAAAATGAAAATCTTCAGACATACTGGGTTGTATATTAATATTTTTTTTTTTTCATTTTTATTAGTTCAGTTAGATTCCTCAACTAGTTTCAGCCAACATGGCCATCATCAGGAGAAAAAAAAATTCTGCTTGTTTGTAGCAGTGAACTACAGAAATGAATGACTTGATGGAGAAAATGTACTTTATCAGTAGTTTTCATCTGTTTTTTTTTATTTTTCTAACATGAATTTTGGTCAGTACTTGTGTTGGTCAAACAGTCTCTTTTAAGTTGTTAAGATAAGAGCTGGATGGATCCATGCTGCTCTGAATTTCCTTGGTCATTTTGACAGTTTTATTGGTTCCTGGAAAGGGGAAGCTTCTCTGTTAAGTGTGTGTGTTATTTGGTTCATTAGTGAGTGAGTGAGTATGATGTGTCTAAGTGTGTATATTAGTATGGGTGTGTGTTATCATTTGGCTTATTAGATAGTGATTGTGTATGATGTGTGTAAGTGTGTATATTAGTATGGATGTGAGTATAAGTGTGAGGCTTCAACACCTCTGCAAGTATGTCTGTGTTGTGTGGGTGGGAAATGTGGGTAATTCCTGATTTGTGGGGTTATATATTAATTCTATCTATGTTGTTAAATTTGTGATTAAGCCCTTCTGGATGAAGCATTATACATTTATGTGAGTTGAGTGCATACAAACACAAGTGCAGCGGGTGAAAACTCGACAATCTTTTCATTAGCTACATAGTCTGTGCTTTGCCAGGACTACATATGCTGTTTGAATTCAGAGTTGTCCTCCTCCTAGACTGGTGTCCACCCAAGGCTGAAGAGCAAGTCTATTTACCCATAGTTGGGGGTTTTGAATTCAATGTTGTCCTTCTCTGACACTAGCTGCCACTCAACACTATAATACATAGTTTGTCCTGTTATTTACCCATAGCTGAGGGAGAAGAGACATTTCCCAAGGGTATTTGTATGTAAGTGAATGTAACAATCTCAACTGGAATTTAAACTCAACTCGACATATTCCAGTTTTCAAGCTGCTATCCACCAAGCCTGTGTATATGCATGTATATGTAGGTGTATGTGTGTGTATCTTAAGAATGTGGCATATAGAGACATCAATAATTCCAGTTGTAGTTGGAGCCCTCGGTTTGATTGGAAAAAGTTCTGATAGACTCACTGAAGGGATCCATGGTAGCTCAAGCCTTAAAGAAATACAAAAAATTGTACTCAGAAATAAAGCTCACAACTTACAAAGGGCTATGTAAAATGTGTGATCTTAGGGTTTTCTTTGTTTTGTTTTATTTAATGCACAGTGGAAAATGTCAGGATGCCATTTTTCATCTTAGGTTTCTGGTTGGGATACAGAAAGAAATGAGTATACAGCAGAAATCAAAGGAAATAAAATTATAATAATAATAATAATAATAATAATAAAATGATTTAAAAAATGAACATTTACTTTATGCTACCAGTTACCAATTTTTTTTCTTTTTCCCTGAATTCCAGATCACAGAACAATTTTAGACAAGTAGAAAGATCAATATCTGAAAGCACAAAATTATATCTTTGTTTTATTTTCTTTTTAGCACTGATATCTCCTAAGAGATATATTTTTAATGGAGGATCAGATTAAAAAAGAATATGTTTTGTAATATATCCTTTATCCTTTGCTTGTACAGAAGTACATAAGGAACAATAATTTACATCTATTTATAATTGAATATCTTGAAAGCCTTTGACAGGGTTTGGCATACAGGTCTTCTCCACAAATTGAAAAGTTCCCCTGTCTCTAAACACATTTCTGAACTGATCCTGTCTTTTGTATCAAATCATGAAATGAAAGTTATCCTGAACGGCCACTGATCTAGATCATTTCATACTACCACTGAATGGCCACTGATCAAAAACGACCTCAAGTCCATTGTTAAATGGGGCAAATGATGGCTTGTTAATTTTAACACCTCCAAAACTAAACTTCTCTCTATTAATAATCTAGGAAACCCTCTCTTCCTTGCATCAGCATGGCTGATGCTAATCTCCAGGAAAGTGATTTGTTGTGCCTTCTCGAGCTAATGTTCTCAGCTGACATTGCTAGTTCAGCTGCTAAGAAAGTCAATTCCCTGTGTCATACAAGACAATTTTTCTCTCCAGAATCTATCTTAGATATCCAAGTCTGCCATTCGCACATGCTAGAATATTGCTGCCACATATGGTTTGGTACCCCTGCTATTTACCGAGAGCCCTTCAATAAAATCCAAAGAAGAATCAGCAATATTATTGGTCCTGATCTAGTGGCTTGGCTTCTGCCACTTACCCATGGCCATGAGGTTGTGTCTCTGTCATAGAGCAGTAAGAGGCTTGACACATACCACCTGTGAGAGAGAAGTCGGAGGTTAGAAAGTAATTCTTCTCCAAAAAGGGCTCAGAGACATTTTTAGCATGAGGAGTCAGGTACTTACTGGAGCATTACAGCCGATCATTTTAACTTCATCTTTAGCGATTGATGTTGGGTTGAGACCCACTATTCTTTCAAGGCATTTGGCCAGTTGTTATTAATTTCACTGTTTAAGGAAATAAAAAAACAGGGATGGCAACTCAAAAATGTGTACCCATGAAAAATAATGTTTATATTTATCAGTGTGCCCACATCGCTACAGAATGAGACACAAAGTTGGAGTTTAATGTGGAATTAACAAAATTCCATACAAAAATTGCTCAAGACCCCTCACTATTTCCCCTTTTGCATCGAGTAATAACCTCCTCCTGAAGTAGAGGTACTGCCTTTCGAGATCATCCTCTGGGGCTTGAGCTGACATTAATTTCAAAAATACTAAGAAAAGCAGATTCTCCTAAGGAAAATAAAACCCTAACATTTTTAAGGAAAATAAAACCCTAACCCTAATCTTCATAAGGAAAATAAAGCCATAATTTTAACCTTTCTAAGGAAAATAAGACCCCTAACCCTCTAAGGAAAATAAAACCATAACCTTTCTAAGGAAAATAAAACTCCTAACCCTAACCTTCATAAGGAAAATAAAACCCTGACATTGGGTTCCTTTACATACCATATGTATTTGTGTATATACACCTATTTCATTTATAGTGCAATGCCTGAATTCATTTGTGAAAAACCTGATTTTCCACGTGAGTTGTGTATAATGTTATCCTAACATCTGAGCAATACTAGTAGGCCTACCATATTCAAATATTGCAGTACTGGGCATATTTTATAGCAAATAAATGGTTTTCATACATTTTTTTTATACAAAGCTATCCCAAAATAGTGAGAGAAACCACTTACTGTAAAATATCTGATACAAATATTTAGATACCATACTTTTGTTTTCATTCATGTCTGACTGCAGTAGCTCTTTTACCCTGGGCCTACCTCATACACTGCCTGAGTTTCATCCCTTTTGTTGCTACATAATGCACATCTTGCACATCCACTATGTATCATACCATACCTTATGTAAATGAAGACTTAATAGATTTTTTCTTATCTCAAATTTGTATTCATCTTCATTTCAATAAGTATTGTCTGTCCAATGACAACCTTTTTTCAGGATTAATGATCAGGTCCAAGCAGAAGGTTGGATATGTTATTTGGTAACGACAATGAAGAACAAGACTTCCTTGACTTTTAGTCAATAAATATCCAGTAAAAGTACTATTTTCTTTTTTGTATCAAAAATAATTTCTTCATAAAATAAAAAAAAAAAAATTTCTTCATAAAATAAAATAAAATAAAAATAAAAATAATTTCATGTACAATGATATTTTGTGTATAATTTACTATGAATCATGGGATGTAGTGTGTATAGAAATGAAAATGCATGATTTTTAACTTCCTCCAAAAATTATCTGTGCATGGTGTGGTGGAACTATTTTTTGTATAAAAAAACTGATCATAAAACTTGCACTGTAGTTGCGTACATACAGTAGATATCAAAATAGTCCAACTGTCTTGGAAATGTCATCTTTGCTGCAAAGAGTTAATTTCTTCTGATCTGATTTTCCATACCGATTGTTATTTAGAGTAGGATAAAACAGGATACTTACCGATAGTAGTTGATATGTGGGACTGTTCTAAAGAAGAAAGGGTATTTCTGTCTATTGTTCAAAGCTGCTGCTTCAGCACTATAACTAACTATAATCATATTAAAATGTTTGCTCACTGCAGCAATAGGTTCTGCTTCATCTGAACAACCAGGACCTGAAATAAATCATAAAAATAAGACAATAATTAATAACGTTTTATGCTGGATTAGATAGCTTCTTTAGAAAATACATTTTCTTCATATAATAATGACAATAGAGAGAGAGGACTTTCCATTATTTTCAGGGTTTTTTTAGTGCTTGGATAAAATTTTATGAAAATGGAAACAAAAACAAACAAATTACTAAGTACTGTCTCAGATTTGTAGTTTAATGTCATAGTATTTATTATTATTACTAGTGTACACATGCCAACAAAAATGATGGCATTTGTTAGAATGTCTTAATAGTGAGATGCAATGAAATAAAAGTCTTGAAACAATGTATTGAGATTCAATAAAGCTTACATATATAATTCACAACTAAAATACAGGCCAATGAACCGTTTAATCATTCTGTTTTCTTTATATCTTTTAGATGTTCGATAGTGTCTATGTTTCATTGATTAGTCCTGCTACTATATAAATTGCTTTTTGCTCAATATCTCTTCATGTTAAAAACTTTGTGTTTAATATAACAGTGGAATAAAAAATATCTCTCAGAAAAATAATGATTAATGATGGCAACGACAAAACCTATTTCAAAAGCCAAGATAATCACTTAATAGATAAATATACCTGAGTGTCTCACATGAAAGGCTTGAACAAATATGACTGCAATCTAAGAAATGTAGGAGTAAAGGAACTGATTAATAAACAGTTAACTTTGCTCAAGGACTAATTATGTCTAAGTGGTGATAAATATTTTATTGGTATAAATTATTAAAGTGACTAAGGGAAGTAATCACTCATAAATTTACTATCTGCACCACGCTGTATATAAGGAGGATTATATATCTACAAATTCTTAACAGAATTCAAAGAAAAATCTGTAATGTTATGAAATGTCAGTCATTTTCGCACATCTTTTACATACCCCTTCTTCTTTAGCTTTCTATAAACATTATCATGGCAATTATTATGGTGAGCTCTACTATTTGGTACCTTAACAGTGAAAACAATCCTTTAGAATCACTGAACATAAGCAGTGTCAACCCTAGCCAATACTTAAATGGGTGACCATTTGAGAACACTGCATATTGTAAGCAACCTCCTCCAATCTGAAATATGTTTCAGCTGTAAATAAGAAACAAAGGGTAGATAAACTGTAAAAAACTAATTGACCAACATTCGTAAATCATGAAGTTAAGTGTAGCACTAGATTAGCAGCTAGATCTCATCATTTTGACATTGAAACTGCCAAATAAAAGAAATTTTTATTGATTTCTTCTAGCACACTTCTTGCCTGTGAAAACCCTTTTTTTTTTGGCTCCTTCCTTTTCTGTCAACTACAATCTTCAGAAATTTACATGCAATATCAATCATCATCATCAGTCATCCTGAATTCTGTTCTTTTTATTGTCTTTTCTTGTCAACAATGTTTTCTCAGTTTCCTTCACTCTCAATAACTCCTTGTGTCTTAGTAGTTTTATTGCCTTGCTTGGGGTGAAATAGGTAATTGAGAAAAAAATTGATATCTATAATATTTTAAATGCTGTGTTTGAAAACCCAATGATACTAGCAGTGTGACAATGCCCATAGTACTAATCTGAGGAATTCTTTATTGAGTCCTGGGTATGATGATAAACTACATTCAGCAGCAAGGCCTCTGATCAGGAAAGTGAGGTTTTGAGAAGCGTGATACCACCTCTTAATTATTGTTGTTCTCAAGTCCACCATGTACATGGGTGGTAGCACCTGTTAGGGTTCCAGCTATAGTCAAATAGTGAAACCTCAAACAAAAACAAAAAACCATGAAAGCATAAAAATACATTTTTATTGTAAAAATAGCAGGAATACATTTTTATATAAAATTTCACCAACAATACATATTTATAGAAAAATTACCAACAACACATTTTACAGTAAAAGGACCAGCAATACATTTTATAGCAGAATTACCAATAATATATTTTATCTGTAGTTGAAAGCATGCAATTGCATTCAAAATATATTTACTTGATGCCATAAAACTGTATAAATTATTTAGATTTCGGCATTAAATAACCCATAGAGGTAATGATATGCTGCTAAACAAAATCAACCAACTAAAATGATTCTTTATTAACCATGATTAAATATTACAGATTTTTTTTATTTCTTGAACTGAAACCCTATTATAAGCATAACAGAAAAACTAATGAAAATGTTAATGAAGCCGACCAGATATTTATCTCAAGTTCAAAGTGTACAGTGTCATCTAAAATTAGAACTATTTTGCTGTTCTCAAAGATAAATTATACATCTAATGTCTGATGAAAAGGTATTGAAGTAGTATTCTCCTGAAGACACACACTTTATCCAGTGTCATTTCCATTGGTGGAAGCATTCCTGGAACTCCTTCTTTAGGATAGCTAGCAACTACCTGGATATCCTGAAATCTTGTTCCTTTCATGTGGGATTTGATTTTTGATATGCAAAAAATTACAAAAGGCAAGATGTTGGGAATATGGTGGTTACAGAATGTGGGGAATGTGGTCCATGCCCCAAAACTGCTGTACAAGCTATGATCACTAATGGGACCTCTGTGGTTTGGTGAGACAACCACACTCTGCACACTTTCCTTCCAAGCACTGCAATAAATAACAGAAGTGTGCGAGAACCTCATAACTTAGTAAGTGTAAGCATGACAGAGTTCAAGATTAATCTGTACCATGAAGTTTCACTGTGCATGCTTTAACTCCATTACCATAGCAACAGTTCTGATATTTTTTGATCATATTGTTATATAGGAATATTGTCACTGCCAATACTTAAGTTTGAACACAGATCACCAGTGAGCAAACACAGGCAATCCCATTATTCAGTTAAGTGGATCACATGATCATGGGAAAAACACATAAGTAGGAAGTCGTGTGATGTCTAATTGATCTCCATTTCTAGTCTATCCTCTATTATTATTCGGAGTGCTATTTCTATTATTTATTACTATATGGACTGCTATTCCTTACTCTATTCACTATACTATTTCTCTATTCAGTGGTTACTTTCCAAGTGAGTATTATCGAGCAAGTACTATTAGTGCGAGTGTTATTCGAAGGCGTCTGACACCAGCATTGTTCAACAATGTACTATATTGCATCTGCAATTATAAAGTCCCTACCACAATGATCATTATAAAATGACAACGAGTATTTGTTGGCATTACAAAAGTGGCAATGAGTGTTGTTGACATCGCGAAGCAGACCATGTTTAAATGTGGGCAGTAGAAAGCAGAGAGCTCTAAAAACAAACTTAGGAATATAGTGAAGACAGAATTATAAAGTTTGAGATCATGAATGAGAGACAGGAAAATTCCGATTTACTTCAAATAATGGATTTTTTGTTTGGAAAACTTTGTACCGATTTACTTCATTATAAGCTTTGATAGAAGGAGATCCTAGAATCTCTGTTTCTGGCATTTGCATCTTCTTCTGCTTCTCATCCTCAATGAAGAATCTGGTACTTTTTGTATGCTAAGAATCTTTACCAAACTGTTGTTTTGCATCTCTGTCATTTTTAACAAAGCTGTAGGCAATATTTATCAGTCTCAACAAGTTGGCGGCAAAATCAAATGTTCTTAGAATTCTAAGCGATTGTTCCTTGAATAGATTATTCAAGAGTTCTGAACTGGTAAATTCATGCAGTCAGAAGATTCCCATATCCAGAGGAAACATCTTAGAAATCTGTTGTTTGCAGTGACTTTGGCTCTCATTAATCAAAATTGCTTTTATTGCAATGAAAAGTGAAGAACTTCAAATCATTCTACAATTTTATGTCTTTTTTTATTATTCCAAATTTTGATTTGGTGCAGGTTATTAGCAAAAGGCTTTAATTTGATAAAAGAAATAAGGAAAAAAACATGTATAAATGCTTTTCATTGAACTATGGACAGATAGCATTTTCTCTTTGTTCGGATTATGCTTGGTTTTATGAAGGCGATAATAGTTTACCACAACCATGTATACTTTACAGCTCTTAGTACTGGGGGCTTAAGCCACATCAAACTGAAACACCAGTTCCCATACAATCACTGAAGTTAAGCAACATTGAGCCTAGGCAGTATCTACATGGGTGACTGCTTGAAAATACTAGGTAGTGTAAGTGTGGATATACAAGTGGAGTAATGGATAATGGCTCAGAATTGTTAATCAGAGAGCTGAGTTCAAATTCCAGTTAGGTTCATTATATTCACTTGGGAAAGCTATGAATTAACCTCTTTTACTCCCAGCTATGGATTAATTAGTAAGACTTGTATCATCAAACAATTATTATCATAAAAAACTTAAAATTAAAAATTCTGTACATAAATTTTAGATTTCGGCATTAATTTTTTTTTTTTAAGCATTTCACCCCTAGCAACTAGCATGCAAGGGGTTATAGAGGATTTGGAGTGGGAACAGGTAGGAATGAAAGAGGAAAGGATGGGGAGAAGGATAGTGGATAGATCAAGGCAACTGGAGATGTCGATTGACATTACATTTGAAAAGTTGGAGATTATAGCTATCAGGGAAACAGGAATAGGGAAGGGAGTTCCACAGGCGAGAGGTGCGAGATATGAAGCTATTGGAGTAGAAGAGGCAGCTACATTTAACAGTTTCAATAGTGAAAGTGTGAGAGTGGGATGCCAGCTTCGTAGGACATTTGAATTCACAAAGTCTGGGAACCAGCGAAAGCAGCTCATCAGAGCAATTACCATGAAAGTATTTGTAAAAGAGACAGAGAGAGGCGACTGTGCATCTGTGAGAGAGCGACTGCAGACAAGATGCCAGATCGGGGCCAATTATATTGCATATCTGTCTCTGGATCTTGTCAAGAACCCCCAGGCAAATAACCCATAGATATTTCTTCCTAGCCATTAAAGATGAACACATTCGCAGTGACATACCCTCCATTTGCACAAGCCTGCTAGAAAATCCTATTTCTTTTTCCTTCTACCTCTCTTCCCTTCACTATAACAAAAGTGTGTTAAATTCTCCACTCCATCTTTTCTCATTTTGTGTGTTAATATAATTATTAAACTGTATCTCTTTTATGTATGAACACAATTCTTTGTGAAATTTTTGCCTTATTACTTATTATTAAATGATAATTATTCGAAATGCAGAATTCTTTATTTCAATAAAAATGTAAAAATTAAAAGAATAAATGCACAAATGATAATTATTCAAAATACAAATATAGTTAATAAAACAATTTAGTAAGACAAAAATCCTTATAACCTTAAGTTATATAATACTGCATGCAAATCGTCAACTACTGAAGAGCTACAATTAAAGGAAGCCACTAATTTTTATTATGTTGGTGCAAAAATAATGTCGTTTTCTCACATAGTAACATATGTGAGAAAATTACATTATTTTTGCACCAACCTAATACATTTGCCATTTACATTGGTGTATTTCTTGGCATTCTTGATATTTTGACAACATACTCTTACTTTTGCAATAAGAATTTCTTGCAAGTCCTGTTTTCTTACAAAAGCATCTAAGAATTTCTATATTGTCGGATGATGGGATGACACTTGCTTCAAAAAGGCCCTATGCCATCCGTCAAAAGTGTTATTAGTTCTAGGTAAATCAGCATTGATTCTCTCAAAGCAAGACCACATATGTCTTTCAAACATTATCATTTAGAGTAATTATCCTTTCGATTAATTTTTATTCAAACAATTTACAATTTGAATAAATGTTTTCTGAACAATTGTTTTCAAACAATTTTCTCAATACACTTAACCATGGCCAATTACTTCACAAAGATGGATGCATAAAGAGTACGTGTAAATCAATAGCAGAACTTGCACTGGAAGGAATCATAAGGAGACAGACATTGCTTGGTTCTACACATGATGTTAAGGAGAGCTATTACTGCACACATCCTGAAGTGACACAGCACGTAAAAGGAAGAAAAGAAATGTACATGAAAAAACTAGCTCCTGAATTAATGACAAAACAATAAATGTTGGTTACTATTAAGAATTGATTCTATTTGAGCAGATGTTGGCAAAAATGTTGATAATTTTTAATATAGTTGACTGGCTCTTATTCAATATTTTGAGATTTGTAATTCTTGATTCCAATTTGTACTGGGAATGACTGAAAAATATTTTTCTCTCCCCAAATTATAGGTAAAAAACACGAGTGCATGCTGGGATTTTTTT
Source organism: Acanthosepion lycidas (assembly GCA_963932145.1). Classification (NCBI taxonomy): domain Eukaryota; kingdom Metazoa; phylum Mollusca; class Cephalopoda; order Sepiida; family Sepiidae; genus Acanthosepion; species Acanthosepion lycidas. The sequence goes on along the minus strand of OZ010597.1, from coordinate 62,811,181 downwards.
TCTTAGCCAATAAAATAGGCTGGTTCTCAGTTTCATCTGACTCAGTTCTGGTCTGTCTTGTCTTGAAGTCAGAATGCTACTTTCACTTATCCAAATTTGCTCTTGTCTGTCAAACCCAATCCTTATTTTATGAACTTGCATATATTGTTTGCTTGCTTTATATTATTTTTTGTCTGTTCTTTTTTTTTCCTGTAATTATTTATTGCAAACTTTGTCAAATCCGTTTGTTGATCAGTTCTGCCATTCATTTATTTTATATTTAACCATAGCTACCCACTCCACAGTAATGGACATTATAAAAGAGAATTATATTTGGTTTGCATCCATTCAAGATAACTATTATACTATTATTATTATTATCATCATAATATCTATTATCATACTATTATTATTACTAGTCATTAAGAAGTAATAATTGAGAAAAAAATAAAAAACGAGGAGGAGGTGATGATGATGATGATGATTCTTCTTCTTTGTCTTCTTCTTCTTCTACTTAAAAGTTCTGCATAATAATTCCCATTTTTAAAATTCAACTTAGAACTCTTTTTTTTTTGTGTATGTGTATAAAAAAAATTCCTTGTGAATATGTCAAGAATGGAATCAGGTCATTGACATGAGAGACACAAAAAAAAACAACATCTCGGATGGTGGGCTCTCCAAAGAAAAGTAAGTTTAGGCAGAAGTTCCATGTGGTATAATGCAAGTGAAAGGATTTCAATAAGAGGAATAAAAGACACGAAGAATAATTTCAACAACAACGACAACAACAAAAAAATATTTACCAAAAACAAACAAAAAATACACAGTGATCAAATAACTGAGCAATACTAAATAATAATTAGACAAGGTATCCCTTGACATGAACAGAAGAACAAGAATAATCTAATCCTGTCAGGTTCAATCCAAAGTTCCAGGATCAACAAATATTTGATGATGTTTGGAGGATACGAATGGCTAAAATATTGTAATAATAACAACAAAGATGTGGATATTAGTCTGAATGTAAATAATGATAACAGCTCATCCCAGAAATTCAGACAGAAGGCAATTAGGTGATAATAACAACAAAGATGAGGATATTAGTCTGAATGTAAATATTGATAAATCCTCATCCCAGAAATTCAGACAGAAGGAAATCAGGTAACAATAACAACAAAGATGAGGATATTAGTCTGAATGTAAATAATGATAACACCTCATCCCAGAAATTCAGTGAGAAGGCAATCAGGTGATAATAACAACAAAGATGAGGATATTAGTGTGAATGTAAATAATGATAACTCCTCATCCCAGAAATTCAGTGAGAAGGCAATTAGGTGATAATAACAACAAAGATGAGGATATTAGTCTAAATGTAAATAATGATAACTCCTCATCCCAGAAATTCATTCAGAAGGCAATCAGGTGATAATAACAACAAAGATGAGGATATTAGTCTAAATGTAAATAATGATAACTCCTCATCCCAGAAATTCAGTGAGAAGGCAATCAGGTGGTAATAACAAAGATGAGGATATTAGTCTGAATGTGAATAATGATAACTCCTCATCCCAGAAATTCAGACAGAAGGCAATCAGGTGATAATAACAATAAAGATGATGATATTAATCTAAATGTAAATAATGATGACTCCTCATCCCAGAAATTCTGTGAGAAGGCAATCAGGTGATAATAACAATAAAGATGAGGATATTAGTCTAAATGTAAATAATGATAACTCCTCATCCCAGAAATTCAGTGAGAAGGCAATCAGGTGGTAATAACAACAAAGAAGAAGATATTAGCCTGAATGTAAATAACAATAACTCTTTATCCCAGAAATTCAGGCAGAAGGTAGTTAGTTGATAATAATAACAAAGAAGATATTAGTCTGAATGTAAAAAATAACTCCTCATCCCATCAACTCAGTGAGAAGATGATCAGGTGATAATAACAAAAAAGATGAGGATATTAGTCTGAATGAAAAATAATTCAAATAATGATAACTACTCAGTTCTGAAAATTGAAACAGAAAAACAAACAAGCTGGATATCTTAACAGACAGGCTATGCATGTGCGCACATATATTGTAAATAATGTTTCAATGTAAGTACAAAAGTACCTAATTTTGCTTCTATTTTGGTTTTGCTTTCAAAAAATGTTTTATTGTATTTCATTCTTTATTCTTCTAATGATAAATAACCCATAGTTAAAAATAACTTCAAAAGACATCTTACTTTTATTGGTTAGTTAGCATTAAATCGACTCAGGTTGCATACCTAAAAAAAATTGCAATACTTTTTTTTTATTTTTAATCAAATACTGACTGACTGATTGTCTCCAAGTATGTTCTTGGAATATATTTTATGTTCCTGAATTTGAATTGTCAGACACAAACACACACACACACAAACATATTTATTTTATATATAGTAGTAGTTTGAGAGAGAGAGAGTTTTTGAAGCCAAAATTGCTGATTTTTCAGTGGTTTGCTGAAAGATAGGCATTTATGGTGAGCAGGCTTTGTCAGAGAGTGCTCAATATTGAAGGTAGAGATAAAGTGTAAGTAGACAATATGAAAAAGTTTTTTTTTCACTTCATGCTGACTTCGGCCTTTTATGGTCAATAGTCCAACTCCACTCCAAAGAATAGTCACATATCTATGTAACCACAAAACTCCTAAGTCAACATGACGGAAATACTTCTCTTTTAAGCAAAAAAAATCTTTTTCGTATTAATTCTCTCTCTCTCTCTCTACATATATATATATATATATATATATATATATATATATATATATATATTCAGTGTAACCCGGATATAAGAGAGTTGTCGGGACCGGAAAATAAGTCTCTTATATCCGGGTTTCTCTTATATACCTTATATACGGGTTTCTCTTATATCCGGGTTTTGCCTATTTTGTTTAGGTAAGTATGGCTCTAATTTGGGACCAGATAAAATCTCTCTTATATTCGGATTTCTCTTATATCCGGGTTTGGTCTATTTTGTTTAGGTAAGTATGGCTCTTATTTGGGACCAGAGAAAATCTCTCTTATATCCGGGTTACACTGTATATATATATATATATATATATATATATATATATATATATATATATATATATATATATATCGCATTTCTATACTAATAATAAATATATATTTTGTTCCTCACAACTCTCAAATTCATGCACAACACAATCATTAGTTGCTGATTGAAAACTTAAACTTTAAATTCCAGTGCTCCTGCTGCATTTAGAAATTTTTAAATTGTTTCTGGCCTTGGCCCTTGGCTTCAGCCACAGAAATATTGAATAAGAAAACCATGAAATTTTCACAGGTTAAAACTAGTAATGATAATAATAATAATAATATCACTATACTCTTTACTATCTTGCCTTCTCGGACTAATGTTTTTAGCTGTTATGAAATGGAAAGGGTATATTGAATCAATTGCCAAGTCTCCAGCTAGGAAAATTGGTTCACTTTGTTGTGCTAGACAATTTTTATTGCCAGTATCTATCTTACATATGTATAAGTCTATACTTTGAATATTGTTCCCAGATATGATTTGGTGCTCCTGCTATATATTTAGAGATTTTTGATAAAATCCAAAGATGAATCTGCAATATTATTGGTCCTGACCTGACATCTCAGTTTCAGTCACTCTCCTACCGGTGTAATGTAGCTTTCCTGTGCCTTTTCTATAAATGCTTTCATGGTAACTCTTCAAATTAATTTTTCCTTTGGTACCTAGAATTTAGGCACAGTTGTAGACAGGCAAAGAGGTTTCATGAATTTATACTTGAATTGGTGAGATGTAACTATAAATTCTATGTTAAGTCTCTTTCCTGGCACTTCTTGCCTGTAGAGCTCTCATCTGGCTCCATGCTTTCCAGCTAACTGTAATCTTCAAAATTTTAAATGTAATGTCAATTATTATCTACTGTCTTTTTGATTACTCTTCTTTTACTGTTCTCTCTCCTTAATAATATTTCTCATTTTTTCTTAGTTTTTCACATTCAGTAACCCCTTGTGGCTTGGATCTTTACTGCCTTATATTAGTTTATATGATTAAAAAAGTGAAGTCATTTAAAATTACTTTTTTAATAAGATCTGACATGTGTCACATGAAACAAGTTTTTGTTAGAGAAAAGAAACTTTGTTAAATGTTAAATTAGGCTAGAAGTGGGCTCTCAATGAAGATTTTGAAAGTATAATACAATCTTACCAAATGTGATAGTCTTTTTTTGTTGCTGCTATTTATTTCTGCTGGAATAACTTTGTTAAACAGCTGCATTTTGAGAGCAGCCAGCTTTGAACAAGTGCTGACACTTGGAATGGTTGATGAACCCAACATACTTCGGGTTGTAATACCACAGTTGTGCTTCCTCGAGCAATTACAGATGATAAAGGAAATATGTTTCAAAGACTTTTAAAATAATAAAAAAACATTTCCAGGTCAATTTTTTTTTCTTTCTGGTATCTCACAAGGAATCTTTAATGACAATATGGAGACAAAAGAAAATAATAGGATAAAAATAATAAAGATTTCTATCCGTAGCTTACGCAGCCCACAATATATTCCAACATAATTATTTGCTGTATCTCTCCTAAGAAAGATGAGATAAGAGAGGTTGATAGTGGAGCTCCTTACAAGATGTCTATTGATGGGGGACAATTTATGAATAGAATATGAATAGTTATCAAGATGGAAACAGGAGAAATATACAGAAATAAAAAGGGAAATATAACAGAAGAATATTGCATATGAAATGGAAAAAGGAAAAAAAATGAAACGTTTTTGAATTATGCATAACAATTCATTCTGGCATATTCTATAATATATATATACATATATATATATATATATATATATATATATATATATATATATATATATATATATATATATATATTTATGTATGTATGTATATATGTGTGTGTGTGTGTTTACTCATGTCTGTCTATCTATCTGCAAATAACTGTATTAAAGACTATGAAAGTCAATTCCATCAATATCCCAAAATGTGGTTAGCAAGCTAATCATAACGTATATTTCCTCTGTATCTTTATGTCATGACAGGTAAAGTCATTATAATAAGGAAAATGACAGAATTTCCATTTGTGAAAGGTGCATTATGCATGACCAGAAATTCAATCAAATTTCACTGGGAACAATGCACACACACACACACATATATATATATACATATATCTGTCTATCTATCTATCTATCTATATATCTATATATATCTATCTATCTATCTATCTATCTATATATATATATATATATATATATATATATATATATATATTGTATATTTGGGTAGTGATTCTTGCAGATAACACAGACATGTTAAGAATATCTAGTTGTAAAAAAATATTTGAAGAGATTAGAAAAAAGAAGCAACGGAACCACCTTAAAAGGCATTTTATTTCCAAATGCAATCAAGTTTTTTGGGGCTGTGTTTGGAAACTAAACAAAAACTCTACTAAGAATGAAATTACGACACTGCTCCCACAACGCAGTATGGGAAACAACACATGTATTAGCAAAGTAACCCTCACCTTCTTGAAAATGGCTAAAGTAATAACTGAAAGCACTCAGGACAATAAACACAATAGATAATTCTTCCACACACTTAGCCTCCAAGAAAGAAGGCTATAAGGCTTAAGCACAAGAGAAAAATTGAATAAAAAAAACTTACAAAATGTACCTTGTCCATTCAATTCTCTCTATATCTATTTATGTATCTAAGTATCTATCTATATAAAACGTTTCCAAAATAATTCTGTCCTTAAATTCACTTATGAACTCAATACTAATAATAAAATCCCCTTCCTTGACATATTGATAAACACAAATAATAACAAATTTACTATTTCGCCATACTAAAAACCTACAAGCATAAATTCATGTACACTTAACTACAAGAGCGAATGCCCATATTACTACAAAATAGCAATTATAAAGAATCTAATACATCGTGCAGAAACTAATTCCTCCACAAAACAGATTTTTTTACAGTGAACTAAAGAATATAAAACAGACACTTATTAATAATAGCTTTCCAAACTATATAGTTGATGAACAAATAAGATGCTTTCTTCGAAATCTCAATACTAAGCAAATTGTACATAATACTGCTTCTACTGATCTCAAATATATTAATCTCCTATATCGTAATCAAATGCATACTAATTATAAACAAGATGAAAATATACTAAAAAATTTAGTATATTCTAATATATCAACTACAGATCCTAGCAAAAAAATTAAATTCTTAGAAATCTTCTATGTAACACTGACAGACTATCATCACTGTCTTGTCCGTATATTGCTTAATATGTTGTAATTGACATCTTTGATAATGGCTTATGTAAGCCGAAAGCTTAGATTGTAAGAAAAAAAAATACGGATCACTACTGTGAATTTCTTTCTTCTTTCAACGATAATGTTATTAAACTTATCAGAAGTTACGAAAAAAATTTACATAAAAAATAAATAGACAACACTTGTCTATATTATTTAATGAAACGTGTATGAATATATATATATATATATATATATATATATATATATATATATATATATATATATATATGTGTATGTATGTATGTATGTATATATTTGCACACATACACAAAGAAGAAAAATCAACCCAAGAACAATAAAAAAATTACATAGATCATGTTTTTTTTAACTTAATATAAAAATAATGAAAACAAGAAAATTGACACGCATTTGCTGATACCACCTGATGAATTGACTCAACAATTACATAAATGTTCGTCTACGAAACTCTGAAGCAACTAAGTAACAAATTTTAGATTTGTAGTAATCCTATATATAACAGAGAAGCTTGTGCTGTGGCCCTAGACATCTCCAAAGTGTTTGATCGGGTTTGGCATGCCGGTCTTCTTCGCAAATTCCAGGGTTACAGGTCGATTTTTTGACTTAATACAGTCATTTCTGTCAAACGATGAATTGAAGGTTGTTTTCAATGGATTCTCCTCCAGCTTCTATCCTACAAATGCAGGTGTTCCCCAAGGCTCCATCCTAGGCTCTACTCTGTTCCTTATCTTCATCAATGATCTTCCTGACGCCATTGACTCCCAGGTGAGCATCTATGCGGACGACACTACAATTTACTCCTGCCTCAAAAACAAATCTAGTGTCATTGACAAAACCAACCTGGCCATTCGTCTCGAAAAGGACCTCCAATCGGCTGTGAACTGAGGCTATAATTGGCTGGTTAACTTTAATGCCACCAAAACAAAACTGCTCTCTATTAATCACCACAGAGAACCTCCCCTGCCCCCCATTAGAATGTCTGACACTCAACTTCCCGAAAGCGCCTCTCTGTGGCTGCTTGGTCTCACGTTGTCTACTGACCTGAGATGGAACAAATACATTGAGTCAATTGCTTCATCCACCGCAAGGAAAGTTGGTTCCCTGTGCTGCACCAGGAAATTTTTCTCTCCGGAAGCGATCCTTCAAATCTACAAGTCAACCAATCGCCCTTGCATGGAGTATTGCTGCCATATTATGGTCTGGTGCCCCTTCTGTTTGCCTCGGCATTCTTGATAAGATCCAGAGACGTATATGCAATATAATTGGCCCTGATCTGGCATCTCACCTGCAGTCGCTCTCTCACAGACGTGCCATTGCCTCTCTCTGTCTTTTTTACAAATACTTTCATGGTAATTGCTCCAATGAGCTGTTTTTGATGGTTCCAAGACTTCGCGAATTCAAGCGTCCTACGAGGCTGGGATCCCACTCTCACCCTTTCACTGTTGAAACTGTTAAATGTAGCCGCCTCTTCTACTCCAATAGCTTCATGTCTCGTACCTCTTACCTGTGGAACTCCCTTCCCTATTCCTGTTACCCTGGTAGCTATAATCTCCAACTATTCAAATGTAATGTCAATCGACATCTCCAGTTGCCTTGATCTATCCACTATCCTCACTGTCCTTCTCCTCATCCTTTCCTCTATCATTCCTACCTGCTCTCGCTCCAAATCCTCTATAACCTCTTGCGTACTAGTGGCTTCCTGCCTTGCTAGGGGTGAAATGCTTAAAAATATATATATATATATATATATATATATATATATATATATATATATATATATATGACTGATTGATTAAAACATTCACTTTCTGACCATGAGACACGGGTTTGAATCTCACCTTGGTTGATTTGTTAGGAAGTTGACTTCTTGACAGTCTTGGGGAGGTGATCCCAGCATTTGGCACTTTTGGAAAGTGCTTGAAAAGCATAGCGTGCCTCGTGAGTGAAACTGAATAGATGGAACTCTTTTTTTTGTGCTAAAGCAAAGTCACAAGTCATTGTGACTGTGGGTTTGACATGGTTTTCACTGTTAATCATGCTAGATAACACACTCTCTCCCAGAAACCGTATTTAATGTCTGCTCAATATAGTTACAGTTTAAACCACAGGTGGGGTTAGTGGGTGTTGAACAAACACAAAATGCCCCTGAGCAGGCATCTGTAACAGTGATTAGCTAGCCACCCTAGTAGATGGGCATCTTTGGATATGAGTGTCCAGTCATATATATATATACTGTGTATATTTTGTCAGACATGTTTCATTGAATAATTTAGACAAGTTTTGTCTACTTATTTTTAATTGGAGCCTTTCATATTCACAAATAAGCTTCTTAGTGTTGTTATTATAAAAGGAGAGAAAAATTACCGTGTTGATACATATTCATTTATTCTGAGTACTTCGACATTAGCACAATGTCATCATCAGGGTGTTGCTTTTTTCTAAGACAGATTTTTTAGTGTTCATTTGTCTTAGAGAAAAGCAAGACCCTGATGATGACATTGTGCTAATGTCAAAAGTACTCGGAATAAATGAATATGTATCAACATGGTGACTGTGTCAATAAATTAATAGGTTTCAATTGACTTATCTTTCCACCAAATTCAATGTATGCATACATAATGTTCATCAGACTCAGATAAATCTCTCAAATTATTAATAGATATTGTATTTGTATACTCTATATAACAAACGTTAATCGAAGACTGGAAAAATTTTGAAATTTTGACAATGACAAAATCTATTTAAAATGACAAAATTTAAATTGTCAGAAACATTATAATATGTATATATTAAAGGTAAAATGTTCACTTTTTTCTGCTCACCTTGAAAATAAATGAAATTCTCCTTGTTTTATGTTATCAGATAGGTATTACTGATTTTTGTTATTATATATGTAATTGCAATCCAGTTTTCAGGGCCAACACTCAGACTCCCATTTGCAGCTTATAAATTATGATTTTGTTTGACACAGAAGCAATTGATGTGATTATGAAAACTAAAATAAACACTCCATAAGCCCCATGTCTCACACAATCTTGAAAGAAAAATCTTTTCCTTATGATTTTACAGTTCATTGCAACTATAATATTAAGTTAACTAAATTCATATTAAATAACATCTCTCTCTATTTTTTTTACAGTGCTATCAAATTTAATCTTAATCCACAAAACTTTAAATCGGCTTCCTCTTGTACTTGTGTTGTTTTTCTTCTGGACTTAAAAATCCCAAAGGGCTTTCACATGTGAATGCTATCCCAGAAGTAGAAGAACATTATCAATATCTGAATGAATCTGCCTGCAGAGATTCAAAGAAAAAGAAAGCCAAAGGAAATCATCGGTGATCTTTGTCATCTCAGTTGGAAGGAATCTCTGATGACTCACTAGATAGTGTTGTGGACCTTTCTTCAGGGCTTGGCACAGAGTTCAACGGAAAAATGGGTTCTTTGTTTGGTAAAATGTCATTTAAAAGATTTTCTCAATTTTAGTTTGGTTTGGTTTGATTTGTTTTACGGCATATCAACCTCAATGGGTTATTTAATGCCGACAAGATTATTATTGTTGGTAATATTTTTTTTTCAAAAATATATTGTTGGTAATATTTTTTTAAAAATGTATTGTTGGTAAAAATTTTTCCCCAAAAGTATTGCTGGTATTATGGTATTAAAACCCATATTTATACTTTCATAGTGTTTTAAAAATTTGGTGTGTGTGTGTGGGGGGGGGGGTAACTATTTGCCCATAGCTGGGACCCTGGCAGATGCTACCACTTTGGGTCAGGGTGGGCCTAGGAACACCAGCAATTAAGAGGTAGTTCCATGCTCCTCAAAACCTCCTGATCAAAGACCTTGCTGTCAGATATTATATGGATATGGTGGTGGGTTTATATTTCTGAGATAATTTATTGCAACTATTTGTAATATTCTAACGTATATCACCTGAAGAAAGCCACGACATGCAATGGCCAAAACATCATGACTATGACAATAAAGATAAGGACAGCAGTCCGAATAATGTGAATAGTGTAAACAGTGTAAGTTATCTTTATTATCTTTAGTTTTGAAATTGCCCTCTCACATTGGACTTGAGTAACTGATAATGTGCAGGTGACTTTATAAAGTTCTTATTCCTTTTTTATTATTAAAACAGTTGTTTGTGTTTATTTCAAACAGAACTCTTTATTTTGTCCATAGGGCTAGATTGTTCTAACTCCATGTGACAGGCCATTTCTGGATCATCTGATTTTCAGTTATTTTCCTTTTAGTAACTCAACTCTACAAGTTTTTGTTCACCTCTGCTGTGGCCAGGTATTGAACTTACAACTCTTTGGGTAAAGTTCAGTCAGTAAGTTATGTGTGATACATACTCAGGCGATCAAGTATCTTTCACTGTATCACTGACAAGGCAGATTTTTTTCCAACTGTAGGTTGCTATTTCTTTCTGCGGTAGACCAGTTGCCATGCAAGGCTATAGAACCCTGATCTGTCCTGCTATTTACGGCGGGGAGAAGAAGAGGATTCATACCTTTCCCAAGGGTATTAGCACATAAATGAATGTAATGGATCTGACTGGAGTTTGAACTCAGCTCTCAGATTTCTCAATCTGAGTCGCTATCCATCTCTCCACTGGAATATTTCCACCAACACTTTTATCCACAATAGTTAAAACATTGTGAATATCATGATAAAGATGAGGACAACAGTTCAAACGATGAAAATAGCGTAAATATATAGTGGTGCTGAAAAGTTCTCAACCTAGCCCACTTCCAAAAATTAATATTTTCATATTTAGCCATTGAAATACTAATTTTATCAAGTGGATCAGGTAGAAAACATTTCTTCACCACCTCACAAATATATTTTGGGGCATATATATATATATATATATACATATATATATATATATATATATATATAATATCAAATTGTAATTGGTAGGGATTATTCCAAAGAGGACATTTAGCCCATATGAGAGCTCAATGTATAATACAGAGCAAATTATATTTCGATGAATATAGGCATATTCATCTCAACAAATTGACTATATTTTATGAAATAGAATCAATATATTCAGACAGACGACCAATATACAAATATAAAAAATTATAAATACAAAAATTAAGAAATAATAAAAAAAATATAAGAATAAAAAATAGCAAAAATAAATCAACCAATTATTATCAATTCATTTTTAGTATTGTTTCATCTTGTATTTTTTTTATGTTTGATTTTTTTATTTTTTTATTTGTTATTTTTCATCTTTGTATATTAATTCCATTTCATAAAATGTCGGTCTGATAGATGAATATGCCTATATTCATTGAAATAAATTTACTACTGACAATGGATTTTTAAGGTTTTTCCTAATTACTATTATTATTATTATCATTCTTATTATATATATATATATATATATATATATATATATATATATATATATATATTACTTAAAAATATATATTCATTGTGACACAGAAATTACCATGTTTTGAAACCAAAACCTACATCTTAAATTTTAAAACTGTGATGAAAATGAAGCAAAATCATTGCTTGAAAATGAAACAAAAACTTAAAATATTTAAGTTTAGTTTAAGATTTAGGTTTTGGATTCAAAACATGGTAATTTCTGTGTCATGATGAATACAACTTTTTCAATAATAATTATAATATTATCTTCTGCTGTGTATCGAGCACTGTTTTTAAAAATAAATGCTAAAGAACTTTGGATTATAAATCTGACTGTTCTTTCTTTTTACATATATATATATATATATATATATATATATATATATATATATGAAGAAATATAATCTTAAGGTGTGCTATATTTATGGGATAAAGTGCTCAATATCAGAGATAGAGCATGTGTAAATATAAAAGTGAACATTGAAGTCAACACTTAGAGGCAACAGTCTGTTTCATGCTAGACGCAATCATCAGACCATTTATATATATATATATATATATATATATATATATATATATATATATATATATATATTATGACCTGATGTGTTGTTATTCAAGTAATTTAGTATGTATCAGAGAGAAAAATGTAAAAATAGTCAAATTTATACCATGCTAGTATTTTAAGCACTGATACTTTTGACAATGTCATAAAAATATTTTGAGTTTTATATAGAACAGAAATTGGCATGTTTTACTATTAGAAAAAAATTTAAATTACAAGTAATTAAAGATGACCATATTGAGTATCTCCATCATCAGTTGAAACAAGAGTGATGACAAAATCAAATTAATAGCTGTATAATTGATCGAAATTTCTTTCTTTCTGTTGGAATGGTACTGATTGCCACATACACATTTCTCGCTGGTACCAGACATTTTGTCTCACTTCCCACTTCATTAAAATCAAAAGATAATTTTTTTTTAAATTTCCATTTATGTCATTTATCAATCAGGTATAACCTGATTCAAATGTCGTATTATATCATTAGTGGACTAACGAACACTTCATTAGCACTAAGAATATATATCAGGTTACACAAACAGGCTTAATTTTATATCAATGTTACGTGTATGAACACACACATCAATAAGTCTATAACCTAATGCATGTACTCTTTGCAAGGGTAATGTATCTGCTTGCCAACAGAAATTGTGGATAGATAAATAAAAGCTCAAATGACTTCTTTTCTGACTTAAATAAAACAACAGGGACACCAACTCAAACATGTGTACCTACTAACAGAATTTTTGTAATAATTAGTAACTTTGGATAATATATATATATATATATATATATATATATATATTATAGATTTTTACATTTGGACAAAAACAATTACTCACTACAAAATGCATTCTTGTTTCAATGTATTATGTGCATTTTTGGTTCTCACCAGTCGAGATGCATATAATGCATTGAAACAAGAATGCATCTTTGTAGTGAGTAATTGTTTTTGCCTGCATGTAAAAATCTATAATAAATAATTATTGCTCTACTCTTGGTACTGAGCCCTCTTTTGAATTAATGTTGTGAACATTAGAATTTATATCATTTTTGTTCTCATTACATTTGGTATATATATAATGGACTCTCCCGTTGGTTTCAACATATGAGGAACTGACTGCTTATTGATTCAGTTATGAAAGTTTGTGTGATAATCTTAAGTGGCATTTAAGACCTGCCAGTGATTTACAAAGGAGGCCACATATGGAGCAAATGTGAGGATTGTGAGATGAGATCACTGTTAGATTGGCTGACCTTTTAGATCTTGGTCTCGCTTCTGAAAGATGATTCAGACAAGCAGATTGAAAATTGCTGCGTCCACTAAAACATGTTGATCTCCATTCTACCCGCTCCAAGGCTAAGCGCTCAAGGGTGTTATGTGGTATATTGTCTGCTGACAAGTTGCTTTTGACAGCAGGCAATATACCACATAACAGCCTTGAGCACTTAGCTATGGAACAGATAGATCAACGTGTTTTAGTGGACTCAGAAATATATATATATATATATATATATATATATATATATATCAGGTCTCTGAGTTCTCATTCTGAGTTGCTATCTGTTACATCAGCCACAAATCCAAACATTAAGGAGTGGAAATATCATATTCAATCATCAATGAGTGAAAATTTCAGATCTAAACATTAGAGAGTGAAAATTTCAGATCCAAACATTAAAGAGTGAAAACTACAGATCCAAATATTACAGAGTGAAGAAAATTTCAGATCCAAACATTATAGAATGAAAATTTCAAATCTAAACATTAGAGAGTGAAAATTTCAGATCAAAACATTATAGAGTGAAAATTTCAGATCAAAAACATTATGGAGTGAAAATTTTAGATTCAAATATTAGAGAGTGAAAATTTCAGATCCAAACATTATAGAGTGAAAATTTCAGATCTAAACATTAGAGAGTGAAAATTTCAGATCAAAATATTATGGAGTGAAAATTTTAGATTCAAATAATAGAGAATGAAAATTTCAGATTCAAACATTATCGAGTGAAAATTCTGCTAATGACTATGCTGATGTAATCTTGTATAGATGTCACCAAATTAACTTCATACACTGAACAGTAACCAGCTGTGCTGCTTAGTAAGGTTAAGAGTTAGCAGAGACATTTAGTACAAATAGGGGAAATTCCAGTGTTATGTCCATACATGACCGTTTCAGAATGAACCTACATCACCTGTGGAGATTTTATTTTGGTCAGATTGGTTGGACATGACTGTATCATTCCCATTTGTGGTCTTAATTTTATATGCTCTCTGTTATTATCTTCCTTAGAGTATAAATCTACAGCAACGAACATTTGAATATAGGTGGCTTAGCTAAATTGATTATAGCAATTATTCATGTTTTGCAAGGCAATCTGACATCTTCACATCATGGTAAGCAAGGTGGGAGAGTTGGATGACTGTTACCAGAAATACATATATATGTGTATGTAAGTACTATCAAAAGAAATGCATCACTATACTGATTATTCCGATAAACTCTAAAATGATCAGCTAATTAGTATATGATCGGACTTAGACTAATCTCTTATGAATGTCACCTCTTAGTAGATTTGAATTCTCTTGGAGTGGGTGTTTGTGAGCTAAAGATAAAAATTTCATTTTGTCTGCAATTATGATTTTCATATGCTACCTCTTCGTAAGCATTTAGAGATTTTCTTATATATGGAGTTTCTATATGAGTAAGGAATATCTAAATGCAAGCTTAAATATTGCATATGGTAATGGTAATATTACCTGTTTCCATTTAAGGAAACTGCTATGGTAAGAGCCAGTTACCCTACTTAGTATCATGAATGGACTGATCCATTCAGGATAAGAAGTCCTGGATAATTACCTATAAAAAGGAAGATAATACTATTGCAGTGACTTGTCTATCTGAGTGTTGAATACTGCTGTCAAGACTGACCCTGTTGAGTTAAGTGTTGTGTCATACCAGAACTGACGATGAGTAAAAAGCAGTTAAGAAATCATCTGCTAATGACATTCCTGCCATGCTTAGGACTGAGAAAAACACAGGAGATTGACACTGACCAATTTCTAAGATTACTACTATCCCTATTATGGTTAGACTTCAAACTACCACTAACAGGGACATTTCTCCAGACTGCTACCAATATACACCTTATAAATGAAAACTTTGCTACATCGAATACCTAAGGATTCACTCATCACTCTAAAGAAAATAAATAAAAATATATTATTTATTTTATACTGTTGAGTCACTTCATTTTATTCCAAAATTTTCAATAAAAGAACCACCTAACCACACTGATGATCTCTTGACATGAACACACAGGAAAAAGATACATTCTTTTCTAACATTCTTATAAGATGCATTCTTTTCTAACATTCTTATAAGATGCATTCTTTCCTAACATTCTTATAATATGCATTCTTTTCTAACATTCTTATAATATGCATTCTTTTCTAACATTCTTATAAGATGCATTCTTTTCTAACATTCTTATAATATGCATTCTTTTCTAACATTCTTATTAGATGCATTCTTTTCTAACATTCTTATAAGATGCATTCTTTTCTAACATTCTTACAAGATGCATTCTTTTCTAACATTCTTACAAGATGCATTCTTTTCTAACATTCTTACAAGATGCATTCTTTTCTAACATTCTTACAAGATGCATTCTTTTCTAACATTCTTACAAGATCCATTCTTTTCTAACATTCTTACAAGATGCATTCTTTTCTAACATTCTTACAAGATGCATTCTTTTCTAACATTCTTACAAGATCCATTCTTTTCTAACATTCTTACAAGATGCATTCTTTTCTAACATTCTTACAAGATGCATTCTTTTCTAACATTCTTACAAGATGCATTCTTTTCTAACATTCTTACAAGATGTATTCTTTTCTAACATTCTTATAATATGCATTCTTTTCTAACATTCTTACAAGATGCATTCTTTTCTAACATTCTTACAAGATGCATTCTTTTCTAACATTCTTACAAGATCCATTCTTTTCTAACATTCTTACAAGATGCATTCTTTTCTAACATTCTTACAAGATGCATTCTTTTCTAACATTCTTACAAGATCCATTCTTTTCTAACATTCTTACAAGATTGATTCTTTTCTAACATTCTTACAAGATCCATTCTTTTCTAACATTCTTACAAGATCCATTCTTTTCTAACATTCTTACAAGATCCATTCTTTTCTAACATTCTTTTCTTCACGATTAAAAGAAAGGGATTTCCATGTGACACCATCTATACCAATTTAAAGAGTTCGTAGAGATGGTGTTATTAAAAAAAAAATCAACATCCTCCACCAAGTGTTCCAAGAAGTGGAACACAATTTAAACATTTCCTAAACAGACATTATGATCTGGAATTGTACTCTAAACTGTGATGGCACATAAAAATTCAGGATATGGAATTAATGAATGCTATACACTTCAGTGTATGGATCAGTGATAAATTTAGCATAGGAGATAAGGTTAGTCAAATATAGAATAGGCTGCATGAGGAGTAGTTTTGTTCAACACTGCAAGATGCTACAAAGTTGCTGTTAGGAAAGTCTGTTCACTATTTTGTACTAGACAGTTTTTCTTGCCAGAATCTATTTTACATATTTATAAATCTACCATTCGTCCATGCTTTGAACATTGCTGCTAATCTGGTTTCATGCTCCTACCATATACTTAGAGATTCTTGATATTATACAAAGAAGAATCCGCAATGTTGTTGGTCCTGATCTGGCATCTTGGTTTCAGTCAGTTTCTCACCACTCTAACATAGCTTCCTTGTGCCTTTTCTATAAATACTTTCATGGTAATTGTTCAGATGAACTCCTCTTTGGTACCTAAACTTTATGAATCTAAGTGCACTACTGGAATGGCACTAAGTCTTACAATTTGTCAGCGAAAAATGGCCAGATGCAAACCATAAGTTCTATGCTAACAGTTTCTTCTGCTGCACTTCTCACTTGTGGAACTCTTATGCTTTCTTGCTTTCTACCCAACTTTGATCTTCAAAAATTTAAATATTAGGTTGGTGCAAAAATAATGTCGTTTTTCTTTTGAAGTTGAACATCAAAAAACGAGATTATTTTTGCACCGACCTAATACAATGTCAATCATTATTTTTGTAGCATACCTACAGACGATAATAGGTATGTCCCCATTCACATAAATACAGTAGTAAATATCGTATGTTGGTCTTCAGTTGGAAATTCATTATGGAATTCACTTAACTCACGTCTAGCAGTTGATGACTAATTCTACATACCACTGGTGAATCTTATATGTGTTGTTCTTGCCCTAAGTATTATCATTCATTACCAACCTTTGTTTAATTATTCTATTCAGTAACCTTCTCTAGGTTACAACAGTTATCTTCTGTCTTCTTAATTCCTCTTCATTTATTTTTCTCTTTCCTTAATATTTTTCCTCATATTCTCTCACCCTCATTACACCTTTGCGTGTTAGTGGCTTTATTGTCTTACTTAGGATGAAATGATTAAAAAAAATTAACCTAAGACCTTATGTTCTCAAATAGTCTCATCAGATCAAAACTTTCATATGGATGTCATGCATGGCACCAAACTATTGAGAAATGTCTAAACTGTCAACAGTATAAACTTGCTTTTTTAAGAACAATGGTTAAAAATGGCTTTCAGCGAATAAAGTTTGTAGGTCTTAGAGAGGAGCACCCTTCTTCAAGCCTAGCAAATTAGCGCTAGAGAATTACGAACACAGAACTGTAAGAAATAATAGAAACTACATCTCTTGAAAACTACCAATAGTAGCAACAATAACACATGTATATCAAAGAGAAAACAATGATATTGTCAAGATTTTAGTGTTCTACACAACTTCAAACAAGGTTAGGAAGGAAACCCCCAATTGATAATGGAAAGAATGATAATAGTTATTGGTTATGGGAAACCTGTTTTCCTGAGAAATTATTTCAAGAGAAAGATTTTATAAATTTCAATCAAAAGCAATACTGGCTGTTTGGTGAATGAATGTCAAATGTCTCCTTATAAGGAAATGAGTAATATTACATTTACCATTATTTGTACAGTATTATTCTTGATCTGTAACAAATGGTAATGCCTAATTTTATAAGTATCCCTATTTATTAGTCTACCCAAACCAATTCCAAAGAATTATTTTGATACAAAGTCAAGTTACATAACAATGAATATGCAACTATTATATACGATTCATTGTATTAAAAAGAAAAGAAACTACTTCAGAAAATATAATCATCCTGATGGTATCATATCTCAAGTGGTATCTACGGGGATGATACAAATATTTACTCCTGTCTCAAGTGTAAGTCTAATCATTGCAACAAAGTCAAATTAACAGTTGATTTCAAAATAATAGAAACTTCATCACTTGTAAACTACTAATAGTAGCAACAATAACACATTTACCCCAATGAGGAAACAATGATATAGTAAAGATGTTAATGTTTTACACAACTTCAAATAAAAGGTTAGGAAGGAAACTCCTGTCAGTACTGGAAAGAGCAATAACAGCTACTGGAGATGTGAAACCTATTTTCTTGAAAAATTGTTTTAATAAAAAAATTTTATAAATTTTAACCCCAAATATCATTGGCTGAACAATGAATGCCAAATCTTTCCTTATATGGTTAAAATTAACATTACCATTATCAATGGAAAAATCATTTGCCTGATTTTCCTCACTTGAGAGTCAAATTGTATCAAAGGTAGAAAGAAGTGGTTCAGAAGATAATAAATCATTTAACAAATGCCCTCAAATATGATGGACTATTCTATGAGGTACACAAAGAATTCTCAGAATTATTTCTACTAATTCTGACCATTCATTGACTGGTAAATTGACAGGAATATTCCCCTGTGGAATGCTCAAGAGAATCATAATCAAATATTGTGAAAATACCAACAGATAATATCGGATCAATAATGGTGCTTAGTGCAGACTTTAGATTACTAACTAAAATTTTGTCAAACTGCATGAAAGCTGTTATAGTTTAGTCGGACTTGAACAAAATTTGTATAGTACAAAGGTGGCCTGAAAAGTTCATAGGCTGACTATGAAGGAATGACGCTAGAGCTATGAAATCTTGCATGCATTAATTTCACCTGTTCTTATAAATAACTGCATTGTTTCATTTAAAGTAAACTGGTTTTTGACTGTTCAAAGAAGACTTCAAATGTAATTGGTAGCAACTTATCTTGAAAATGAACAAAATTTTGCATAGTGGCATACATGCCAAGTACATGTAGAAAAAGATGTTCATGCTGATATGGTTGCTAGATTAGGGAATGACGCCCCAGCTTTATCAGCAGTGCAAAAGTGGGCAGTTGAATTTAGGAGGAGAAGGGATAATCTTGAAGATGACCCAAGCAAGTTTTGCAACTGTCACCACCAAGGAAAACATTGATTGTGTTCACCACATGGTGATGGATTATAAATCAAATAACTAATGCTATTAACATATCTCATAAGATAGTTGTGAATATTCTGCACAATGAATATGGCATAATAAAAATGAATAATGAAGAAAAAGGCAAATGAACCAATGAGAAGAACATGTACAGGGAGCGATGGATAAATTGTCGTCTAAATTACACAAAAATGAAAATAATGCTGGCATCTTATTTTAACAGATATATTTACCAAAATTACGGAAATAATGCTGAAATCTTATTTTAACAGATATATTTACCAAAATTACACAAAAATGCCTTGAAATAATAAAGAGTAAATTTATTCAATAAAACTGCCATTGGTTTCAACCACAGTCTCCAGAGAACTTCAAAATCTCCTGCAACTTTTCTGGATGATCTCCTTGTTTAAATTGTTGAATGCTGCCATAATCCTTGCTTTCAGTTTATCTTTGCTGTTACAAGTAGTTTTGTTGCTCTCTCATGCAACTGTGTCCCACACATAAAAATCAAGAAGGGTGTAGTCTGGGGAGTTAGGTGGTCAGATGTATGTGGTTGCAGAAATTGTCTGACAGCCATTCTCCTGCTTATGTGGCATGCTGCAGAGTTCAGTTGCGAGACATAGGGTCTTCTTGCAGCGACCCTCTTGACCAAGGGCAGCACTATCTCCTCAAGGCACTTGATGTAGACTTCCATGTTGAGACTAAGGCCCAGTGAAAAGATGAATGGAAGCATAGCATTGCCATCACTAGTGATCACTCTAAACCCCTTTGTAATTAGATTACCATTAGATTTTCTATGTCAAAATAAAAAATATCATCTTTGACGGTGGATAGATTTGTTTCATGTTTGCATAACCACTAT
This sequence comes from Acanthosepion lycidas, assembly GCA_963932145.1. NCBI lineage: Eukaryota > Metazoa > Mollusca > Cephalopoda > Sepiida > Sepiidae > Acanthosepion > Acanthosepion lycidas. The sequence continues at coordinate 62,790,575 of OZ010597.1, read as the reverse complement.
AAAGATGGCTCATGGGAGCCAAAAGCTTAGGACCAAATTAAATGTTGGACGATTTTTGTCTTTATTTTCACCAGAAATTAAAGCAAACATTTGAACATTAGAATAGCTTATGATCAGACATAATAGACATTCATTGTCTGTTATATTTAATAATATATGTTTAAATAATGATCTACTACCCTAATACACTATATATATATATATATATATATATATATATATATATATATATATATATATATATATATATATATATATAATAAAAAGGCTTAAATAGTAATATTCCATGGTCATAATTTATTCCGTAGGAATCATAAATACGATCCAATTCATCAGACCTACAAATTAAAAATTTTCAATTTTTTTGAATTTGTAGGTCTGATAAATTGGATCGTATTTACGATTCCAATGAAATAAATTATGACCATGGAATATTAGTGTTTAAGCCTTTTTATTATATTCTTGCTCTGTCCTGGACATTGAGTTCTACCTGGATTCTATCCTCTCGGAATTTTTTTATTCAAAAAATATATACGTATGTGTATGCATGTATGTATATATATTTATATATTTTGCATATGTATGTGTATATTTACCACTAATATTATATATATATATATATATATATATATATATATATATATATATATATATATATATATTAAATAGTTCTGTTACTTAACATTGAGCACTGTTTTTACTTATACTATAGAGTATCTATATGTATTTCTATATGATTGCTCACTTGTATACCTACCTTTATTTACCCATTCGGTTATATATATATATATATATATATATATATATATATATATATATATATATATATATATATATATATATATACATAAATATATATATACATATATATATATATATATATATATATATATATATATATATAAATATATATATATATATATATATATACATAAATATTTATATATATATACATAAATATATATATATATATATATATATGTATATATATATATATATTTGATGGTAATAAACTTACCTGTAAACTGTAAAATCAGATGCAGGTGTTTCGGGAAGAATTTACACAAAATCAAAGTTTTTGATAGGGTAGATTCTTCTTAATTTTAGAGACAGTTCAAAAACTGCCAACTTTCTGACCCCAGATTCAATTTTTATATGATTCACTGAGTGCCTGTCATACAAGAGCATTAAGTCAGAGCTTTTCAAGGTCTCTCATTCTATTCACACAACTTCCTTATGTACTTAAAACATTCTCTGAAAAAGTTGAGGTCAATTTGATGCGATGTTCATCTCTCTAACAACAGAGGCGTCTTGAGTTCTACATATGCCTGATGATGTCACTGTGTTTATATCAGAATCATACAAAGTGATAATGACATATGAAGAGCCCAAGAGGTATGAACGAGTATCGGGGGTCAAGATAAACTGTAACATCCATCAAATTGTATCTGGACACATGGAGATATAGGGTCTTTCTTACACTACTCAGATGTAGAATTCTGCCTGGGCCTTTATGTTTGGGCTGAATACAAATTGATCGGCTGCAAATACAGCTGTCAGCATACCTTGGCGATGGTCCCTAAACATGAAAGTACAGATCAATTGTTCCCAAACGGATCTGTTACCAAATGTAGAAATAACAGTTGACTCTCAACTTGAAGAGGTTAAGATTGTATTTACTGGGGAAGCATCCTCTCAGAAGGTTGTTACACAATACAAGAATTCTAGAGAAGAAACTGTCTGAGTAGAAATTCTAAAGTAGCGCTATGAAAATGGATTTACTTAGTTCTTCAGATACATCCCCTCCCTAATATATATATTAAGAATAAAAATAAAATAAATGTCTATTCCATATTAAATAAAATATAAAATATAATATATATATTAAATAAAATAAATGTCTATTCCATATTAAATAAAATATAAAATATAATATATATATATTAAATAAAATAAATGTCTATTCCATATTAGATAAAATATAAAATATAATATATATATTAAATAAAATAAATGTGTATTCCATATTAAATAATAGATAAATTATGTTCCGATTTGAAACTGAATCAAATATTATGTTTTGCTATTAGACTTGGATGTGGTTGTTATACTCATAATGTTTCAATGATTGAAACTGCTAGACTTCATCAGGTATCTATGAAAATTGATTAATGATAATAAATAAATCATTAATAATATCAATTTTATGTTTGCAAAATAATTATTCTTTTATGCACATGACTTTAAATTCTTTCAATTGTGGATTATTGTAATGCTTACAATTGTTGTTTCTCCATGTTTTTTGGACATTATAGATATATTTATAATGTGTTCTGGTTTTAAAGAAATACAATGAACATTTCCTGAATTGAAATTACATTTTTCATAATTTTTCTTTTCATATTTTTTTATGAAAAAAAATAGTTTTCTTTAACCTCGGTCTGATTGTCACTTACAATTTTCCAGACAAATGTCTACCTGATTATATTGTATTGACTTTTTGTTAAAAATTATATATTCATATGAACATATGTTTGTTTATATTTATATACAGACTAATAATGTAAAAGCATTTTACAAAACAAATATTTATCTTTCAATATCATGTTCTATCCTGCCAATGTGTTAATTTCCTCTAGCATAGATTTCTCTATCCAGGTTGTCAGCTTTGAGATTTTCTAAACACTGAGCTTACATAGCCAGCTCCTGCCACCAGAATACCTCAAGCTGGATCCTGATTAGCTGTTATGTAGATTATCTACTAGCACCACTATTCTCAATCTTTCTCTTTTCTTAACCATGCAATTGATCAAGGGGAGATAACTCAATTATCACAACAAATGAACTTTATTCAGTGGTGATTATTAATAACACAGATCTAAAGTTCTTTTTCTATTATGTCCTGAACCATTTCCGGATATAGGCAATCATGACTATCCAAAACTTTCTATCTCTTTTGGATCGTAATAGTTTTCTCTTTTTTGTGCCATTCATTCACCTTTGCTCAATTTAGCTGTTCATGGGAATAGCTTTTTTTTTCTTTTTTTTTTTTTTTTTTAAGCATTGTGCCCCGAGCAAGGTATGAAGCCACTAGGATGCAGGGGTGTTGCAGAAGATTTGCAGCAAGAGCAAATAGGAGTGATAGAAGAAAGGATGAAGGGAAGGATAGTGTGTAGATCAAGGTAACTGGAGATGTCAATTGACATTATATTTGAATAGTTGGAGATCATAGCTATCAGGGAAACAGTAATTGGGAAGGGTGTTCCACAGGCAGGAGTTGCGAGGTATGAAGCCATTGGAGTAGAAGAGACGGCTACATTTTAAAGTTTCTACAGTGTAAGGGTGAGAGCGGGATGCCAGCCTCGTAGGGCGCTTGTATTCATGGAGGCTGTGGACCAGTGAAAGCAGCTCATCGGAGCAATTGCCATGAAAGTATTTGTAGAAGAGACAGAGTTTTGCATAATAGCTGATTTGCATATTCAGATTTACAAATATAAGTTTTGATAATCATTTCAACTCTCATTGTTTACTTGATGGCTTTTAAATTATTTACAATTTACTAGGTTGGCCAGAAAATCCTGACTCACTTTGGAAGTGGAAAGAAAACAACGAACCTTGATTTGTCTGGTGGCATATACAATGAGTACTGCATTTTGAGATTGTTCCACATGGTTACACAATCAAAGCTAACCTGTACCGCCAGCAGCTCGAACATGCATATGACAAACTAAAGAAGGAGTATCCTGCTTTGGGTTTTGTTTTAGCAAGACAATGTAAGGCCACACATTGCCAGTTTGAATAAGGAGAAGTTCAAACAGATGGATGGTTTTGAGATTCTTCCACATCTACCATTCAGTCCCGATGCTATTCTGAGTGACTGTGGCCTATTTCACTCAATGGCACACTTCCTCCATGACCAATGATTCAATACTTTTGATGACATGAAGGAAACTTGTTTATAGTTTTTTTTATTCATAGCCAGCAGCCTGCTACCTGGAACAAATTTGGATGCTGGCTGGTTGCTGACAGAAGATCATCAAGAATAATAAACTTTATTTTGAAGAATAAATGTTGGTGTTTTACCATAAAATTTTGTTGCTTTCTTTCCACTTCCTAAGTAAGTCAGGACTTTCTGACCAACCTAATATAATTATTCTTCTTCTATGAGTGGTATCCCTTCAGGACATAGGCAAACATGACTCTCCCCATCTTTCTACCCCTCGTGGTCCTTAGTTATTCTCACCTTGCTAAGTCTCCCTCTTTGTTTCACTATCCATTCACACAAGCTCATCAAGTAAGCAGCTCACTGACTTCCCTGATTTTTCTTGCCTTCAGAGGATTAAGTTTTCCAAGCCCTCCTTCCTCATTATGTGTTCAAGGAATTTCAGCTATTTCTTCCTGATCAACAAACGTATTCTTTCTGTTTCTGTTTTAAGACTTCATTGTTGCTTAATCACTCCATCCACAGAATTCTCAGTATCCTTTTGTAGAACCACAATTCCGCTACTCCTAGTTTTCTTCTCATGCATGGGGGGATTATCTGGCATTCATTGCCATATAAGTAGATAGATAACATAGCCATATAAGTAGATAATATAGCCATTATAAGAAAATCGATAACATAGCAATCTAGCATTCTTTTCTTTTTTGGAAGAGTGGAAATTTTTCAGATCAAAATCCAGGCATATAAAGATCTTTAAATGCATATGGGATATTCTAAATTTATTTAAAATCATTTTTAAAATCTAGGAAATAACCATGCATCCTTCTTCTATGTGTTATGTCCCTTCAGGATATAAGCAATTGTGGCTCTCCACAACTTCCTCTCTTTTTTATTCTTATTAGGTCTCCTTACTATCTTTACAAGTACCTGTCAGCCACCCATTTACACACGTTAATTAGTTTCCCTCTGCTGCTCTTTATTCTAATATATCCTGTGAGCATCAAATTCTGTAAGCCCTTTTTCCATATTATATGGCCATAAAATTTCAACTTTCTCTTTCTGATTCTAAGTATGGTTCCTTTTTGTTTTCCATTTTCCTTAAGGCTTCCTTACTGCTTACATGCTCCATCTATGGTATTCCCAGCATCCTTCTGTGGAAGCACATCTCTGTTGCCTCATCTCTTCTTCATCTGTAATGAAATTGTTTAGTATTCACAGCAATATATGAAGGCTAATATTAGCAGTTTAGCACTCTATTCTTTATTTCTCAAGAAATTTTCCTGTTTCTTAATACTTTGTTTAACTTTTGAAAGTCATCTTTTGCTATTTTGTTATCACATATTCCATCCTGATTACACTCTTATTGATCTCCTTCCTCAATAATGTTTTCTAATTCTTTCACATCCAGTAATCCCTTATGACTTAGTGGCTTTATTGCCTTTCATGGGGTGAATACAATTAAAAAAATAACTAACAGAACAGATGTGTTGAAGTGTGAACATAAATATTAGAAAAATTCTTTAGAAAGCAATGAATCTAAAACTGACCCAACGCATTTTTCTCAAGAGAATTTCTAAATTTCAACATTCAATGATTCCATGAACTGAAGTCTGCAAGTGTCAAAACTGAAAATTTTTTTACATGACACACACCCAAAAAATGGTCTAATGATCTATATCCTTTTTTTCTCTCACTAGTTCTAAAATTTAAAACAACATACAACAAAAGTATGAAAAGAGAGAAGAACAAAAAGAAAACAAATAAGCAAACATTATAGGATACTCTTCATTAGAAATAAAATTAAACAGTCATAGATCTGAACGAGACTCACTTTCACACACACATACATACATGCCTTATTTTTCTTTTTTTTTTAAATCATTTTCCCACAGTCAAGGTGGGAATGCTACTAGTATGTATGTAGGTTGCAGTGAGTGAGAGAAAAGACTGAGTATAGTGAGGATTGAGAAAAGGACAAAAGATGAACAGGACTTGAGAACATAGAAGATGGTGATTAACATTGCATTTAAATTTTTGAAGTTATCAGGGAAGCAAGTAAATGAAAGAAGGCAGTTTCACAGGCAAGAAGTGTGAGAAAAAACTGTTGGTGTAGAAGCGATGGTTGCATTTAGCTATTTCAAAATGGTGAGACCTAGATGGTCATCTAGTAGCATGCTTAAATTCACGTAGTCGGAGCACTAGGGTAAAAAAGCTCATCAGTTGCCATCTTGTGTGGCTGTTGGGACATGTATTGTTCGACAATAAAAAATATACTATAAAATGGTAATTCTCATAATTCATTTTGCTAAATAGGAATAGATAGGTTGGCCTATTGTATGGTTCAGACTCCACCCAGCTCTTTTGAACAGGAGTAGAAGGTTTATCTCTTGTTTCCTGTTTAGGACTCGGTTTCTGGTCCCTTCTAAAGTCTACTCCAACTCTATACTTCTACCATCTCTGTCTGAACTCAGAAATTTTATTTACTGATTTTTTTTTCCATCTCCTCAATTGGAGTAGATACATTTGCCTATTTTCCCGTTCACACACCTCCTGGTCTTTCGAAGACCAGGAGTAGAGATCTATCTCTTGTTTCCTCTTTCGCTCCAAGTAGCCCATTGTGACTTAGGGCATTATTTTCTTGCTTGGAGTGTACTGACTAAAAAAAAATTTTCTTCTTCCTCCTATTTCCTACTTTTTTGGTGGATGGGATATGATTATTTTGTCTGTATAACGACAATTTTTCTTGCTTCTTTCCATTCCTATGTTCCTTCCTATCTTTGGATTTTTCTTCATTCATATTCTATTTTGTTCTCATGATTTTTCTATTAATATATATATATATATATATATATATATATATATATATGTGTGTGTGTGTGTAAATTATTTTTAGATAGAGTGTATCTGTAAAAGAACAAAGGGAATAAAAAAAGACAAGAGAAAAATTATTGTTAGCTGACACATTTTGTACTCTGAGGGACTTTACTTTATCAAGACAATGTAGGATTTATTTTGCCGCCTTGATAAATCCCTCAGCGAACGAAATGCATCAGCTAAGAATAG
>OZ010597.1:62743569-62778569 GCA_963932145.1 Acanthosepion lycidas | reverse complement strand
TTTCAATTTAATACTCATCTAAATGACGAACATTTGGTAATTGATGTGTATCATTTCATTCTGAGATCTTTGTGAAATAACTTGTTTTGTTGCTGGTTTTGCAATAGTTGTCATCTGGTCACGTTCTGACTGGCCAAAATCTAATCAACAATTATTGCACAGTCAATAATCTCATGTCGCTTGGTTGGGAATTTTGTCTTGAATAACAAAAGACTTATTTCCTATATTTTCAATTTTTTGTCTCCACAACTGAAGCTGGCTTTACACATACGAAAAAGAAACAATAATGCAAAAATAACAAAGAAAAATATAAAAAAAAACAAACATAAAATAAAATAAAAGGAAAGGTTATTTAATTTTCTAAGAGGGTAAAAAAAAGAAATTTCCTTTCTCTTGTCTTGTAATTTAGTGTGTATCATGATCATTCAAGACAGACCAACAGAAAAGGAAGTTGAACAGTTGTGTGTCTTGGTGAAAATGTTGACCAAGAATTATTTTTTAGACAGAAAAAAATTTATTAACTAATTTCCTTCATTTTTTTTTTTTTTCTTATTCTTTTCTTATTTATTAGTACTTCATTCTGTGGATAGAATATAAGACAATGGGTTCCTGAGATCAATGAGTACATTTTGAAAATTTAAAAAAAACATTAAAAAAAATTGACTAGAAGTCAGAAGACAAGAAACTATTTAATAAATAATTCATTGATATTGCATGCATAAAGCTATTGGCCCTGACCTAATATCTTAGGTTTAGTCACTTTCCTACTATTTTTTTTTCTTACAGAAAGGTTTACCCTGTACAAGGCCACTTGGGGTAGTAGGTTATGTTAAATGATAGTTTATAAGATTATGATTAACTCTAGACTTTAACAGGTTAAGATTGTAGTCATCAGGGAAACATCCTCTTGGATGTCTGTTCTACAAGACTGGTTTGTGGAAAGCTCTTTGGGTGGAACTTACATATTGCTGTTGGAATACAAAGGGAATGTGGGTGGTTTGCTACTATGCAAATGGCATGGACTGTCAAATCCGTGAAGGTTAAACCTAGCGGAACCAAGGAACATAGCTCATCAGAGCACTTTCCCTGTAAGTAGTGATAGAGTGGTGAGAGAGACTTGTTGCATGAGACGGAGTTTGATGGGTGGAAAATAATTCTTCTCCAACAAGGACTTGGAGACTTTTTTGAACTCTATCAAGAATGGAATGTGAGGACTGGGCAGCTCTTGCCAAAATATGGCAACTGTACTCCATTTTCAGCCGGATCTGGCTCTTATAAGATAGCATGAGTAGTCAGGTGCTTACTAGTCGTACATGGAGTTTTACTTGCATCTTTAGCAATAGATCATATTCAAGAGTTCCACTTAAGGTCAGGTGTGAGTGAGACCCAATATTCTCTCAAGGCATGGTGTCTCTTTCAGGGATCATCTGTTCATCATGACTACTGATAGTTCGTGGTCTCCCTTGTGCTCTTTCTATAAATATTTTCATGGTAATTGTTCTGATGGGCTTTCCTCCTTGGTCGTTATTTTTTATTCTTCACCCCACACAGACAAATTGTATATATGGAAACTAGTTACAACTTCACACAGACTTTGAGAATGTGTTGTTTTAGTGTAAGGAAGACTGTAGTATGTTTGGCTCAGTAATTGTAGCTAGCTAAGTTTGAGATAAGACAGATTGAAGACCAGCAATCCCCCATCCCTCCTTTTGCCCTTGTGCCACATTTCTGTACTTTTCAGAATAAATATTGCTTTTCCCCTCATATCTTTATTTCATGAATTTAAGCACCAATACTAGAGTGGCAGCTAGGTCTCATAATTTTACTATTTGAAATTTCTAGTTGTAAGTTCTATTGTACATGCTTGCGGAACTCTTTCCCACATACCTGTTTTCTTGTCAACTATGATTTTCAAAAATTTAAATGCAGTGTCAATCATACTCTTCTATTTCATTGGATTGTACTCTTTTATTGCCCTCTCTGTTTCTTTTATTCTCAGTAATCCCTTGCATCTTAGTGGCTTTATTATCTTACTAGGTGGGAAATGTTTAAAAAAAATCAATCTAAGCAACTAGTAAAGAAAGTGCTTTTTTTTCATAAGAATTTTTGGCAGAAAGAGTTAGAGGAATTTTTAAATGTAATGTCAAATCAGAAATCATATTAAAAATAGTTTTGTTATGTGATACAAATGTTGTTTTTTTTTCTGTTATTGTTGTACATATGTTAAATAATTTTAAATTTTATGAGTTTTGTGAAGAATATATAACTCCAAAGAAAATAGTAAAAGTCAAGGTTTTAACTCAAGAGAAGAATGATGTTTATCCTATAAAAGGTCCAAGAGCCGCTCGAGGTAGAGGAGTACAGAATAAGAGGCACAGTTTATGCTGATATGGCAAAGATAGCAGTTAACCCGACACTTGAACAGGTTAAGATTGTAGTGACTGAGCAAGCATCCTCTTGAGAGTCAAATCCACAAAGTGACAGTTCAGGAGAAGATGCTGCTCAAGTGGAACTTACATTTCACCAATGGGATACAAAGGGAATGAGGGTGGTTCACTACAATGTGTGTGACATGATGGATCTTAGCTATGAAGATTTAGATTTCCATGGAAATATCTTGCAATGTTTTGTCTGTGCAGAAAGGGGTTGTAGGATGGAAAATAATTCATCATCCATAAGGATGCAGAGATGCTTTGGAACTCTCTTGAGACTGGCTAGTACTCTATTTTTGGCCTCAGGGGAGACAGGTACTTGCTGGAGCAGTACATTTTTCCAGTATCTTTTGCGACAGATTCCATGAAATGAGTTTCAGAAGGTCTAGGTTGAGTTTAAGTTCCAGTATGTGCACAAGGTACAGAACCTCCCTGAAATAACATCTGTTCATTGTATTTCTCGATAGTTCTGGGTCCGATTGGCAGTGATGGAATGTCACTAGTTTCATTTCTGAGGCATTGAACGTGATCAGTTAGTTTTCTCCTTATTCTTTTATATAATGTGTCCCTTCAGGACGTAGGCAATCTACATCTTCCTGACACTTGTAGCTTTTAATAAGCTTTGTCCTTTCATTATTTCTCCCAAACCCTGTTCTGCCATCCATTTACTCAAGCTCATAAAGTATGTCATATGCTGCTTTCCTCTGTCCCTCTATCTGTCCTGTGAGTAACAGATTTTCCAAGCCCTCTTTCCTCATTATGTGCTCCAGAAATTTCAACTTCCTCTTCCTGATGTTACATATGAGTTTCCTTTTTGTTTCCATTTTCTCTATAACCTTGTTGTTGCTCACATGTTTGGTCCATGAAATCCTAAGCATCTTTCTGTAGAACCACATTTCCGTTGCGTCAAGTCTCTTCATCTTTGAGGAGATTCTACACAATTCACTGCCATATAGAAGAACACATATACCCATACTCAATACTCTTTTTTTTTTGTTTGTAACAAAATTTTCCTGTCTCTTAATACTCTGCTTAACTTCTGGAATGCATCTTTGGCCATCCCACTACATCTTCAGATCTCAGTGTCACACTTTCATCTGTTAGAACGCATCCCAGATACTTAAATTTTTGCAGTTGTTTGATTTCAGTATCTCCAGTTTGTAATTTGCATGTTGGGCTGTCTCTTTTACTAACAACCATGCAAGTCTATCTTTTTGCAATTGATGTTTAGTCCTTTCTTCTTGCTTTCTTTCACTAACTGCTGAGCTCTGATCTTCTAAGATTTGATATCTAATGATAAAAGATATCATTCATTATAGAATTGTTTTGCAAGATGAAGATGCCAAAATCTAATCTTTAACTTCTAATACAAAAAGAAAAAAAAATTATTATTTTATTATAAATATTTTATTATGCATAAAAGAACATTCAAAGAGAAACCGATATATTTTGTGATAATTCTGAAAATGTAAAAACCTGAAACTAATTTTAAGTTAATTAAAAAATAATATTTTTGTGTATGAACAGAAAAAAACCCAAAATGGATGCCCACAAACCTAACCCATCCAGGAAGAAAAATTTCCAAAATGATTTTTATCAGTTTCTAAAAATAACTTTTTTTTTGCATTAATATCAGCTGCAAAAAATTAAAGAGAAGCAAAAAAAAAAAAAAAAAAAAAAGGAGAGAAAAGGAGGACTTAAAAAAAAAAAGGAGAGAAAAGGAGGACTTAAAAAAAAAAAAGGAGAGAAAAGGAGGACTTAAAAAAAAAAAAAAGGAGAGAAAAGGAGGACTTAAAAATAAAAATTTTTTTTTATATATATTTTTTCCTTCCAAACAAGACAGAAGCTCAAGTCTCAAAATTAAGTTAATTGAGTAAATTACAGTACCGATGGGAGATTTGGTGGTCAAATTGAGTTTAGGTGAGCAATCACTTTATAAAGACTAGAAAATGCATGTGTAGCATCTTGATTGCCTGCTGCATTGCAATCTGACTGTCATAGTGGGCATGTCTTTAGATAATGCAAGTGGTGTCATGATTGTAATGAGGTCAGGTTACTACAAAGCAAATACGATGAATAAAAACTTAAACTCAATAAAATCAGAAAATATAAATTCAGACTTGCCTTTGATGCAAGTCTGAATGTATTTTTCAATTAGATTTTATATAACAAAGGAAGATAAAAAAAATTGCTCTCCCCATAAAACTGAAAGTATAAAAAACAAAGAAGAAAACTGATTTTCTTTACACTAGTGTTACCATTTTGATTGTGATAGTCACAATTTTTTGGCCATTGTGTTCTCCAGCCTTCTTCAATTTCAGGTAACCTACCGAGAACTCTAAACTGGACCCTTTGTTAAATTCATAGGAATATGAGGTTCACATTTTAGGGGTTAATTCATCTTTGTGATGTTACTTGTCTCTTCCAAAGAACCAGAATATATTACTTTTTTTGCATTACTCATTGATCTTTTAATCTCTAATCTAATGTTCTTTCTTTCTTTCTTTCTTTATTAATGGCTCTGTTGTAATGTAAGCAAAGAGTCTGTTGAGGTTGGGGGAAACACTTAATTGATTGCTCTCCCAACAGCTACAGGGGGTAATGAGCAGAGAGAGCAAAGTGATGGGGCGTAACAAAAATAACACTGCCTCAGAAACCATATCAACTTTAAGAACAAAGTGCCCATGGGACTGACTTCACAACACACCATGTCTTGCCAACTACTGACTGCTGGTTTTTCCATTACTTTTATTAACATGAGGTATATTACAAAGACTTGGATTTTGACCAGTTGTAGAGAGGTCTATATCTAGACATGCCATGCTGTTCTGCTGCTAGCGGTGAAAACTCAGATGTAACTGATCCTGACAATCATGTTCACATGCAATCCAGGGCCTCTTTTATGTCTGTACCAGTGCCTGTTATTAGAGTTGAGCATGTGTTTTGATTCTTTCAATTATCTGATTTTCTCTGTTTACCATTCTGAGTTTATTGTTTATGCAAATGTTTTTTCTTGTAACTAAAATTCATAAAACACTTGTTTGTTAACTTTGTAAATGTTGTATGACACAAAAATAAGTACGACTGATGTTGACTAGTAGGCATATAAAAAATAAGGAAACACTTTTGGGGGGAATACACTTTGTGGATTTAGCATTTATTGGCCCTTCCGTTACCCACAAAATTTGTCAGAATTAAAAAAATATTAAATTTCATGATGTTAAAAAGTCAGATCCTCTTTATTTAAAGAAAAAAATGTTTAACCAGTCCCAAGAGCCACTCAAATTAGAGTTACAGAGGATATGTGGGAAGATAACGATTAACCCTAGACTTGAACAGGTTAAGATTGTAGTGGTCAGAGAAGCATATTCTTGGAAGTCGGTTACTCTAAGCAGCGGTTTGTGGGAAAAAGCTGCTCTAGTGAAACATATCTCATCAAGGTAACAATACAAAGGTGGTTTACTACAATGTGCATGGCATTGCAGGTCTTAGCCATGAAGGTGAAACTAAGGAATATAGTTTGTCTTAACACTTTCTATGAAAATACTGATAGAGCAGTGAGAGGCTTGCAATGTTTCATCTGTGGGAAAGGGGTTGTAGGGTGGGAAATAATTCATCTCCCTCAAGTATATGGAAACACTTTTAGACTCTATCAAGACCAGAAAAAAAAAATGGACAAACCATATATAGCAGCATTACTCCATTTTTGGATGGATTTGTCTCTTGTAAAAGTAGAGGATAAGCAGGAGTCAGGTACTTACTGGAAAATAAATAAGCTGTTAAATTGATCTCTGTTGATTTCTTAGAGTTATTTGTACTTAGTTATTTACAAATGTCAAGTTTGAAACTGTGTTTATGTTGCTGATATCTGCATACTACTGATGTTAATATTTTTCACAATTTGGGATTAGGACAATTCCTACTGATAGGATTATCAAATTGAGATAATATCTGTCATACACAGATATCAATGACATCTGTAAATAAAGATTAAGTACATGTAACTCTTTTTAAAAAGTCAGGGATCAATTTGACACTGTATTTATATAATAAACAGGGCCCTCCATTCTAAAATGTTAATTTTTTTTTTTAATTTAGACAAATATAGCAGATTTGTCTAATGAATGCTTATTGACACAAATTATTCCCCATAGAATTTTCTACATTTTTTACAAGCAGACAAGTAAAACTCTGTATTGCCCCAAAATAAATACAACCAAAAAGAATTTAATAATATTTTTTAAAAACTTATTTCAATTATTTTTATTGTTTTAAAAAAAGGATTTTCAAAAGTTTTTTAAATATTTTTTATTTGCCAGTTATGATAACTGATGTCTGATTTTTGATAGTGTATGGAAGATTATTTAAAGAAAGAAAACTTTCAAAACCATAATCATATCCCAAGCCTAGTTAAATATGATGAGCTAATTGCTTAATGAAAAGATTACTTACCCAGAATTCCAGCAATAGGAATTGATGAATTAGTGGCAAAAGCTATAAATGCCCTCATGGCCACATTGGTCCGACACTGGCTATCGCTGACCAACAAACACAATTCATAGTTTGGAAGGACATTGCGGTCAGCATTTACCCAATCCACTGCCACTTCAGCACCTGTTAATTAAAAACAGACAGGAATATATTAATAATAATAATAATAATAATAATCAGTTGTTAATGAGGGAGAATTTTCTGCTAGAGTACCTCAGGACTATAGTGTCTGTCTTACAAGGCTGATTTGTTTACCTTAACAACTTTTTTGGTTTCTTAATCATTTACTGGGCATGAGAGAATATTATTAAGATTATATTATTAAAACATTATTAAGGAGAGAGGACAATAAAAGAACATTTACATGACATTTAAATTTTTGAAGATCAAATGGAAAGCAAGAATCTGGAAGAAAGCCCCATGAATGAGAAGTTTGAGAGAAGAAAATGTTAACATAAAACTATTTTATGAAATGTTACATCTAGCCATTTTAACTGTAAAATTATGAGACCTTGCTGCAATTATAACATTGCACTTAAATTTATAAAATCTAGGTACCATTGAGGAAACTGAGATTTATTTTTTTAATATAAAAAAATTTGGCACAATGCCAAAACGGGGGTGAAGTAGTGGAAGGCTGGTATTCACCTGTTTTATATTTAAATTTAGTTTGCCACAACCACTGACCCAAACATACAGTATTTCTTACACCAAAACAACATATTCTTACTTATCATTCTTACTTATCATTCTTACTACAGCCACCATAATACCACATAGTCTCTATGAAGTCCTAACTAGTCCCCATATGCACAATTTGTCTGGAGGTTGGGGGATATAAATAACAATTTAAAATTTAGCACTAATGTGTATTTACAATTTACTAAAGTCTTCTCATTTTCTTCAACTCCTAGTAACTCCTTGCATCTTAGGGTCATTATTGCCTTGCTTGGAATGAAATGATTAAAAAAAATGTATCAAAATTAAATATAATATCCTAAGTACTGATCTTCTAATGACTTTTACTTTCTAGTTTATGCAAATAATTAAGAGATACATTTTGTGATAATGACATTAATTATATTTTGCAATCTATGATACTAAAAAAAAATATTTTTTTAGTATGCAGTGAATAATTCAGTGATTAGTCGAGATTTTATTTTGAGTCTGCTTCATGGTATGTTATTTTTATGGTGCTGCATTGCTTAAGGATGTTGGGAGTCATGGATCTCTACAACTTCCTATTCTTTGTAGCCTCCTCCACGTTCTACCATCTATTCATACAAGCTTATCAGGTTGGTAGCATGCTGTCTTCCTTTATCCCTTTTGCCTTTGATATGTCTTGTGAGTGTCATATTCTCCAAGCGCCATTCTCCCCTGATTACGTGTCCATGAAATTTCAACTGTCTCATTCTGATTTGGATTGCTGATTAAATAAGAAAGAATCACACCTCAAAAGAAAGGGAAAAAAATAATTGATGACAGTCATATTTCCATCTGGTTTTATAACTTCCGAATTGAATTTTATCTTCAAGATATCTGCGACTACAAACGAGCAGAAAGTACTTTTAGAGAGAATTCAAACAGCGAGAAAATACTGAGTGCCAAATATAAAAATAAAAATGATTAAAAGAAGTAAGAAAATTAACTATAATATCCTAACCATGTACTGGTTTTCTAATGATTTTACTGTCTGGTATGTGTAAATAATTAAGAAATACATTTGTGATAATGATGCTAATTATATTTTTGCAATCTCTGATATTAAAAGGTCTTTTCTATAAATATTTTCATGGCAATTGTTCAAATAAATTCTCCTCATTGGTACTGCAACCACATGAATTTAAGCGTACTACTAGATTGGCAAATAGGTTTCATTCTTTTATGCTTCTTACTAGTTTGACTGCAGGAATTTAGGCATATTACTAGATTGGCAGATAGGTCTCATCCTTTTACTGTTGAAATAGTTAGAAGTAAGAGTAAGTTCTATTCTAATAGTTTCTTTCCGCCTCTAGAACTCTCTTATGGTTTCTTGCTTTGTTGCTCTGAATCCTGTTCTTTTGTCTTCTTTTTTTCCTAAACAAAGTCTTCTATTTCTCTTTCACTCCCAGTATCTTTTTGTGTCTTAGTGGCATTATTGCCTTGGTTGGAGTGAAATGATTACAAAAAAAAGCTACTATTGTGCTATTTAACTTCCCACCACCATGACATGCTTTCTCTATATCTATAAATATTTTTGTGGCAATTGTTCTAATGAGCTCTCCTTTTGGGTAGTTTGACTGCAGGAATTTAGGGATATTACTAGATTGGCAGATAGGTCTCATTATTTTACTGATGAAATAGCTAGAAGTAAGAGTAAGTTCTTTTCTAATAGATTCTTTTGTTACTTCTTCTCACCTCTGGAACTCTATTTCAGTTTCTTGCTACAATGCCACTTATTATCTCTCCAATTTTAAATCCAACAACAATCACCATCTTCCGTCTTCCTAATAACTGTTCTTTTATTAATCCTTTCTCCTCAATAAAACTTCTTATTCTCTTTCACTCCAAGTAACCCCTTGCATTTTAGTGGCATTATTGCCTAACTTGGGGTGAAATGATTACAAAAAAAAAAGCTACTATTTTTCTATTTCACACTCCCACCACCATGAAATGCTTTCTCTGTATCTTTTCTATAAATATTTTTGTGGCAATTGTTCTAATGAGCTCTCCTTCTTAGTAGTTTGACTGCAGGAATTTAGGCATATTACTAGATTGGCAGATAGGTTTCATCCTTTTACTGTTGAAATAGTTAGAAGTAAGAGTAAGTTCTATTCTCATAGTTTCTTTTCTCACACTTCTTACCCCTAGAACTCTCTCCCAGTTTCTTTCTTCTCTGCCACCTATGATCTTCAATAATTTAAATGCAATGTAAATCATCATCATCTATGTCAGTCCTGTTATTTATTGTCCTTTCTCATCACTAAAGTCTTCTCCTTTTCTTTTCACATTCAGTAGTCCCTGCAATCTTAGTGACATTATTGCCTTATTTGGAGTGAAATGATTAAAAAAAAAAATATATAAAAATATTTTGATCTGATTTAACAAAAAAAAAAAAGATTTCAAACTAAACTTGTCAGATGAGACTTGTTTAGGTCTATTTCAATTTTGTATTTAATCAGCTTCAAAAATAAAATACTCATGACACAAAATAAAAATTAGTCGAGAAATTTATAATTCATTCAAGAGGTTATTTTAAAATGGAAAATATTGGTCGATTTTGCTGCTATTTCTGCAAAACCCAACGGAAACTGCAGAAGAAACCGCAAGAATCTTCTACCAATGCCAGTTGCACCAAATTTGTGAGTAGCACTTGAACATTCAATGGATTTCTCAAGATTATAAATCAAATTTTGTTTGGACCTTGGGGTCACTGCCAATGCTTAGAATTTTTTCTGAGAATAATTAGTTTATAATTATTATGCCAATCAATTTTTCAAAACATTTTGAAGGTTTGTGGGAGACAACATTTCTTTTTTTTTATTTCATTTTTTTTAAAGCAAAAATTTGATGTCTTTTGTATATTTATTTATTTTTTTAATGTTAATCTAATAAAAAGAAAGATGTCTCTGAAGCCTTAACATACTGTCAATTGTGAAAAACACATTCTTTCTTTAAAGGAGTTAATGAAAACAACACTGAGTTCTGTTTAATGTTTCTTGAATTGATATGGTTTTATATTACAAGTAAAAAAAAAAAGAAAATTTAATGACATGAAATTACACAAGTTTTTTTTTTTTTAAATGGTTGTAAAATACAGAAACTATTGTTACTTGGAGGAAAAAAATACAGAAATGACAAAAAAAAAAAGTATTTCCTCAAATGATTGATGGTTACATTCATTTTTTTGCCTATATATATATATATATATATATATATATATATATATATATATGTATGTATATATATATATAGAGAGAGAGAGAAAGAGAAAATACAAACATTTAAACATATGTATCTATTATATTAGGTTGGTGCAAAAATAATGACGTAATAATGTCGTTTCTTGACATATTTTGTAACGTCAAAAAACGACATTATTACGTCATTATTTTTGCACCAACCTAATATAAATGTTTTATTAAAAATGACGGAAAACATACTTCTGCTCAGTTTTTAATTGTGTATTTTCTTTTCTTTTTTTCACATATTTTCTATCAAAATATCTATCTATCTATCTATCTATCTATCTATCTATCTATCTATATATATATATATATATATATATATATATATATATATATAAAACATTTAGACAAATAAATTAAATATATATATATATATAACTATTATATATAAATGTTTTGTTAAAAATGACTGACAAGATACTTTTGTTCAGTTTTTAACTGTGTATTTTTTCTTTTTTCACATATTCTGTATCGGAATTGTCGAAATCATTAAGTACTTATATACCATTTAAAAGAAGACAACTAAAGTTCATGAAAATGATAAACAGATTAGCTGAAACATTTCAGAATGAACAACCACACGGTCAATTTCTAAATACATTAACACATTTAAATAGCCATGAAAACCTACCAAACTTCACTTGAAACATACTGGTAGAAAATACAAGTATAATATCCTTATCCACATGTAAAAAAGATTAAAAATAATGGAAGCCCTAATAACGAAAAAGGAAAAGCCAATACTTAATAATATTAATTATGAACATGGCCACAATGTGTTGACTGTGTTCAGAAAATATAACATTCCTATAACTTCATACACATACATAAAAAAAAAAAAAAAAACATACATTCAGTTAAAAAATAAAAATTGCCCTTGATAATGACTAAAAGAATAGCCAAATGTGCAGAACTTTTGGACAATTTTTACACACTTTGTGTCCAGAAAAGACACACACACAATATATATGTATGTATGTAAAAGTTTCAGATAGAGTATATCTGTAAGAGGACAATTATGAAAAAAGACAAAAGGAAAACTTTGTCATCTGAGGGACTTTATCAAGACAATAATAAAGTCTTTCTGAGGATGAAATATGTTGGCTAAGGTTTCTTGTTTCATTGCTACTTATGATTTTTCCAATTTTAAATACATCAATCACCATCTTTTGTCTCACTGTAACTTATTCTTTTATTATGCTTTCTCCTTAATAAAGTCTTCTTGTTCTCTTTCACTCCCAGTTACCACTTGCGCCTTAGTGGCATTATCACATTGCTTGGGGTGAAATGATTAAAGGAAAAAGCTCTCTAGTTTTCCTTTTGTTTTTATCCATATATGTCTATATATATATATATATATATATATATATATATATATATATATATATATATATAGAGAGAGAGAGAGAGAGAGAGAGAGAGAGAGAGAGAGCGAGGGAGGAGAGAGGAGAGAAAGAAAGAGAGCATGAATCAAAGTAGCACAGTCATTAGGCATTTGAAAAGGCACTCAATTCTTTAATCAAATGACCATTATGTTCCTTTTCAAACATCTGATGATTGTGTAAGCGCCAACAAATAAACAAGACATGTCCATATAAAGGGCGTTCCAATAAGTTGGACCAATTTTAAATGTGAATTAAGTTCAAGCGTCTAATGTTTTTTTTTTCTTTTGCTTTCTTTCAGATTTGGCATACATTTGGGCGATATTATTTTTCACACATAATTGCCATCACTTAAATAAAGTAGAGAAATAAATAAATTTTCACCAATCACACTAATTTCTTTAATACAGACTTTAATCCATCTTAATGAAACACCCTTACATATAATCTGTCTTAATGAAACACTCTTACATATATATATATATATATATATATATATATATATAATTATTTATTTAAAAAAAAAAAAAAAAAATTTATAACATAAATATGTTATAAAATCACTACAAAAATAGCCATTTTGTTTCAACAGCCTCGGTGTCTTATTGGAATTCATTCCATATACACCAATCATATACTTGGGTATATATATATATATATATATATATAATAAAGGTATATTTAGGTAGAAAGTATTCATCTGAACAAGTTTTATTAAATTCAACTGAGAAGAACTGTCTGTTTGATTTTTCGATATTTCATATTTTTCTTTTTAATATATTTGTCATGTATTACATATAATAGACATATTGAGTATTTTATATGCACTTTAATATACTGTCTCCTGTGGTGCAAGATAATTTATTTTGTGTGGCTTGTTTTTTTGTTTTTTTTATGTAATAAATTCTAGGATTTAGAGTTTGTCCTTGTATTGGGTGCTGTATAGTATTTTGATATTATCCATTAACACAGGTTACTGTGGACTGTATCAACCATTCAGCTCTCTTTAAAATACCAGGGTGTAGTAAACAGAATTTTACTTACAACCTCATAGCATATGGTTCTTGATAATGACTCAGACAGTAAAAAGTTTTTGAACAACTATTAACTTTATACACTTTATCCACTTCAATCCTCATATACAACAATAAAATACTGTTGGTTGAATTTAATAAAATTTGTATGCATTCATATATATATATATATATATATCAGTGTAACCTGGATATAAGAGAGTTGTCGGGAACGGAGAAGAAGTCTCTTATATCCGGGTTTCTCTTATATCCGGGTTTGGTCTATTTTGTTTAGGTAAGCATGGCTCTAATTTGGGACCAGAGAAAATCTCTCTTATATCCGGGTTTCTTTTATCCGGGTTACACTGTATATATATATATATATGTATGTATGTATGTATGTATGTATGTATGTATAAAGGTAGCATCATGTATTTAAAAACCTACATTGAACCAGCTGTAAATAGAGGATGACCTGACATAATATTACAGGCATGCAACAACATTAAACATTCATGTTTTTCTTTTACACATACTGAGATCATTAACATAGCAGTTTGTAATCCAAGGCAGGAAATTAAATTGCATACTGTGCTTGTGGAAGAAGTCAACAATCACATCCACTCGCAGATCGCTAGCATCTTGAAAACGACCAAGTTCTTTGTATTCAAGGTCAGGAGTGAGAGATGGAAGCCTCAAGATATGTCCTCTTTGGCCAAGAGTAAAAATCATTTCAATTGGTCAAACATCATAAAGATAGCTGACTTTAGCATCATCAACCAGAACCCTAACAATTTGATGAAGGCTATCACTGAAGAGCTCAAGGTGATGCGGATCAACTCTTGGATATGTGATGCATAGGGACAAATGTATGCAATAGATAATAAATATACCCTTTAGAAACCTGGTTACAAAACTTACAAATAATTCTTTACATATATGTTGATATTATAATCAACTTTGAAAATACCTAGAATTTTACTGCCTACAATACAAGCTCAAAATATTCCTTGTATGCTACCTTCTAAGTTGTATGGGTTGATTATTTCCATGATGGATTAGTCCAGACATTAAATCCATCCAATGTAGCTCTACATTCATCGACAAAAATCACTTGTGATGTTTACTTAAAGATAAGTTTTAGTATTTCATTTCTAAGATGAGTAATTGTCAATATTCTTGTAATATTTTGAAATATTGTTTTCATCTTGGTTGATACAGATGTTCTTATAGACACAACATTTTGACCAAATACCTTCTTGTCATCATACATTGATATGGGATATCTGTAGGTTACTGTGATATTTTATCCATGTCATGTTAGTTACTTTTCATTCCTGCTGGATCGATGCATCACTATCAAATGCAAGGATTGAACTTATTACAATTCGATGATAGTAACACATGTACAATCAACTCTTATATCCACCACACCACCATCCTGAAGAACATTGGTGGTGTGTTTTCAGAGGCTTTTATATTCAATGTCATATGGTTTTGACATTTGGTTATGATGGCAGCTTTATAACACTTTTCATAGTTTTGTATTTCATTTCTAAGAGGAGTAATTGTCAATATTGATAATAGTTTTTGATATAATGGAATATGCATACACCTGTATTCCCCCTCACTGGAATATGATTGTCTGGTGTCCATCATAAATACCGACTGATGTGTAGGAGAGTCAAAGAGGATTAGTTTGAGAGCTAAGTCTATACGATGCCCATTGGACTACGCCATTTATCTACACTTCTTACCTGCAACTATGACGCATACCAGTCGATTACTGCTACCGTATTCTACTTAGTTATAGTAGCCAAAACCACTTAGCTATTTCGTTCAAATATATCCCTTTCCAGGACATATCAGTTTTGTTGCTTTCATGTCTTTAGTTTTTTATTCTTAATATTCTTCATTTTTGTTTATATTTTAATTTCTTGTCATATTTTCTTGCTTTCAATTCTTTTTTCTTGACCGTTACTCCTTTAAGATATTATTTTTCTTTTAGACATTTTTAAGTTCCATACTTATATTTCCAACTGATTACTGAACTGGTATTGGTATTCCTATATGGCAGTGAATGCTGGACCATCTCATCACAGATGGAGAAGAGACTTGAAGCAATAGAAGTTTGGTTCTACAGAAAGATGATAAGAATAATATGAATTGAACAAATGACCAATGACAAACTTTTAGAGAAAATGGAAGCAAAAAGGACACTTATAGATAACATCAGAAAGAGATAGTTGAAACTTTTAGGACACATAATGAGGAAAGAGGGCACTATTTACATTATTCGGACTATTGTCCTCATCTTTGTCGCCATGTTTATCACAACGTTTCAGCCATTCTACACTCCAGCCTTCTTTAGGTGGTTGGAATGTCAAACTGGACCCTTTATTTTGCTCGCTGGTGTAGACTGTTCTAGTTCCACGTGCCATGTTTAATGGATATCACTTATCAGTTATCTCCTGTTAATTCCCCTCTCCAAGTTCTCCACTGCCTTAACCAGGTATTGAACTCACACTCTTTGGGTCCTGTCACTGGATCTAACTAAGGACACATGGCACAGTGGATCAGAGGGAAATTAACAGGAGATAACTGACATCCATTAGACATGGCAAGTGGAACTAGAAGAGTCTACCCCAGTGAGTGAAATAAAAGGTTCAGTTCAACATTCCAACCACCTGAAGAAGGCCGGAGCATACAATGGCCAAAATGTTGTAATAAATATGGTGACAAAGATGAGGACAATAGTTCGAATAATGTAAATAGTTTACACAATACCTCATCTCAGAAATATAAACAGATACTGGAGAAAAGAGGGTTTGGAAAATTTGACACTGATGAAAGTTATCAAAGGCAAGAGGCACTGAGAAAAGCAACACATAAACCTACGTAATGAATTTGCGTAAATGGTTGGCAGAACAGCAAAAAGAAAAACTTTAATAAGGGCTACAAAAGGATAGGAAGTTGTGGAGAGCTATGATCATCCACGTTCTGAAGAAACATAGAAGAAGAAATATGGGCAAGAAATGTAAATGCAAAGTTCTGGTGCAACGAACAATACTTGTGTCATTATTAAAAGACAAGACAGGGATGATCAAACACCTCCCGACCTCAATCCTCATTTTAATTCAGAAGACATATTTGTACATTTTATGAATAAATATTAAACCATATTTATTCGATACCACTGTTTTACATAAAATTTGCAAGCACCAGCAGGCAGACACACAACTAACTTTATTTATATGTAATTGATGTTCAGGTTTTAAAGCAGACACACACAAACTTTGAACATTATAAATTAGATGTAAAGTTAGATCAATGGATAATCATATGCACACGTGTCCAAAATTGTGCATGCATATATTAATCTGTATCTATATAGATCTATATAAATATACACACACACAGACATATATGTAAAAAATACATATATAAAATATACTTATATTATTATCCATACAGAGACATATATATAAAAAATACATATATTAATATCTATACACATACATACATAAAATATACTTATATTAATATCCATACACACATATATGAAATATACATATATCAATATTTATACAAACACATGTACACACATGCACACATCTCTCTAATATATATATATATATATATATATATATATATATATATCAATATTTACACATATATATATGTATAGACACACATATGTATATAAATATACACACACATATATATGGAAATATACATATTAATAGAAATATACATTTATCTATCTATCTATCTATCTATCTATCTATCTATTTCAGTCTGTTCATTATCTATCTATCTATCTATCTTTCTATCTATCTATCTATTTCAGCTGTTCATTATCTATCTATCTATCTATTTCAGTCTGTTCATTATCTATCTATCTATCTATTTCAGTCTGTTCATTATCTATCTATCTATCTATCTATCTATCTATTTCAGTCTGTTCATTATCTATCTATCTATCTATCTATCTATCTATCTATTTCAGTCTGTTCATTATCTATCTATCTATCTATTTCAGTCTCTTCATTATCTATCTATCTATATATCTATCTATTTCAGTCTCTTCATTATCTATCTATCTATCTATCTATCTATCTATCTATATATATATATATATATATATATATATATATATATATATATATACAGATATACAAATATAACTATAAATATCTATACATATCTATATAAAATATACAACAATGGCCACATGTATAAAGATAGAAATTTACATACATACACGCACATCATATGCGTGCGTGTGTCTCTGTGTGTGTATATGTATATTACAGTCAGTGTTTAATCAGTGAGATCTGTTAATGATCAAAAGGAGGGGGTGGTTCTTAAAGTGCTGATTGCATGAAAGACAAATAATTGTTCTGTACATTTCTGAACAGAGATGATATGGCCAAAGAGAGAATTGTAAGAAGAATAGAAGATAATTAGAAATGGAAAAGTTTAGCTGAAGAAATAAATGCATTCAATTGAAGATTTCATACACTGAAGTCGTAGACATATTCATTTGAGGCTAAAGAAATAAAACTACACATTTGACAGATAGTAAAATGCATGGACCATAAATAGACACATATCCACACCTGATGGAACATCAAATTACAACACCCCGCAGGATGAAGCCAATGTTTGACCTGGACACAGATTGATCCATGTAGACAATATTCTAATAAGATTTTCAATGATCGTCTTTGGCTGTTTTGTGATATAGGCATTATCTGGATTTGAGCTGCAGACAGCAACGCATGCCACTTGTTTGTATTCAACTTTTGCATCAACCAATTCTTTTGTGCACACCTGCACTCTTGTAGTGAACAGATGACATTGAAAAATGTAGGTGACACTTACATCAATGTGGTGGGTGTGGTCAAACAAAATAACACATGGGACAATTAAGCAGGTGTTGATTTTGCCAAAAGGAAATGACTGGCATTTGGAACAGACATTCACAGGAAATGTAAATAACATTGGCACTAATTCTACCCATTTGCCTGACTGCATGTGTTTTGAATGATGGGTGATGTGGGGTAAAAGTCTGAATAGAAACACTGCCAACAGAAACCCAGGATGGAAACACTGCCAACAGAAACACAGATGGAAATCCTGCTGACAGAAAACTGGTTGAAAACACCACTGACACTAAAGATGAATGGAAACACTGCCGACAGAAAGACAGATGGAAACACTGCTGACAGAAAGACAGATAGAAACACTGCCGACAGAAAGACGGATGGAAACACTGCTGACGGAAAGACAAATTGAAACATTGCTGACAGAAAGTCAGATGGAAACACTGCTGACAGAAAGATGGATAGAAACACTGCTGAGAGAAAGACAAATGAAAACACTGCCAACAGAAAGACAGATGGAAACACTGCTGACAGAAAGACAGATGGAAACACTGCCGACAGAAAGACGGATGGAAACACTGCTGACGGAAAGACAAATTGAAACATTGCTGACAGAAAGTCAGATGGAAACACTGCCGACAGAAAGCTGGGATGGAAACACTGCCAATAGAAGTCTGGATATAACATGTTTCAAAACTAATGTCACACTTCTGCCAGTTTTTTCATTTACTTTTTCTGAATCGCATATGAAGATGCAATTCAGTGCCTTTTCCGCAATGGAACATATGAGTCTTCACCATATGACTATAAGATTCATTGCAGTGAAATAGTTCAGTGCAGTGGATAGGGTTAGAGATTTATTTAGATGTACATTACTTTAGTTTCATTAACATCATTTGGTGATGGGGAAGCAGAATATTTGTAGTACAAATATGCACCAAGGCAAAATCAACACAAGCGACAGAGTGCATGGCATTTGCAGCATAGAGAAAAACAAATTTGCTTTAGTGATTATCAAAATGAACCATGGATATTTGTTTAATTACGGCAGGATGAACTTATTTTTTAAATGATACCTGTGCACATATTGTCTTCTGAGAACTTTTTGTTTTACTAATTATAAATTGAGCATAACAAAATCAAAAAAGTACCAAAAATGAAATATGCAGAAAGTGTAATAACAAAATCCAAAGGCATATTGGAATCGTGAAAGGTGCTTCCAAAGAGCTAAGCAAAATATTAGGAAACAGGAAAATTTCATGAGAAGCGAGTAAAGAGTACTGAATTGTTATTTAATGTCATACCATATGGCAGTGAATACTGGAGAATTTTCTTACAGATAAAGAAGATATTTGGGATAACAAAAACAAAGAAAAGAGTACTTAACTGCTATTTAATATCAATCCTACTACATGGAAATAAATGCTTTACAGTTCCCTCACAGAAAAGGAAAATTCTTGATGCAAAAAAAATGTGAGCAAACAGAAGGATGCTGAGAATGCCATTGACTGTATATATGAGTAATACAGTTTTAGGAAAAATGGAAACCAACGGGATATGTATGTGAAACATCAGAAAATGTAAGTTGAAATTGCTAGAGCACATGATGAGGAAAGAGGGCTTGAAAAATTTGACACTGACAGGATATATTGAAGGTTACTAAAGTAATGTGAAAAGTAGTAACCTACCAAACATGCTTGTGTAAAGGGTTGGCAGAATAGAGATTAGAAGAGGTAGCGAAAAGACAAAAATTTACTAAGAGCTATAAAGGACAGGAAATTGTGGAGAGCCATGATACTCAAATTCAACACACAAGCATTCTGCGGGTTAGTCACAAGCCTTATGAATGAAATTAGGTATACTGAAATATTTAGAAACCATCGATAGGTATGCTAGCAAGTCAATCCTGCCAGAATACGTGCATTTGCTTAGAAATTAACTGTGGTTCACTCAGCATAGTTGCAGTATAAACCACATGAGCTGTGTGGATGTTGAAGAAACACAAATATGCCTGAGTAGGTATCTGTAACAGGGATTAGCTAGAAGACAACTGTGCTTGGTAAATGAGCAGCCAGTCATTATTGTTTATTTATGTACACTTTTAGAAGGTGGCACAAATAAAAAAATTGTTACTTTGAAAGAATTTTAAAAATAATCCATAAGTCTATGTAAGTGATAGCTATGAATAATAGTAATGGAGGAACTTTCTCCAAATCATCTGTCCATAAATACCTTGATACATTAAGTGTACAGGCAGCAATTACTTCCTTAACAGACGTAACTCCAAGAATGATAATGACATCTCTACACCAAATATCAACCTATAGCATTTCAAGTAAATGAGAAATATGAAATGAACTTTGTTAGTGAAAGGTAACACCATCAGATCACTAAGTGCATACATATATGAACACCCAAACTTTACAGTCTCTCTAACACCCACAAAACTGTTACCCCAATCTGCCCCATTATCTCATGAATAGACAGTGCTCCCCACAAACTGGCAAAAGCCATACAAAAATTCTAACCCTTCTCATTCGAACAATCAGTTCATTTCACATAAAGAAATCAGGCAGCCTTGTTGAAAATAAAGGGAAATATATATATATATATATATATATATATATATATATATATATATATATATATATATTTATATATATATCCAGGTATAAGATAAGAAGAAATGGCATATAATTCCACTGTCTGTAGCATTTAATTTTAAAAATGGCCTCAATATACAGGGTGTTGCAGCAGAATGTGACACTTGACAAAAAGAAAACGAAATAGACAATAAAAACAAAAGTTGTATATACAGAAACCCGACAGTTTATTTAGCAACAGTTAGAGGTACATACTACATTATTTTTCAATGTAACCACCTCTGGTGGTGACGACCATCACAAGACGGGTGCGAAATGAGTCACATGCTTTGGCGACCATGCCCTTGTTCATAGCGGTGAACGCCTCCACGATGGCAGCCTTCAGAGAGACCATGTTGTGGGCATGCTTGTTGGTCTTGGTCTCGATCATGCCCTAGAAGAAATAGTCAAGGGGGTTGCAGTCAGGTGAGGAGGGCGGCCATAAGTCCATTGTGGAACATTGTGGAACATTGTTGAATAGCCACGCCTGGGTTATCTTAGCCTTGTGTGCAGGAGTGGAGTCCTGTGGAAGACGTAGGGGCTTTTGGCAGCAATCTCGTCCATCCAGGGCTTCACCATGCTCCTCAACACTTCCTGTTAGATCTCAACAGTGACTCTCAGACCCTTTTGAAAGAAGAACGAAGGCATGATGTCCTCCTTGCTGCACACAAGGCCAAGACGACCCAGGCTTGACTGCTCAACAATGATCCTCAACACTGGTCACCAAACTTTCAGCCAGCCTGCTCACCTGACTGCAACCACCTTGACTATATCTTCTGGGGTGTGATCAAGGCTAAGACCAACAAGCATGCCCACAACATGCCCCTATGGGCACGGTCGCCAAAGCATGTGACTCATTTTACGCCCACCTGGTCATCGTTGCCAGTGGTGGTTACATTGAAAAATAATGTAGTATATACCTGTAACTGTTGCTAAATAAACTGTCGGGTCTCTGCATATACAACTTTTTTTATTGCCTATTTCGTTTTTCTTTTTTGTCAAGAGTTGAACTTTATATTATTATGTGTCCTCACTAGTAATTTACCATTGCCTGAAGAGGCACAACTTAGTGCTAAAACATTAAAGCTATTCTGTAGTGATTTTTAACATTTGTTTTAATTTCCTATAATAAATAATATATATATATATACATATATATATACATATAAGAATGAGAATGGGTACATTAAAATATCTATATACATGTGTATATACTTGCATGTATGTATTAATATATTTTTTCCTCAGGTGTTATAAATACTGCAGTCAGTGTTATGAAAAAGTATAAATAATAAGTAATAAGTATATATTCATGAATATTTATTTTGGAATGATATCTACATAGTAAAACATGGTTCTACTTTGGTTTTTTATCTACCAGGAAAAGATAACAAGCCACATTAGAACCTGTTTTGACATGTAGATATAATGCCAAAATAAAATTTATATGGTGTAGACATTTTCCCTTGTAGATAACAAGCTAAAGTAGCATCTTTCTATCTATCTATCTATCTATCTATCTATATATATATATATATATATATATATATATATATATATATAAGATGTGGGAATGTGTGAAATATATTAAAATATTTAATATCTGAAAAACATTAAATGAGTTTCCTTTTTTTCCCTGCTTTTCAGATCAAACTTTTAGCCATCTTGACACAATTTGTCGTAAGAATCACTGAAAAAAAAACACTTCGAGTTATTCCGCTAGAAACAGAACAGGTTAAAATCGTTTTCTGTCTTCCCAAATGAGCAATGGTGAGAGGAAAAATATCATTCAGGCCTTCAGTAATGGCATGAACATTCATACTCTGGCTTCCATCTTCAAAGTCCATTCAAGAACTATCAAGAGAACAGTAAAAGAGGGAGCAGTAGTGGGGAAAGCTGGATCATCAGGTTACAACAAGAAGAGAGATCATCATTTCAACTTAGAGCTAAAGAGATCAATTAGAAAAGATCCAACTCAGTCCATAAAATGTTTAGCACGTGAAGAGAAGTTTCAGCTATGACAGTCCAAAATGCAGTGAAAAAATACTTGAAAATGAAATTCTACGTGAAACCTGTAAGGTACATTGTTACCCCAGGACACAAAGTTAGAACGTTAGAGAGGGTGAATATTAACTTGAATAAGATAGAAAATGATATATATATATATATATATATATATATATATATATATGTATATATATGTATATATATATATATATATATATATATATGTATATATATATAAAAATTAAAAATTACTCTAAGCCTTTCTCATTAATTTTGTTACAAAGAAATGCCTTAATGCTAATCGTAATAAAAATTGATTCTGGATAATAGAATTATTGAAAAACCTATTTTCTAATTAAGCTGGAAAATGAATTTGTTTACAAGTCAGTTATTGTTTGAATGATTTCTTCAGTGAAATAGGCAAATAAATTTTCTGTAAAAAAAAAGGGAGATTTTAAAACCTCATTTTTATCTTGCTTTTTGTCTATTCAGATTTTTAGCCAGTATTTTTCTGCCAAAATTTCCTCCCAAAACTCAACACAAGAAATTACAAATGGTCAGCACCATTGATATCCCATATTTCTTCAAGATACTGGTGGTTATTGCTCTCCACAGCTTACTGCGACTTGTACATCTAAACATTTGATGCCTTACCATCCCTCCTTATCCCTGCTCTGCAATACATTCACACAGACTCATAGATGATCATGGCTCTCCATAATTTCCTGTCCCTTTTAGCCCAAACATTTGACTCTTTAACATCCCTCTTTGTTCCTATTCCGCCATACATTTACCTGAACTCATTTGAGAACAGGGCTCTCCACAACTTCCTGACCCTTTTAACCTAAACGTTTGATTCATTACCATCCTTCTTTGTTCCTGCTTTGCCATCCACTCGTAAAACTCATAGGCGATCCTGGCTCTCCACAACTTCCTGTTCCTTTTTAGTCCAAAGCAACATTTAACTCTTTAGCATTTTTCCTTCTTTCTGCTCTGAAATCCATTCATTAGGAACATTTCTTGCAGATTCCCTCTATCTGTCAATACATCCTGTGTATATTAAGTTTTACAAGCCATCTTTCCTCATAAAGTGTCCCAGAAATTTAAACCATATTTCTGATTCTAATACAAATGTTTTTTTTGTTTCCATTTTCCCTAAAGGTTCCTCATTTTTCACATGTCCCATCCATGGTATTCTCCATATTCTTCTGTAGAACCAGATTTTTGTTGCCTTGTCTCCTCTTCATCTGTGCAGAAATTTTCCAGCCTTCACTGCTATATACAAGGATTAATATTACCCAGCAGTTGAACATTCTTTTCTTTGTTTCTAATGGAATATTCTTGTTTCTTAATACTTTGTTTAACTTGTGTAAGGCATCTTTCACTCTTTCAATGCAATTGATGCTGACATCTCTAGTTTGTAGCTTTTATCACAGTTTATTCCTCTTGCTGACAGCCATATATTCTGTTTTCTTACAATAAATGTCAACTAAGTAACTCAAAAAGGCTTTGACATCAACTCTTAAGAGAAGCTTAATTTAAAATGCCAGTTAGAATTACAAATATTTACACAAATCTTAGTTACCAATTGACAAATATCTTCCATCAATCAAACATGCTCTTCATTTATATCCTTACAAATGGGAGGAAGAGATTATTTACATCTGAAATAATATCCTCATCATCTTATTATAATACAACTTTGGCTATTAGGGTCTCCAGATTTCTTTAGGTATCTGTTGATCCAGGAAATTTCAAAATATGAGAGTAGCTTGTTCTTGTTCTATTGTCTGTGTCTAGTGATGTTTTGTTCAATTTTGTACTGCTCAGTTATTGCTCATCCAGTTTCCACTAAGTCTGTACTATTCAAACCAGTGATTGAACTCACAATTACTATGCCACCAAATTCATAAACCAAAATAGTAATCCACTAGGTTGCATATCAATCCCAAAGTTTTATTTAATGCCAACAAGATTTTTGGGTAGAAAGAATATGTGTCCTTTGTAGGATGCACAGTGGAGTAATGGATAGCAGCTTGGATTTAGGAATTGGAGAGCCGAGTTCGAATTCCAGTCGAATTCATTACATTCACTTCATACCCTTCGGAAAGGTATGAATCCTTATTTCTCCCCCTAACTATGGGTAAATCAGGTTCTATAGCCTTGGATGGCAACTGGTCTACCACAGAAAGAAATGGCAAACTAATCCAGGAAAGAATCTGCCTCAGCATGTATCATGCATGGCAGATAACTGACTGATCCTTTGTAAGAAATCAGTTTGTATATAAGGTTTCATTGACATATTTTTGTAAAATGTATGGCTGGTATTTTTACTATAAAAATCTATTTTGATACTTTCATAGTGTTTTGACCCTAGTTTGGTTTATTTTGTTTTACAGCGTATCAACCACAACTGGTTATTTAGTACCGTCAAGATTTTAAGGATAGATTCGTATAAATAGAATATATATTTTTTTTAAGAAATCAGTTTGTAGGTCAGGTTTTATTGACATATTTTTGTAAAGAGAGTTTTTGTTGAGAGTAAAATGTATTGCTGGTAATATTTTTTATTTTCAAAAATGCATTACGGGTAACATTTTTTTCTATAAAAATCTATTTTTATATGTTCATAATGTTCTGACTCTGGATTGGGGGGGTTAACTATTTGTGCATAGCAGGAACCCTAACAGGTACTACCATCCTGGGTCAGAATAGACCTGGAAACAACTGCAATGAAGAGGTCGTTCCACACTCCTCAAATTCTCCCAATTGGCGGGCTTCCTGCCACATGTAGTTTATATTCCTACCAAAGATGGTTTGCATTGGCATTATATTAAACTTCTTATATTATTCCTGGGCAAGAGGTGCAGATAGTGTAACGTTTATTTATGTTGGAAGTGAATTTGGTGTATCAAGTTCAAGTTCTGCTTGATTCTTTGAGCTCATATTCTTTGAAATAAGTCAGAATCCATCTTTTTTTCAGCTATAGGTTAAATATCAGAGCAAAGTGGACTCACTTGCATTGAGATACCAACTAGTCTAGGGGAAGGAAAACTCTGAATTTAAAACCAGTCTGAATTGGAACAAGCTCCACCTTGATTGAAACACATCACAAGCTCAGCTTATGAGGTCATCCAATGACTCTAATTGGTTATAGGAGTTTTGACATGATGGCATATCCCTAACCGTGTTTTCTAATATTTCAAAGATCAGCATCCCATAAGAATGTCTTTTTGCCTATTGCTAGAGTTTTGCATTATGTATTTTTATTGAGAATTCTGCTGAATTTATCTATTCTGCTATGAATCTTACCATTACATAATGGAATGCCACTGACATATTTGCCATTATTCTACAGAATTAATTTGAGAAAAATTTAAATTGCTGGCTTAAATACTTTCCTTTTTTTTATTATTTTTGGCTGTAAGTAGAGGAATTTCTCAAGCAGCCTCAAGAGTGTAATTATCGGTTGCAGTTCATGAAGAAAACAATGAATTCATTGTTGATCGAATTTCAAATTCTCACTTTTAGC
Source organism: Acanthosepion lycidas (assembly GCA_963932145.1). Classification (NCBI taxonomy): domain Eukaryota; kingdom Metazoa; phylum Mollusca; class Cephalopoda; order Sepiida; family Sepiidae; genus Acanthosepion; species Acanthosepion lycidas. The sequence continues at coordinate 62,752,234 of OZ010597.1, read as the reverse complement.
AATTCAAAATATTTCAATTTTGAATTGATATGGTTTTTATTTTACTTTCAAATGTGCCTCAAGGTAGCAACATTTAATTGATTTGTTGGCATAATAGACAGAAAGGTACCTGTTAATCATGCACAGCAGGTAGAAAGCCAAATTTCAAGTATACCTCAGAATACTGATGAGCTTTTCTTTTATTAACACTAGTCATCTAAAGTGGATAAACATTGATAAAGAAATGATTTCTTCAAAAAGAGACACAGAGAGAAATAGTGATATATGAACTTTGAGGCACTTATTAAATTCTTATGATTTCCTTATGGCATTAAATTTACTCATACCAATAACCACATCAATTTTAACCATCACAAAATTTATGAGTTGGCTGTGGAATTTCTAATAAAGTTAGTAATTAACAATAGGGTGAATGTAGGAATTAATTGCTTTTCAGCTATTGAGTGATGTTCGCTCTTGACATCGAATGAAAAATTGTGACAATATATTACAGTTGCCTCTTTTGGGAACATGCCTCAAAATTCAAAATATCTCTGTTCTATGCCAACTGTCATCTCAGATATACTGTCTATTTACCTCCCTAACTACTATATATATATATATATATATATATATATATATATATATATATATATATATATATATGATAAAACATTGGTTAAAGTGCTTAATATCGGCAGTAGAGCATATGTAAAGATGAAAGGGGATACTGAAGTCACCAACAAGCCTGATGATTGTGTGTAAGCATGAAACAGACTGTTGCTACTGGGTGTTGACCTCAATGTCCAGTTTTATAATTACGTACACTATCCCTGATATTGAGCACTTTACCCTGTAAACATAACATAAACTACACACACACACACACACACATATATATATATATATATATATATATATATATATATATATATATATATATATATACATAAAAGAAAGAGATTGTAGTGGTTCCAATGAGAGAAAAAGTATGTATATTAAAAAGAAGAGGTGCCACAAAAGTTTTTGGTTGTACTGTGTTTTTTTTAGAAAAAAATATTATGCTTTATTTTCCATAATTTTACTACACGCGTTTCTGGTCTCGTGACAGTCTTCAGGTAAAAGCAGAGTTTTCCACATATTATTAAAAATAATTAATTTTTTTCTTAATCTTTTTCAATGTTAAATATTCTCGATATGAGACATTCTCTGTTTTTGTGTTAGTAATCCAAATGTCTTTCTTGAATTGGCAATGAAGAGTTCTGTGCGGAGGGTCATAAAACAATTAAGGTTGGTGCAAGAGAAATGATGAATTACTTATCGGCATTTTATTTTTAATGTTTTACTGACCCCTATGTGTTCTTAGATCTATTTCCATTTTCGTGTGTTTCTGTCAGCATGCATGTATATATGCGTGCGTATATTTCCCCTCCATACATATACTGTCTTACTATGAGGAATTAGTAAACTCATTTGTACACATACACACATACATACACATACGCACATACACACCGTCCGATTATATAAACATGTAAACATATATATATATATATATATATATATATATATATATATATATGTTTACTCATACCAATAACTACAATAAATGTAGTTAGGGAGGTAAATATTAGATCCTAATGTACAGCCAGTTAGATCAGGGCTACAGGAATGTAGGACGCTCATGGCTAACATACAAAGACAAGCTGAAAAGCAACTTGTCAGCAGTCAATATACCACATAACACCTTTGAGCGCTTAGCTTTGGAGCGAGTAAAATGGAGATCAACATGTTTTAGTGGACTCAGCAGTTTTCAATCTGCTTGTCTGAATCATCTTCAAGAAGTGAGAGCGAGATCTAAAAGGTCAGCCAATCTAACAGTGATCTCATCTCACAATCCTCACACTTGCTCCATATGTGGCCTCCTTTGTAAATCACTAGCAGGTCTTAAATGCCACTTAAGATTATTGCACAAAATTTCATAACTGAATCAATAAACTGTCAGATCCTCATACGTTGAAACTGACGGGAGAGTCCATTATTATATATATATATATATATATATATATATATATATATATATATATATATATATATAGTTATAAAGAAATAAGGTTTTTTATTTATTAATCTAACATTTTATAACTTTAAATGTTATTTTCAGCCTTGTAGACGAAAATAAATATACTGCTTATTAACAAGCAGAGCATCTACTCTAATATGTGTATCGACTAAATAATATTTAAATATATATGTGTGTGTGTGTAAAAATAAATTTTATTTTTGACTTTATTCATATACTAGATTAAAAGCTGCCTTATCAGAAGTCTCTTGATTGGGTCTTTGGTTTGTTCAGGTGTCTGAGAATCCTTAAGTTTTTGCTTATTCTCAGCATTCAAAGTTCTCCTGGATGCCGTTTGATCTGGGTTCTCATTTGCATCGGACTTTGTTTTCCTTGCTGCAGCCTTGGCTCTTTTGATTGCAATCTGGTCCTCCGTTGGTGGGGATTTCTTTTTCAAAGGCATACTGCTGCTGTATGTGATAGGCAACAATAAACTACGGAAGAACTCAAAATTGATAGCTGCATTTAAATATAGCATTAATATTTAAGCTTACCTTTTAAAAGATCAACAATAATTCTTCTGCTGCCACTTAATTTGAAGACAATTAGATGTGTGTATGTCCTTAATTTCCATACAAATAATTATTTTTATTTTATGGGTAACTTTTGCTGGATTTCACAATTAAATCATTCCCAAATTTATTTCCAAGTTACAAAAATTTGTTGCAAAAAATCATGTAAAAAATTACTAAAAACAATCACAGTAATGAAAACTTGGGAAACCAAAATTTTTGTAACATGAGTTACTGAAAGTTAAGAGAGAAGTGCCTCTTTAAATGGAAAAGTGTGACACACTGACACATTGACATTTATTATATAGAAGAAGAATATAAGCTATTCAGAATTGTGTCCCTTCAATTTAGAAAGTGTGACACACTGATATTGACATTTATTATATAGAGAATGAGCTATTGAGAGTTGTGTCCCTTTAAATGAAAAAGTGTGACACACTGATATTGGCATTTATTATATAGATTATTTTTTGGCTATATTGAGATAATTGCTTATATTAATTTTTTTTTTAAATCTCTTTTAAATCTTATTTCATCAACAACAATGTTTGGGAAATTATTGTTGTTAAGTGTTTTATATGGCTTAATTCTCTATAAAATAATGTGTCAGGAGGAGAAATCATTTTCATATGTTAAACCTATTTTATATCGGTTGATGAAGAACTAAGCTTTGCTTTAAAAATTGATATATATATATATATATATATATATATATATATATATATATATATATGTGTGTGTGTGTGTGTGCATGTGTGTGTAAAATTTCAGATATAACTAAAAATATATAAGTAAAAAAACTAGAGGAATAAAGACAAAAAGGAAAACTTTTCTTAGCTGATGTGTTTCAGCCTCTGATAGACTTTATCAAGGCAAATGTCAGGATTTTATTTTGCAACAAGTATTTATAAACACAAGTAAAACTATTCCAAGTTTTACAAATTTTATTAATTCAAGAGATGCTCATAAATATTCATCAGGCTAACTGAAAAGTCAAGGTGAATCATGAAAGATGCTAAGTGACGTAATTTAATGTCTAATAAAAGTGTTTAAATGCTGTTTTTGATTTATATATATATATATATATATATTTATTAAAGACATTTTTATGTTTAACGTTCTTTTTTTTTATAGATACAAGTATTTAAGTAAATGCTCTGTTTTATAATAAACAGTATTAAATAACATTTACCGGCCTGAATGTCCGAGAAAGTTTCATAGAAAATATTCGTCCTTTGACAGGATTCGAACCTGCATCCTATACGGAACTGTCATTTAGCATGACGTGCCTAACCGCTCGGCCACAAAGGATTGTTCGGTAGGCAAGGTTGAATTTACTGCTTATAAACTTCGTACATTCATAACTGCTCATGGTGTATCAAATGTAAACAAATGACGTCATACATAAAAAACATTAAATAAAATAAAATTAAAAAAAAAAAGAACGTTAAACATAAAAATGTCTTTAATAAATAAATTGTGGGACTTTGTCCATTTCTTAATATATATATATATATAATGTAATTTTTATTTAGATTATTTTAGTTTCTGATTAATTCATGTATTATACACTTTAAATAACAGAATGTTTTGAATTTGATATGAATACAGCTAAAAAAGAAAGTTGATTAAACTGCATTTGATTAGTATGCTAAAATTTTATATACCAAAATTCAATTAGTTCATGCTAAGTGACGTAATTTAATGTCTAATAAATAAAAGTGAGTAAATGTTGTTTGTCATTATATATATATATATATATATATATATATATATATATATATATATATATATTTAAATGTAATTATTACTTATATTATTTCAATTTGGGATTAAATTTATATATTATATACTTTAACTAATAGGTTATAAATTTAAACATTTTCTCTTAAGTTTTTACAATTTTTTAGTCATGTTTGTTGATTTGGGAAAGGATTATATCTTTTAAGGAAGGAGATATTTGAAAAATTCCAGGTCGCAGATTTATATTTTGGTAAAATTTTATAGTGGCACTCTCAAGAATTTACTAAGTAAGTAAGTTACTTTCTCTTTTAATAAGTGTGGCATTATTTAGATCAAAGTTGTGGTTGAATTTATTTATATGTATAACTAATGCATTTAATAAATTGTTGTGTATATAGATATGTTCTTTTTAAATTTCTTCAAGTTTCCCAAACATATTGTAGGGAAAAGTTGTAACTATTTTATATATATATATATATATATATATATATATATATATATATATATATATATCTGGTTTAGTATTATTATTGATATGGATATTTTTTGTTCTGATCATATCTATAATAATTTGGGATGTGGTTGTAATTATAAATTCTTAATGATAAATTGTTTTGGATAGTAGATATTAAGGACTTAATAGTTAGTATTATATATCCCTTTTTTATTTAGTTTATTGGCATTTCTTTAATATAGTCCATCAGAGGATGAAACACATTGGCTAAGATAAGTTTTCCTTTTGTATATATATTATATACATACATATATATATATATTTATATATATATATATATATATATATATATATATATATATATATATATATATATAGGAAAAGGTGAAACTGCAGAAAGCAAACATGTTTTGAGTAGATTTAGTTTATTAAGGCACAATTTAAAATTTGTGGTGTGAGGGAGAAGTATGGGGTTACACTAGATGTTCAAATAGAGAGACCCTGCAGATTTTTGTAGAAATTATAATCTGAAAGTCATGCTTATTTTGTGGTCAAAAATAGACATCATGTAGGCTACTCTGGAGTCATTCAGAATTGATCATGGGACATATTCTTATCTCTGTCTAGTCACAAGGCTCAGCCCACTTTTTCATTCATTTGTCATGGTAGAAAGAAAATATCTTCCAAAATGCAGCCTTCACAACCAGGACACATTTCACCATCTAGAAAAAAGATCCATATAATTTTAGGTACAGTCATTTTATGTACCAACCACACTTGTACATTCCTTTCTTTATATTTTGTTATAAATTGTTTTCCATGTATGTCACACTAAATGGTTCAGGCTTATTTCCTGGTTGTATCCAGTCTCACATGATTTGCCTTTCTATCTTTTTCCAAATTTACTTTTATAACTACTAGATTAATAAGGAAAACAGATAGAAATATCACTTGTTATTTTTAGACATCTAGACCATGTGTTCTTTGTTTCAATGCAGTTTAAGAAGTTACCTTTAAAAGCTTTAGCTAAGAAAAGGATAACATCTGTGAAAAAAGTCTGCCTTAGAAATCAACTTTCAAAATCCTGGCTCTTTCCTGTACTCAAACATCAACCACTTACGCCAGTTAGGAAAAGACAACTGTCAGAGAAAGTAGGCTCATGTTTTCCCAGTAATTAATCGCCATTCTCTTTAACAAAAGTGTCATTTAAGATAAATCCTTGCCAGATTTTTTTTCTTTTTTGCGATGACACAACACAAAAAATATTCCAACAGACATGGAAGATGCGAACAGGTAACTCTCAGATTTGATGAGGTGTAATAATATATAGATAAAAACCACTTGAAACAAAGTGACCATTTTTGAAATGCAGAGATAGTGAAGTGTCAGCCTTGGAAGTTATGTGACATTAGCAAGTTTTGGATAGGGTTTATTGTTAATCTTATGGGTTTGCTGACTTTGTTAGACAGGCTTCCAGATGATTAGTTTTATCAGGCTTTTTTTTTCCCTTACAGCCTTTGCTATAACATAATTTTAAAAAAAAACAACAAATAATCAAAAACTCATCACAAAAAATGTAAAGTAAGTAATCACTCACATCAAATACAAAATAAATTTTGTGCTTTAGTTTACAACAATATGGCAAAATGTGACAAATCTTATAACTTTAGCCTACATTCTTTCTATCAATCTGTCATTTGGTGGGTACAGGATGAATGAAATTGTAAGGTGGAGCTGCTTTCTATTTTTCTAGAGCTTTTTTTCTATTTTTTTTTTATCTAGAATTTCTTTTTGTTTATTTGCTTTATTTCCTGTCTTTGTGGCATGTGTTTCCTGGGATTGATTCTTTCTTCTTCAGGCTCATTTCTAAGATATTAAATTGAACACATGGTTCTCAGCAAAAGGATGAGTCCAAAATGTAAATTACAGGTTGGGAATATTAAAATCAAGCAGGTACAGAAATTTAAATATCTGGGAAGTGTTCTAACAGATATCAAAAGGTGCAACAGTGAGATCCAAAGATGTATTGGGATGGCCAAAGTTGCATTCCAAAAGCTAAGCAGAGTATTAAGAGACAGAAAAATGTCATTAGAAACAAAGAAAAGAGTACAGAACTGTTGTATAATATCTGTATTCCAATATGGCAGTGAATGTTGGACAATCTCCTCAAAGATGAGGAAGAGACTCAAAGCAACAAAAATATCATTTTACAGAAAAATGCTGAGGTACTATGGACTGAAAATGTAAGCAACAATGAGGTTTTGGATAGAATGGAAACAAAATGGAAACTTATACTTAACATCAGGAAGAGGCAACTGAAATTTCTGGGGCATGTAATGAGGAAGAAGGGCTTGGAAAATCCGACACTCACAGGTCAAATAGAGGGCTTGGAAAACCTGATATTCATGTGACAGATTGAAAGAAAAGAGGAAAACAGCGTGTAACATATTTGATGGGCAGAACAGCAAATGGATGGCAAAACATAACTTCAAAGTCATTGACAGTAACAGCATATCCAAGCTTCCAGCACCTGGTATTCCCAAGTGGTCATCCATCTAGGTACTGACCAGGTTCGACGTTGCTTAACTTCAGGGATCATATGTGAACTGGTGTGACCATATATAGAAATTTATATATCATATTATCAATATATGTCAATCATTATATTCTGTTTTTTTAATTGTTCTTCTTTTATTGTTTTCACTCTCATATTCTCTAAAATTCAGTAAATCCTTGCATCTTAGTGGCTTTATCACCTTGCTTGAAGTGAAGTGATTAAAAAAATTCTTTCGAAGAAGCTGCATACCAAATGGGGCAGCAACAACAACAAAAACAACACACGCACACACATATTAATATATATGTATGTGTCTATATATATATATATATATATATATATATATATATATATATATATATATATATATATAGTAATGATACAATATGGTAATTTATACTGAATTTCCAGGAGGATATAGATCCAGAGAGAGCTCTATGTCAAAAGACAGAGCAAAATTATTATTAATTAAGAATAATTCTTTAATTAGTAAGAGAACTTCAAAATCACTACTTTATCCATAAATGTGCAAAAATATTCAAACTTCTTCACTACCCCCATTCTTTGAAATAAATTTTTTAAAATTTCAATTGATTAAAAAAATATTCTTTGGAAGAAGATGCTGCAGACCAAATGGGGCAGCAACAACACGCACACAAACGCACACACACACACATATTAATATATATTATAAATTTACTAATCTAAAAACATGGTTCCATCGCTACACAGGAATTACTAGGTTTCAAAAACAGAAGCCAAATACTTGAAATTCAATTATATTTGCATTGAGCACTGTTTTGTAAAAATAAAAATATTAAAAGAACACTGGATTATATATCTTACTGTTCTTCCTCTTTATTATAATATATATATATATATATATATATATATATATATATATATATATATATATATATATATATATATATAGTAATGATATAATAGTGTAAGTGAGATAGTAGTTAATAACTGTGCTCAATGCTAAAAAGCAAAGCAAAAATAAAATCACATTTTAAATGCGAAACAATATTTACTTACTACCATGACAACAGTTTCATCTGAAAAGACACTTCAGGTTGAGGAACAACGACAATATTCTATTTGTTTCTTTACCTGATGAGTTTTTTCTGAATGAAACTCTAGTAGTAGAAAACTGGACAAATATTGTTTTACTTTTTATTTACAATTTTATTTTATTTGTATAATTCTTACATTCATTATACTTTATTTCTACCAGATTCTACTAATAATTGTAGCATTTCTGACAAAGCAGTCTTATTTCTTTAACTGTATCT
>OZ010597.1:62736069-62741069 GCA_963932145.1 Acanthosepion lycidas | reverse complement strand
TAAACTGAGAACATATGCCTTTGAAGAAAATATGAATGAGTGAATGTACTTTAAAGTCAAACAGAATTAACACAACTTGTCTATTCTTCCCAAATGAAATGACCAAAGCTTCTATCATTTTTCTGGCCTGGTTACAGGAAATCAGTAATTCCAAATTCATTGGATATCTTATCGAACTACCGTTATATGCAGACATAGAAAAGTCATATTCAAAGACAAGTGATTAGAAAATCAATAACTTTGTGACCAATTAATTAATTGTCAGAACTCATCATTTTCTTTTATTTTTAGTTTCCCTCTTGACTGACTTTGGTTAAGATACTCACCTTGTATAGGTCAGCTTCTAAAATTTATTCGTGCCAGAGAAAGAATCCAGAATATATTTGAATTAATATTTTCTACAAAAGGTCAAAAGGTGTACACAGGTTTATTGAGAATAGAAATACAACTGTATCCATCAACAAACACTGTGCATGTGCATATCTATATATTTGTATATATATATATGTATATTAGAAATTTCTTGACCTCAAGTAGAAAGGTGAATTAAATAAAAAAACCTTTGTATAAAAACTCCCACAGACACATTCTGAAGTAAGAGTAGAATTAAATACAGGGGGTATTTAAATTTTGAAGTTATATATATATATATATATATATATACACAGATATATATGTAAATTATTTTCAGATATAGTGAATCTGCGAAGGAACAAAATGAATAAAAATGCAAGAAGAAAAATTATTCTTAGCTGACATGTTTCATCCTCTGAAGGACTTTTTCAAGGCAAATTTAAGGATTTAAAAAAAATAAAAATGAAACAAAAATATTTCTTGAATAATACTGGCTCACTTTTGTCTTACCAGACTTTGAATTATGGCAATTTGTGTCTTCCATATGTTTTAACTGACCTTTCAACCACCTGATGAATATTCATGAATGTTCTCAAACTCAAAAGCCTTGACAAACCAATGAGATCCTTGCTCTTGTATATAATCAGGCACAACAAAATAAATCCTTGCATTTGCCTTGATAAAGTTCCTCAGAGTATGAAACATATCAGCTAAGAATAATTTTTCCTCTTTACGAATAATCCTTCTCAGACAAGGAGGAAATTCTGTCAGAAATTGTCCAAAGATTATTTTGGAAAAAGTGCAGAAAATATATTTAAATTTTCAAAAGTTGAAAGCTCAAACTATATTTGCTATACTTTTGAAAGCTTGGACCATGGTTCCTGTATTTTTGAAAAGTTGGACCATATTTCTTGTACTTTTGGAAACTTGGACTGTATTTCATCTTGTTTCAAAAGCTTGGACCATATTTTCTTTACTTTTCTTCTGAAATAGACTTTGGACAATTTCAGATGGAAATTTCCTCCTTGTCAGAAAATGATTATTTGTAACTTGGAAAAGTCTTTCTGTTTCTAACAGTTTGCCTTAAAGAATATTTACTGCCTAAACACACAAAATACCTATATATATATATATATATATATATATATATATATATATATATATATATATATATATATATATATGTATATTTAAAAGAAAAAACACTTTAAGGTACCATTATAATAATTTATTTCACCAGAGCCCTTTTAAAGGATGCTGGATCATCAGATAGCACTTCCAAAAATGAAATGAAATGAAAAAACCCATACGGGTTACCAAGTTCTTCATAACTTAACTATATATATATATATATATATATATATATATATATATATATATATATAATATATATATCGGGTGTAACAGCAAAATTGTTCAATTGTTAGATTAAGCTTTAAACCATTGTATCTTAGAAATGATATCTTACTGGACTTCTCCAAGGTTTTTATAACACTATTGGACTCTACTTTGAACAATAAAAGTGTAGTGAGCTCTAAGTTGAAATGAAGATCCCTCTTGCTGTTGTCACGTCCTGATCCAGTTTTCCTCTCTACAGTTCCCTCTTTTTAAAACTTATTCCCCATTCTCTTGATAGTTCTTGAATGGACTTTGAAGATGGAAACCAGAGTATGAATGTTGGTACCATTACTGAAGGCCTGAATGATCTTTTTTGGCTACTGCTTGGCAACCATTACTAGCGTTGTTTATCTATATTTGCCTTGGAGCAGTCATTCAGTCAAAACATTAACCTTGCACCGTAATTGAGACAAGTAAGATCAGTAAAAAGGCCATTAACTAAGCAAGCTTCTGTGAATGATTGCTCCGAAGCAAATATATATAAACGATGCCAGTAACAGTGGACCCGAATGAGTCCAAAATTTTATTGTTAATAACTACAAAATCGTAGATTTTAGGAAAATTTCTTTGTTATATTTTTAATTAAGCAAGTACATTTACACCTAAATGTAACTATTTGGGAATTTTTTTTTATAGAAACTGAGCATGGGTCCTAAACTGCAAATTACTCCAAAATCCATTTTTCTTTCTTCTTATTAATAACTAACACAAAGAGATTAATGACAAGACTTTGTTATTGTTAAGTTTGGGGCATTTTTTTCATCATGTATGCTCATTTTTAGTGAATCTTTGAGGGTAGGTAATAAAATCAGTTGCAGATTACTATTCCTAAACCACTATATAATTCCCTAATACAATGATTCTTTGACTTCAAATCAACAAATGCCATTTCTTACATTTCAAAAAAGATGAATAGATTGAAATAATTTAATTAGCCGAAAATAAACCTTCATTTCTTTACAATATTTGAAATCATTGTCAGACCTTTATAACTTCTGTGTAGTCGTTTGTGTGTGTGTGTGTGTCTGTGCATATATCAGTTTGAGAAAAACCCTACAAAAATATACAGGCAGAAGATAGAACATTTCTGCTAAGTGCCAGGTTTCTAAACAACACCAGCAGACCTAAAACAACCTTTTGACCCTGAGCATTCTAATAATACAAATCATATTCCAGACTGCATTTACAACTCTGAAAAGAAGAAGTAACCTCAAAGTGACCCCACCCCAACAGGCCAAATTGAGGTCATCGATGGGTTATTATTGTTTTTAAGAGCAATAAAACCACAATGTCAAGTCCCATAACATTGTGGCTTAAGCTATTTCAGGTGAAAAGTCATCTGATGGACAGGCTCTGATTAGCAGAGGGCAATGAACCACTTCGTTGTAACTAATTTTTATTTGGTTTCAATAGGCACGTTTCAGTGTAATAGCAAATCAGTAAAGCTGTCGTATTGTGTAAACATTCTGGGTACACCAAGTAATGGAAAAGAAAAGATCAAACTTTTTTCAGTTGATCACTTGCGAAAAGTATAAAATTTTGAATCCATGTTGGCTTCTAAAACGCATCTGCAATTTTCTCCAAATTCAGAGACCATGCATAACAAATATGTGATTCCTTCAAATAGATTATCGCACTAATAAAGCAATAAAATTAAATATTCTTTCTTTGGCATTATATATGGCCACTTTTACATTATATAAAATCACTTTCATCATATGTTTAGGCTTTATTACAATTCTAATCATTGTTTTTAACACAATAAACATTACTGAGGAGTGAACGTAGTTAAAATAATAGTGACATCAAGGGAAAAACATACTTTTCATAGACCAGTTTTATGCATAAGTTAAAGAGTGCCGAGTTTTTGTTATATATAAATTTTGTGCAAAGGAAAATATTGTTCTTTCTCTTTTTACTAATTCCCTCCTAAAATCGTGGCTAATATGGATTTATAAAGTTCTTATGTTAATTATTCCACAATGTAAATACCTGTTCTTGTACGCAAATATAAATTATTTTTTTTATATTGCTCTGTAAAAAAAAACCCATAAAAATATATTCATTTCAAAAGGTATTTGTTTCCATTATTTTTAGAATTAATCATCCAAGCTCTTCTTCAGACATACTATTTCTTTGCTTTTCAATTCACAAAGTAAATTGCTTAGTATGGCATTAAAAATGTTTCAAATTAGATTCCTTCAAAAACAAAAAAAACAAAAAATAAAGTAATCAAAGATTATTAAGCAACTAAGTGGTAGAATTAAGGATTAGATTCTGAATTCCCAGGGTTTCCTGATAATAGCCCAAAATGTTCTCAAATTACTTTTACCCTTTTGCCTCTACAAGTGCACTCAATGAATCAATTATGTGTATATACAGTGCTAGACTGGCATCAGGATCTCATCAATTTATAGCTGAGCTGGCTAGATATATCCATAAGTTCTAGGCTAACAGTTTCCTTTCTCGCACTGGGATCTCATCAATACATAGCTGAGCTGGCTAGATATAGCCATAAGTTCTAGGCTAACAGTTTCTTTTCTTGCACTTCTCACCTGTGGAACTCCCTTCCAGCACCATGTTTTCGAGCCAACTTTAAGCTGCAAAAAATTAAATACAATGTCAATCACTCTCTACTGTCCTCCTGATTACACTTTCCTCTTCCTACTCATTATTAATGTCTTTGTCTTAATTCTTCCAAACCCTTTAACCTTGTGTGTCTTAGTAGCTATGATAATAATTTGATAAGCATGAAAGACTGACACAGGCAAATACTGATGACTAACAAAGAAAACATACCCATGACGGCTAAATTTAGAATGAAGATTACCCATCCTATATATTATATAATGTCAGATATGTGATAAGATGGGACTGTAATGAAATGGGGTCGCTGATTAAGTAACCCAAGACTTACATCTTCATTAAATAATAGACTTTAACCAACCTGAAATAAAATTGAGCAACCAACACAAAATCAGCCAAAGATAGGTAGCTGAACAAATGATAATAATAAGTACCGAAAATGTTCGTAATAGAATTGATGCAGCACAGCTTTACCCAGTATAGACTTCCCTCCATTAACGGAAAATACGAAAACATACAATCTTAATCCACAAATGAAGCATTAAAAACATAAAGAAACTGCAATAAACTCTTTGAAAATCCTAAAACTATTTCCCTCTTAAAAGGTTAAATGGATCACTGAAAAGCATGGTAAATATTTAGAATTTTCTGTCACTTAACAT
>OZ010597.1:62711069-62731069 GCA_963932145.1 Acanthosepion lycidas | reverse complement strand
TGTCAAGGCTGATGGATTGTTCAACAGCCTTACATGACCTTGATAGTTGATTCATGAACTCCTGCGCATGCTAAATTGTTTGTGTGACCAGGTCGCAGTCATCAGCATAGAGAAGGTTGCATGTTAAACTAAAAGAGACTTTTGTCTTTGCTGCAAACCTATGTATGTTGAAAAGCTTTCCAGTTGATCGTATCAAAATGCCATCATAGCAGTCCCTGAACGCACCAAGCAGTACAACTGAAAAGTAGATACAAAACAGCATAGGAGCCAGAAGATCTCCCTGCTTGACTCCATATGCAAACTTGATGAGCCCTTTAAGCATAACACCAAAACTGACATATGACCCCATGCCATCATGGAAGTACCTCAGAATCTTGATAAAGTGGGAGGGACAGCTCAATTCTGAGAGGATTTTACAAAGAGCAGCACAATTAACAGTGTCAAAAGACTTCCTCAGATCTACAAATATTTGATGAAGGTCCAATTGTTGTTCACATCTCTTTTTATATATTATATATTATATTTATTATACACAGACGCAGACACATACATTATATATATATATATATATATATATATATATATATATATATATATATATATATAAACATACATATACACACATATACATATATATATGTATGTACATATACATATATATATATACATATATTCATATATACATACGCACACATATATACATATATATATACACATACATATATACATATATATACACATAGATATATACATATATATGCACACACACATATACATATGCACATACACATATATACATATATATGCACATACACATATATATATACATATATACACATATATACATATATATACATACATATATATATACATATATATATACATATATATATATATACACACATATATACATATATATACACATATACATATATATATATATATATATATATACATACACATATACCTATATATATACACACATATATACATATATATATACACATATATATACATATATGCACACATATACATATATATGCACATATCGAAATATATACACATACATATATACACACAGACACATACATTCACACACACGCACATACACATGCACACACACACACACAAAAGAAACAACCAACCTAACATGAATAAATAGCACATACATTCTTTTTTAAATTAATATAACGATAAATAAAATGAAAAAAATCAACAGCTAATTGTAGACGAAACAATTGCAAAAATGTTCACCTCTGAAAATCTGGAATTAGGGTGCTTAATATAACATCAATCAGTTATGTCAAAAGTTTATATTTGTATTAACCATATATATATATATATATATATATATATATATATATATAACAAAATATAGTTTTAATCTGTGCTATATTTATGTGGCTAAGTGCTTAATATCAGGGATAAAGCATGTGTAAATATAAAAGTAAACATTGAAGTCAACACTCAGAGGTGACAGACTATTTCATGCTGGACTTTTATATATATATATATATATATATATATATATATTAATTGATTCATCGAGTCTGATAGAAACCTCAGGAAGCACTGGACGGCTGTTTCGTCCTATATTTGGGACTCATCAGCAGTGCGCATCCACTACCGAGGGAATCGAAACCCCGACAGTTAGGTTGGCAAGCGAACACTATACCAACTGCTCCGCCGGGCCTCGGTGACAAAGAGATTGCAAATCAGACTCTAAGTAGTCGTGGCTCCAGGAGGCTCAGTCCTATGGTCAGAGAGAATCTCAGTTGAGTTCCACCACGGAATGTGAGAGTGAGCGGCGCTTCTTAGAGTCTGATTTGCAATCTCTTCATCACCGAGGCCCGGCGGAGCAGTTGGTATAGTGTTCGCTTGCCAACCTAACTGTCGGGGTTTCGATTCCCTCGGTAGTGGATGCGCACTGCTGATGAGTCCCAAATATAGGACGAAACGGCCGTCCAGTGTTTCCTGAGCTTTCTATCAGACTCGATGAATCAATTAATATAATTATCAAATCCTCCTCATTACTATATATATATATATATATATATATATATATATATATATATCTTACTCTGTTTGTTGTGTATGTTGGATTTTAAATGATCCTCACTAAGTAGATTTGTTTTTCTTTCTGAACTCTACTCCAGTCTGATGTAACCAAACCAAAATATGTCACATCTGTGAAATGCATCATATTTCACATTGTCTCATTATCTTAAATTTTGTTATGAACATCATAAAATACCTGACAAAAACACATATTTAAGAGTGGACACTGAGGCCAACAATGAGCGGTGATCTGTTTCATGTCTGAATGCAATCTTCAGGCTATCATTCAGATAACCTGGAGATTGCATTCAAGTAAGAAACAGATCATTGCCACTTGATGACTTCAGTGTCACTTTTGCATTTACATTTTGCATTTGATAGTGAGCACTTTTAACCATTAATATATGATACCTTAAAACTATAATTTTTTTTATTATTTGTCTTGATAAAGACCCTCAGAGGGCAAAATTTTCCTTTTGTCTCTCTCTCTCTATCTTTTATATATATATATATAGCACAAACAGTATATGTGCAATATATTATAATTATATATTGCTTTTAAACATTATTTTTAGTTTTTTAGTGGTTAGCCATATTTGAGTAGATGCTCCATCTATTTTAAAAAGTATAATCTACAATGTTATTGGTCCTGACCTGGCATCTGGGTTTCCCTCATCTTCCCACCATATTCACTGTGCCATTTCTATAAATACTTTCATGGTAATTGTTCTGATGAACTTTTTTCTATGGTACCTAAACTTTATGAATTTAAGCGCACAGTTAGAGTGACTGCAAGGTCTCATCATTTTACAGTTGAAATGGCTAGATGTAACCGTAAGTTCTATTTTAAGAGTTTCTTCTACTGTACTTCTTGCTTGTGGGACTCTTCTGACTTCTTCCTTTCCAGTTAACATTGATCTTCAAAAATTTAAATCCAATATCAATTGTTCTTAATTCTAGTTGTTTTATTTTTCTCTCTTCTTAATAGTGTTTTTATCTCATATTCTGTAACACTCAGTAACCCTTTGTGTCTTAGTGGCTTTATTGCTTTGCTTGATTAAAAAAAAATATTTACTGGCCTGAACATTTGAGCAGTTTTATTAAAGAAGAATGCTCAAGAGGGAATTTTCCTTTAATGACATTTCTCAAATGAATGCTCAAGCCTGTAGATCAAATAATATATATATATATATATATATATATATATATATATATATAAAAGTGAACATAGAAGTCAACACTTAGAGGTGACAGTCTGTTTCATGCTAGATGCAATCATCAGGCCTCTAAGTGTTGACTACTATGTTCACTTTTATATTTACACACGCTCTATCTCTGATATTGAGCACTTTATCCCATAAATATAGCACATCTTATGACTATATTTCTTATATATATATATATATATATATATATATATATATATATGTATACACAAACACATCTAGCATGAAACAGACTGTCGCCGCTAAGTGTTGACTTCTATGTTCACTTTTATATTTACACATGCTCTATTTCTGATATTGAGCACTTTATCCCAGAAATATAGCACATCTTAAGAATATATTTCTTTATATATATATATATATATATATATATATATATATATATACATACAAACACACGATTTGTGTCGCAAAATTTTCAGCTTGAAATGACCCATTTTATAGTAATAATAAATTAATGTTTTATTTTTTGTTTTATTGCAATATAGTGTTTATAAAAATATCGATTTTTCTCAAAATTTGAACATGAATATTTTGTAATTTACATTTGAGAAGTGAATTTCATTAAAATTTGTTCATTTGTGGAATATTGACTAATATGGACGTTGCTTTCAATATAGGAGATTTGTTCCAAAAGTTTTGAGCTTCAATATGATCCTTTTTACAATAATTCTAATTTGTTATTTTCTTTGAATGTTTTATTGAAATGTATCGCTTTACCTACATACATACATACATACATTCATATCTCTCAAAATGTTTATTGCAACTCAAAATAGAAACTGCCATAAGTTGAATGGTATATAATAAAAAATGATGAAAAGAGTCAAAAATTGCAATCTATGTGTGGTGGAGAAATTGTAAAGACAACTAGTTTAATAAACAAAAGGAATTAAATTATTGCAAACTGTCGGCACAATGATGTATTCCTATTGAAAGACGAGAAAAAACAAATGATAGATTTTGGGAGTGTTCAAGGTAAACAAATGATCATTTTGAGAAATTACTATTCATGAAACAGTGTAAATGGGTAGCTAAATAAGAAATCTATTTTTATCTATATTAAAAAATCTTGTAATTATATAAATAAGAAGAGGAATATACATAGAGTATATTTATTTTAGGAAAATCATTGACAAAGTGGAAAGCATTTTTCATGTGACTCATTTCACCCTTTAAGATGATATCTCGGACTAAAGGGATGTTTTCATTGTGTACATGGAGAGAAGATGCTGAAATTTTAAATTTAAATTTTTACTAATTTATTAAATAGTGTAGTGGGTTTAATTTAGTTTCTTTTTCTTACTGTTTATCTTTTTATCCCATTTGTTATTACATATCTCACATTGTGATAATAGAAGATCTGGCAAGAATTGTAAATGTTCTAAGAACTTGAACATAGATTTACTGTAGGTGATCTAGTTTCCAGTTTCTGGCGATCACAAAAACGTGAAACCCAGGGTCATAAACTCACATCAATCCAACCAAATATGTTAGCTCTATCTCTGATATTGAGCACTTTCTAATAAGTGCCACGCATATAATATATAAATATCTATATATATATATATATATATATTTATTTATATTTATATACACTCACTTTTCATATATATATATATATATATATATATATATATATGTATGTATGTGTGTGTGTATGTGTGTGTGTAAAAAATTCTCAGAATTAACATATTAAAAGACAATATGTATAAATGAAAAAAGACAATAAGAAAACTGCTGTTTTAGCTGACACATTTCTTCCAATAAATTCATTTCATATTTTACCTTGAAAAAGTGCATACTGAATGAAATGCGTCATCTAAAACTATATAGTTTTCCTATTGTCTTTTTTCCTTTATATAAATATATTGTTGTAGCATACCTAGAGACTATAATGTGCATATCCCCATTCACATAAACTGAGTAGTAAATACTGTATGTTGGTCTGCAGTTGGAGATTCATTGTAGAATTCACTTGACTCACTTCTAGCAGTTGATTACTTCTATGTGCCACTGGTGAATCTTATATGTATTGTTCATGTCCTAAGTATTATCATTCATTACCAGACCTATCAGACCTGATGAATTGGATCGTGATTACGATTCCAATGTAATAAATTATAACCATGGAATATTAGTGTTTAAGCTTTTTATATTATATTCTTACTCTGTCCTGGACATTGAGTTCAACATGGATTCTATCCTCTTGGGAATTTATTTATATATATATATATATATATATATATATATATATATATATATATATATACAGTGACCACTAATATTATATCTATCTATCTATCTATATATATATATATATATATATATATATATATATATATATAGAGAGAGAGAGAGAGAGAGAGACTGACAAGGTACTGTGATTATGATATATAAATAAATACATATAAATAAATTAAATTAAATACATATAAATGACTGACAAGGTAATGTGATTAAGATTTTTATTTAATTCTTCTTGTGTTTGCACAAATGTTTTCTTTTCTGTACACAAAGTATGTAAAAAGTCTCCAAAGAAACAGCTAACCTTATCATCAACAATAACAGCACCCCTGCAAAATCTAAATTTCAGAGAACCAATATTATTTTTGAGTTCACATGCCCCTTAAAGAACTGTGTTCCTGATAACCCAAACACATAAATAATTATATTGGTCATACCACTACATGCCTATCTAGAAGACTCATGTTCCACCTAATTAACCATAGCCTAATTAGGAATAATTTAAACACACACAGTAACCTACCAAACTACATTTGCAAAATACTATTAGAAAATACAAGCATAATAGCCTCTTTCATTTACAAAAAAAAAAGATTAAAAATAACGGAATCACTAATACTAAAAAAGAATAAGACAACACTCAAGAACAATAATTACAAACATGGCCACAATATGCTGACCGTGTTTTGAAAATAAAACATTTTTTAATTTCAGATTCATATATAAAAATACCCACACATTCAGTAAAAAATAAAAATCGTCCTTGATAACAAAAAAATTAGAAGAATAGTCAAAAATGGTTAGATATTCAGAACTTTTTACACATTTTATCTCCAGAAAAGAAAACAATTGTATGAACACAAGAAAACTTAAATAAAAAGCTTAATCACTGTGTTTTGTTATTTGTCGTTAATGAAACTTGTATGAAAGAGGGATTATTGCCCAACTACACAATTGTCAAATCTATCTATCTATCTATCTATCTATCTATCTATATCTATATATATATATATATATATATATATATATGTAAAGGGTGAACATTTTCATTACTCTCGATAATTTCTTGTTATTTAAATCCAAAGCAATAATAAAAAAAACGAAATTGAGGCAATTGATGATGACCTACAAAAATTGGAATCAGAAATTGAAGTTGTCTGCTGTTATTGAATTTCTGACTCTAGAATTGATTGCACAGAAGGAAATCTATGGTCAGAAACAAAATGTCTACCATGAGGATGGACCTTTGTTTGAAATGTTCAAATATTAGACTGCTGATCATTGTTGCGGTTGTGTATCCATTGATGATAATCTGCGATCACAATCACAACATAACTTTTGTTGAAAAATAATTCATTGAAAAACAATAAAAATAAAACAAAAGTATTCTTTTCCTATTTTCAATGTCCTTAAGAAATGTGGGCTCAAAAAGTCTGCTATGCCTCTCATATACACTTAGAAATATTGAGAAAGAAAAAGAGCACAGAACTGTTACATGATATCAGTCCTGCCATAGAGGCAGTGAATGCTAGATAATCTCCTGAAAGATGAAGACGAGACTTGAAGCAACAGAAATATGGTTCTACTGAAGGATACTGAGAATATCAAGGACTGAACATATAAGAAACGACAAAGTTTTAGAGAAAATATATAATTTATACTTAACATGAGAAATTGAAATTTCTTGGAAATATAATGAGGAAAGAAGGCTTGGAAAATCTGATACTCACAGGACAGATTGAAAGCAAGAGAAAGATAGGAAAGCAAATACATAACCTATTTAGTAAGCTTCAGTAAAATGATGGTGAAACAAGGTTTAGGAGATAAAACAAAAAGACAAAATTTATTGAAAGATATGACAGACAGGTAATTGTGGGGAGACATGATTGCCAATGTGTTGAAAAGACATAAAGAAGATATATAAATATGACACATACATATTCTGAGAAGAATATGGGAAGTGATGGAATTTATAATTGGACCTTTCTTTTAAGACAGGTTTTCTTATCCCGAGTCCATGGACCTCTCAGTGATTCATGGATGGGCTTCAGGGGGTCTGTGAGGGTCAGATAAAAATTAACATTTATATTTGCGATAAGGATTTTCTGATTTCTGCAGTTTCCTTATAGATGCAACCAAATGATCTGCAATGGATAGAAAATTAACCTGGATCATACACGTGGAAAAAAACTTTGTTTTTTTTTGGTATGTTTTCCTTTTGTTAGATGGGTTGCCTCCAAAGGCAGACTGCACTGCTATTTGAACCCCAGCTGGTGGGACACCAAATTAACACAACAAAATAGTCCAGAATTTGAACTCGTCTCATTAATTTCCCTTTCCATGTCGATATCTGTTAGGGATACTGTATTATCACAACTGCTCATGATAGCCATCACAACCAATTATGATAGCCAGTTTTTCAGATGAAATAACATTTGAGATATAAATCAGATGAGGGAAGGCCAAGAACAACAAAAAAATATTCACTGAATTTTTGTTAGTTGCTCATAGTTTAATTCTTTTTAAATTTTATAATTATGAGCAAAAATCAATTAAATTTTTGTCATCATTTGTAACACAAACCCTAACTATAAACTAAATTATATCCATAGTTTTCGGGGTTTTTTTTTAGTAAAGTATTAGCAGCCGCAGCATATCAGGGTTATTTGTCACCCCTCTTTGGTCTTCTTTACTACCACTTTATACCCCAAGTGACTAAGTGGACTCAACTACATGTGTATAAATGTGAGAATGGAATGTGGGACTTGGGTAGATAGTAAAAACTGTATTTAGCTGTCATCTCAGAAATACAGTAGTAACCTGCAGCTGGACTTACTCTAAGAGTGGACTGAACTCAACTAAGTAACAGAAACATCACAACAGTGGAAACAAAACAAGATTGAGAAAATTAGAAAAAAATTACTTTTTTTTCTTTCTTCTACCAAAATGGAGAATGAATAGTAATACCAGAGACTTTGGAAAAACAAATATTGAAACTGTTCCATGATGGACACTCTGGGATATTTCGCATGAAAACATTGATGCAAAGTTATGTAGAATGGAAGGGCATGAATCAGGATGTTGAATATCTAATGAAGTCATGCTAACACTGTCCATTGACAGCTAAATTGCCACCAGTAAAAATTCAACATTGGCCAAAAATTAAAAAGCCATGGTCCAGGTTACATATGTGTTATGCATGACTAATGAATGGCTGGTAATATTTAGTAATATTAGATAGTTTTTCTAAGTGGCCAGAGATGGTAAGATGTAACAGAATGTCAACCAGGATACCATTAAAATATTACGAGAACTGTTTTTCAGATTTGGAATTCTGAACACAATAGTAACAGATAATGGTACACCATTTATGGCAGCTGAATTCAAGGAATTTTCCAGATAACAGACTGTCAAACATGTATCAATGCCACTGTATCACCTGAGATCAAATGCACAGAAAATTTTTTAGATATTTTTAAAAGAGCCATGAAAAATCAAGTTTGGTGGGGAGTGGAGATGGAAGAGTCACTTCAACAATTCTTGGCTGCTTATCGGCAAACTCCAAAACCAAACACAGTTGATGGTACTTTGCCTGCAGAATAAATATTTAATCAGAAAATAGCCTCAGCATTTGATAAACTGTTGCCGATGAGTATACTGATAAATAAAATTACAATCTTTTTCAAAAAGGCAAACCAGAGTTATGTTGGGTTTTCTAAGTAGGTCAACAAAAATGGTAACCAGGAAGGATCTACAAATGCATCAGCAAGGTGGTGTATTTAATTCAGGGAAGAAATGGCCTACACAAGAGGCATATAAATCAATTAAGTCCCAGGGAATTTAAAGATAGAGGTTAGACATTATTATTGGAGTGACCATGTAATTTTTTCCTGACACCCACTTGAGATGTGAAAAACAACTTTTTTTTTTGCAGGGTAGATGTTATACTCCAGACGACAAGGTGGACTCACCCACACATGTTTAAATGTGAGAACAGAATGTGAAACAAGGGGAGACCAACAAAAGCCGTATGTAGCAGTTGTCAGAGGAAATACAGTAGTAGCCTGCAGCTGGACTTACTCAGAGTGATGAACTAGGTAATAGACACATTATAGTATACCTCATGAAGTCAGTTTACGAACCAGTAACAAACTTTTGCCAAACAATTTTGGTATGCTTTTGAACATTTATTATACAGGTTGGTGGTGGAAAATTTTTCCATGTGAAAGTGGGCAATAATGCAAAAAATTTTGGGAACCTCTGCTTATACAGCAAGGTTGTCATGAAAGTAATATTTCTTTGTTGTTTTGATGATACTCTAACAGAATAACAGAACAACAGAATAAAAAACCGTTTTTCACAAATTAGATTTTACATACTTTATTCAGATATTTCCTATCACTCATTTCATCATGTATGTTTAAAAATCATAGTCAACATTATTTTCTATTTGCATAAGGAGGGCGTTGAAAAGTGCTCTGCTAACCAAGAATGGAATGACCTAATGCCATGAAGCTTAAATACCATTCTACATATTCACCCTGCAGTTCAACACACTTGGTACATCGTTTCTCAGATTTCTTTACCCTTCCAATTTCTGATATTCAGTCATCTTGGAAAGTGGATCAGTTAGAGAACTTTTCGTTATCTCTGTATATATTTCAGTCTCACCATAATCTGTCTACATAGCTAAGTATTATGAAAAAATAATGTCGTTTTTTGACGTTAAAAAATAGGTCAAAAAACGACATTATTACGTCATTATTTTTGCACCAACCTAATATCTGTCTTTCAGCTTGGATGCTAAGTAAATTCTACATTTACCCCTGGTAACTACGGCCATAGTTTAAGCCCACTTAAAAGCCAGGATTATAGGCCAATTTTCCAACTTGACACACCTTCTTCACCCAGAAGATAGATTCAGTCTTTCTAACCAATCATTACAGTGATATACTTTTAAAATTTGTCATCTCTGCACAATATAATAATTAATTTTATTGAAGTTTGTAGCTGATTTTATTCATATTTCTCTACATATCTGTTTATAAAAGCAATTGCTTTCTAGCTGCTGGAGTTGCAATTTTGCCAGGCATTTCAAATATCAATGTGATGTTACTTCCTTCTGACTTTCCTACAAATATTTTTATGGCCATTGTTCTGATTAGCTGTTCTCCTTAGTGCCTGGACTGCATGAATTTAAGCTAGATAGATGCAACCATCAGTTCAATTTTAATAGCTTCTTTTCTTGCACTTCTCGCCTGTGGAACTCCCTTCTGATTTCTTGCTTTCTCACTACCTGCAATCTTCAAACATTTAAATGCAGTATCAATCGCCATCTTCTGTCTTCCTGAAGCCTGTTACTTTATTGTTCTTAAGCCTCACTTTTCATTCTCTTTCTCTCGCTGTAAACCCCTGCATCCTAGTGGCATTATTGCTTTGCTTGGGATAAAATGATTTAAAAACAAAAAACTACCAGGCTAATATTTTGGCAAAAGTCCCTGAGAGCCAAGAATGATATTAATCGAGAATCTTAAAAGAAAATGTCAGATCTCCAACTCCTGATAATTAGAATCAGAGCAAGACAAATCTACATCCACACGACAATAGCATAATCAAAATTTTAGTGAGATTGACAACTAGATCTCACTATTTTACCATTGAAATAGCCAGATGCAACTAACACTTCTATTCTTATACTTTCTTTTCATGCACTTCTCGCCTGTGGAACTCCCTTCTGATTTCTTGCTTCCCTGCCACCTACAATCTTCAAAAATTTAAATGCTACGTCAGTTACTATTAGGTTGGTGCTAAAATAGTGTCATTTTCTCACATATGTTACTATGTGAGA
Organism: Acanthosepion lycidas; assembly: GCA_963932145.1. NCBI lineage: Eukaryota > Metazoa > Mollusca > Cephalopoda > Sepiida > Sepiidae > Acanthosepion > Acanthosepion lycidas. The sequence goes on along the minus strand of OZ010597.1, from coordinate 62,719,690 downwards.
AAAAGACATTATTTTTGGACCAACCTAATATTTACATTATTCGGACTATTGTCCTCATCTTTGTTGCCATATTTATCACATTATTTTAGTCGTTGTATGCTCTGGCCTTCTTCAAGTGGATGGAATGTGAAACTGAACCCTTTATTTTGCTCGCTGGGATTGACTGTTCTAGTTCCACATGCCATGTCTAATGGATGTCAGTTATCAGTTATCTCCTGTTAAGGACGCATGAACCAGAGGATAAAAGCATTGGTTAGATCCAGTGACAGGACCCAAAAAGATTTGAGTTCAATACCTGGTTAAGGCAGTGGAGAACTTGGAGAGGTGAATTAACAGGAGATAACTGATAACTGACATCCATTAGACATGGCATGTGGAACTAGAACAGTCAACCCCAATGAGTGAAATAAAGGGTTCAGTTCAATATTCCAACTACCTGAAGAAGGCCGGAGCGTACAATGGCCGAAACGTTGTGATAAATATGGCAACAATGATGAGGATGATAGTCCGAATAATGTAAATAGAGTACATAATACCTCATCTCCGAAATATAGACAGATACTAGGTCAATTGCCATGTTCTATCTTGTGGTTGTCCATTTATTTCCCTTTCCTCACTTCGACCTAAGTGAGGAAAGGTCTTCTCATTCTCTTTCACTCCATCTAACACCTCTCCATGTCTTAGTGGCATTATCACCTTGCTTGGGGTGAAATGATTAAAAAGAAAGATTGCATCACCTATACATCATTTCCTGAAAATGACAGTTGTTAAAGTTATACTGTCTCGTTAATTTATTGAATGATTAGAGCAGACAGTGAAATGATCAGATTGATGAAGACATCACACACACACACACACACACATATATATATATATATATATACATATATATATATATCTGTATGTGTGTGTTATATATATATATTATATATATATATATATAATATATATATATGTGTGTGTGTGTTTAATATATATATATATATATATATATATATATATATATATATATATATATGTGTGTGTGTGTTTAAAATTGTTTGTTTGATCAACACTTAGGCATCAAGTAAATCAGTCTGTGTCCAACAAATTTATAGAAACAATTACATCTTTGTCGACAGACAGGCAGATTGATCAATCAGCCAATCAATAAAGATAGAATGATAAACATGAACTTAGATTAATTCTTTCACACACATACACACATATACATATATATGTGTGTGTGTGTGTGTGTGTTTGTTTGTGTCTGCGTATAATGTGATGTCAGTGGCTTTTCTTTGATCTAATACAATTTCATAAATAAATTCCAATGTCCCATTTTTTTTTTTAAACTGTCATTGACAATACAAAACACCATTTTTTTCCTTTTTCCTTTGGGCAAAATAATATATTCTAGGTTAATTTTCTCTTTTTATGTTCACTGACAACAAGGTGCTTCCGTTAGAAGATGTCTTTTTTATGTTACCCATGTTTTCTTTTTAAATAAATCAAATGACTTGATAAAAATGAAATTATATATTAATGAATTCTATCTATTCTAAGTGATGATAACCAGAGCAATCACTATAAATGTAACAGACACAACTACCTTGGCATTACAAGTGAACAATTTTATTCATAATTCTACTAATTTAGTCTCAATTCCTAGTGACAAGGTAAAAACATGATGATTGTCAAAAAGACAAACTACAGAAACAGAGGAATCTAATTGGTTCTCATTTTAAAACAAATTTTTCCATTTTTTGATAAGTCTGTGTTCTTGTTACATGATGCTGTCTGTGGCTGGCCTTGATGTGTTCTTATGTGAATATATAACCCTTTAATATAGATTTCTTTTTTTATTAGGTTGGTGCAAAAATAATTTAGTTTTTTAACATATGTTACTATTTGAGAAAACAAAATTATTTTTGCACCAACCTAATAAAAAAGAGTTTATACTAAAAGACTTCAAGAAACAGTTTTTAAAAATGGTAAGTATTAGAATGTCCAAAAAGTAACTATGTTTTGCCTCTCTGTGTCTTTTCTATAAATACATTCATGGTAATTGTTTAGATGAGCTCTTCACTATGTCAGTGAACTGATATTTCTGCCACATTTAGTGATTGTGGGGGGTTTTATTACTAATATTATTTTCTTTAGTTTCTTGTAAATAGTTTTGTATTCATGTTTGTAAATACTCATTGGGGCTAGTTTTTAGAATTGTTGTTTTATTCCCCTCCCTCCACAGACAGTGAATTGTAAATATGGGCACTAGTTAGTATTTTCATAGAGACAATGAGGTATTATGGTGATTGTAGTAAGAAAGTTATGTATAAAGTGTTGTTTTGGTGTAAGGAATATTGTTTGTACGATTGGGTCAGTGTTTGCAGCTAGCTAAGTTATAGTTAAGACAGAAGAAGACCGTCCTTTCCCCAATCCTCACTTCGGCCATGTGCCACATTTCTGTATTGCACAGAATAAATATCGCTCTTCACTATGGTACCCTGACTTTTTGAATTTAAGTGTAGTACTAGACTGGCGTCAAGATCTCATCAATTTACAGTTGAGTTGGTGATATGTAACTATAAGTTCTATGCAAATAGTTTCTTTTCTTGCACTTCTCACCTATGGAATGCTCTTCCAGCTCCAAGTTTTCTAGCCAACTTTAAGCTGCAAAAATTTAAATGCAATGTTAATCACTATCTACTGTCCTCTTGATTACTCTTTTCTCTTCCCACTTATTTTTAATGTTTCAATTCCTAATTCTTCCGCACACTGTGACCCCTTGTATCTTAGTGGCTTTACTGCCTTACATGGGGTGATACTGATTAAACAAAAAAGGTAAATAAAAAAATTATCAACAATGTATTAGGTTGGTGCAAAAATAATGACGTAATAATGTCGTTTTTTGACGTATTTTTTAACTTCAAAAAACGACACTATTACGTCATTATTTTTGCACCAACCTAATAGTTACGTTCATTGAAAATTTCTGTAAGACTGCTTCGTTTCTGAAAGTTCTGCACACTTATGAAATGCTTGAGTTATGGAAACAAATGAAAATCTGTGGGTGCTAAATTTTGTGAGTATATAGAATACAGAAGAACCTCATTCCAATGATCTTTTTATTCTTGGGTCTGTCATACTAAGAAGAATGTTAAGTTGTTAAATAGCTCAAATGTATATTTACTACGGGTTCAAATCTCACCATGGTCAATTTGTCAGGAAGGAAACTTCCTGATGTTATTGAACTGAAGGAATCAATCCCAGGAAATTGCATGAAAACCATACCACAGGTTGATCCAAGCCTTGTGAAATTGGATAGATCCTTGGGGGCTGTCGATAGCTGTGCTAGCACAAAGTCACAAGTCATCGTAGCTGAGAGTTAAGTGTGGTGGTCTTGTTCAAATTCTTAATCATGCTAGAAAACTAATGTCTGCTCAGCATAGTTGCAGTATAAACCACAGGTGGGCTCTGTGGGTGTTAAATAAAGACAAATATGCCTAAGCAAGTGTCTGTAATAGTGATTGGCTAGCCACCCTAGTAGATGGGTATCCTCAAATACAAGTGACCTGCTATACACATATTTACTACCCAGCACAAGTATTGAACTGATAGGCTTCAGTTAATGTAAACTTGTATTTTTGCTTAGATAGAATCACATAGCCATATTCATGTTTCTGTCTCTTTGGAACTTATCAAAATCCATATATGCAGCATAAGACTAATCTATTTTCTTCTTTTCACATAGTTTGTCCTGTTCTTCCAATAAATAAATCAATTAATCAAGGAATTACCATGTTTCAAAAACAGAAACTAAAAACTTTAAATGTAATTATACAATTAAAATCTTTCGAACTGTTTCATTTTCAAGCAATTTTTTGTTTTTAAAACATGGTAATTCCTGTGTAGTGATGGGACCATATTTTTAGATTAGTAAACCTATAATGTTTATGCTCTGCAGAATTGTATTGAGCACTGTTTTTTAAAAATTAAAGTAATTAAGAAGAACACCGGATTATAAATCTTACTGTTCTTTCTCTTTATTTTAATATATATATATATATATATATATATATATATATATATGTATATATATGATACATATATAGTTTTAAGGTAAGTTATATACACAAGTAAAAGAGCTCAATATCAGGGATAAAACATTTATAAATGTAGTGGTGACTATTTGTTTCACCTTTAAATGCAATCTTCAGGCCATGATATTGAGCATTTTTACCCATAAATATAGCAGAACTCATAACTATATTTTCATATATATATATATATATATATATATATATATATATATATATATTAAGCATTTTATTTTATTTAATTTTTGTGTCCATACAAGTGTTTTCTTTTCTGGATACAAAATATGTCAAAACTGTCCAAAGTTCTGCATATCCAAGCGGTTTCATCTATTCTTTTAGCCATTATCAAGGACGATTTTTTTCATTTTTTATTTTTCACTGAATGTGTGGGTTGTTTTATGCATGTAACTGAAGTTATATGAATGACTTATTTTCTAAACACTATCAGCAGATTGTGGGCGTGTTCATAGTTAATATTATTGAGTGTTGGCTTTTACATTTTACACCAACAAGAAAAATTAAATAAAAAGCTGAATAGCCATCAGTTGTCTTTAATGAAACATGTATAAAAGAGGGATTGTTATCCAAATTCCCAATTATTTATATATATATATATATATATATATATATATATATATATATATATATATATATATATACACACACATATGTGTGTTTGTATATATATATATATATAGTTTTAAGTTCACACTCAAATCATTTATAATATTATTTTGTTTTATTTCAGATAGCCCAGTTAGAGGAAGTTGTTAACCCAAGAAACGAAAAGATATGCCTTGTTGCTTTAACTGCAAAACATAGTGATTTAAAAATCAGTAACTTTTTACATGTTGCCAGATCATTTGTTCATAAGATTCGGTTGAAGCTAGGGGGATGTGATGGCAAAGTTTCCCCTGTAGCAAAAAAAAAAAAAAAAAAGCCTTCACAGTGCTCTACCATGATACCATGAGAACATCAGAATTTATATGGAATGTTCAAAACAACATCAATGAGAACCACGGAAGATCAATGAGGTCCATCGCACAAGGTATCAGAGTGGACTATCAGAATCATGGTACATCAGAACATTTGATATAAGTCATACAGTGTAACCCGGATATAAGAGAACCTGATATAAGAGAAACCCGGATATAAGAGAGATTGTTCTCTGGTCCCAAATTAGAGCCTGTGTTAATGTAAAAATAGACCAAACACGGATATAAGAGAAACCCGGATATAAGAGACTTATTATCCGGTCCCGACAACTCTCTTATATCCGGGTTACACTGTATATAATGAAGAAAGGATGAAGACACAGGAAAACTCTCTAATGTGTTCAAAATGGTTGCTGAACAAAGTGAAAAATCTCCAAGAGCTTTGGTTTTTTCTCTGACGAAAAAAATTTGACCAAGGATCAGAAAACTGATGGAATGGCAGGTGGCTATGTGCATCTCCTTCTGAAGTACCCAGGGTGATGCATGGCAAATATCCAGCTTCTGTGATGGTTTTAGAAGTTGTGAGCAGTGAAGTGATGCCACCTTACATTTTCCCACAAAATCTTAGGGTTAATGCTGCTGGATATATTAATGTTCTTAAAATGGTTAAGCCCTGGATAAATAAAGTATGCAATGGAAGGCCATACGTCTTTCAACAAGACTCTGCACCTTCTCACAAAGACATTGTAACCCAGGATTGGTTATCAAAGAATTTTTACGATCATGTGACCCCCAACATGTGATCCCCCTAATTCGCCAGATTTAAATCCTATGGACGATTACATGTAGACCGTTGTTTAAAGGGAGGTTAATCGACATCCTCATAGTACCATAGCTGTACTGAAGGGCGCCATTGTCCAGGTGATGTCCAAAATGAATAGGGACCACTTAATTGCAGCTTGTGGGTGGTTTCAAGCCTGAATAGAAACAGTCATTGAAGCCAAAGGTGGTTTCACAGAATAATTAGATAAAGAAGTATCATGAAGGATATTTGTGTCAATTTGAATTAAATATATACATTGTTTGCTAAGACATTGGTGTTTATTTAACATACTAAAAATGTCATCAAATATCACTTGCACCCTGTATATATATATATATATATATATATATATATATATATATATATATATATATATGCATATAATATATATATATATATAAATATATGCATATAATATATATATATATATATATATATATAAATTATTTATTTAAAAATATGATTCCAAATTTTAAATAAATAATTATATTTATGCTCTACTTTTGTATCGAGCACTATTTTTTTAAAATAATAACAAAAATACAAAAGAACTTTGGATTACTTACCTAACCAGTTCTTTCCTATTTTCTATATATTTTCACATATATATATATATATATATATATATATATATATATATATATGTGTGTGTGTGTGTGTGTATATATATATACATATATGTATATATGTGTGTATATATATGTGTATATATATGTATGATTATATATATATGTATGCGTATATATATATATATATATATATGTATGTATGTATCACTCTCACTCTCTCTATAGATAGATAGATAGATAGATAGATAGATAGATAGAGACAGTGTACCCACAGAAATCAATACTGCATGGAGACTTCTGAAGTTGACAGTTACCATGCAGTGTTGATTCATATGTCTACACTGTCTCTATTTACAAATGCTCTGTCATTGATATTTAGCACTATTTAGCAAATTTTAAACTATACATACATGCATAGATATATTTACCATTGCCATTCGAGATGAGAAATGATACAAGACTTTGATCACACCCCAGTTACTAAAGAATGAAGAAATGTGTGACTCAAGGAGCACTGGTTGTTCAGTCAATAAATACAAACTATTTCCTTATAAGGAAATGGTTAAGATTACCAATAGAAATGAAGAGGACAAATAGTACACTTTAATCCCATCTCAATGAAGAGGGAGTGAAGAAAATTATGACTGCTTGGCCAATGAACACTAAATGTTTCCTTGTAAGGAAATAGTTAATTTTACCAATACCATTAGAGATGAGAACAGATACTACACTTTGTATTTACTTGCAGCCCCATGCTGGCAGGATGTGACACAAGGTCAGCTTAATGTGAGGAGCGTGAGTCCATGCACCCAGTAGCCTGTCTTTAGTGCAGTACTGCTGCAGGCAGCTGTTCCGCAAAACAGGGCACTTCTTAAAAATATTTTCAGTTGCATTTTGCCTGAAGACAAAGACAGAAACACAACTGAGAGATAAGATGAAGTTTATCTGCCCGAAGACAGATATTATACTTTGATCTCAGCTCAGTGGCCTAGGAGTGAAGAAAAGCATAGTTCAAGTAACACAATAGACTGAATGTGAATGCTTTCACTGTCTTTATTTCATATAAAATATTATTTATTTAAAGATGATTACAAATTCCAGTCAAGTTCATTACATTCAATTATGTGCTTATACCTTTGGGAACAATATGAATTCAACTCTTCTTCTCCCAGCAATGGGTAAATAGTAAGACAGCCTTGGGTGGCAACCAGTCTAGGAGAAGGAAAACTCTGAATTCAAAACTGTATGCCCTGGTAAAGTACATATGCATTTAAGGAAATGAGCATTTTCATTGACTTGATGGTCTTGACTACAGTCAACACCTTTTATTTTTGTTTTATGAGAACATTAAATATTTTCTTAAAATATATATATATATATATATATATATATATATATATATATATATATATATATATGATTCCTCAATGTAAAATATTGAGTATAAAATCTAAGACAACTATGTTTTAATGATATGATTACGCATATGAAAATTTGTTATTTATAAATCAAAATTTTGAACCAAACTGCTCAATGTCTTGAAGTGATTAATTAAAAGAATATTGGTACAAAGCAAAAGAAAGACTAGAATATTATTTTCATTTTTCTCCCTTTGCAGATAATCGTTGTTTTTACTTGTAGCTATTAATCAGTCCGTCATAGAACTTGTTAGCCAAAGCCCAACTAATTGTTTCTCATTACGATCCTAAGAAATGTAACTTAGGATACAGAAGAAGAATGAAGTGCTTGAATGAATTTCATCTTCAAAGGAAAATAAAAATTAAAGTATAGTATAAACAGAAATTTCTGGAACAAATGGCTGAGCTCTTGAACAACAAACAGGAAGAAAATCATTGAGTAATCAGTTTCTATAGACCTCATTTTTTTTTACTCACAGCTAATTAGCAAGCATTGAAACACACACGAGCACACACACACACACATATATATATATATATATATATATATATATATATATATATATGTATGTACATATTGAATAAAATCTTATTTCCACAGAGAATGTAGTCGTTGTGTTTAATCAAGAGGGATGGAAGGCATTATATTAAATAGCAGCTGTATTTTAATTGAAAACCAACAGCACAAAGACATCATTATTTAGTGTTTCATAAAGAATACACTCGGCTATTTGTATGCATGTGTGCAGTCATACAAACAAATAGATGATACTTATTCCTAGAGAGACCTCACAAGT
>OZ010597.1:62696069-62708569 GCA_963932145.1 Acanthosepion lycidas | reverse complement strand
GTGTGTATATATATATATATATATATATATATATATATATATATATGTGTGTGTGTGTGTGTGTATGTTTGTGTGTATATATATATATATATATATATATATATATATATATATATATATATATATATATACACAAACACACACACATGCACTACAGTTTGATCCTAGCCTTGTAATGCTTATACTAGAATGAAATCACAAGTCATTTTGACCAAGGGTTTGAGCATACTGATCTCGTTCGAATTGTTGATCATGCAGATGATCTACGCTAAGGTTCACTCAGCATAATTGTATTATAATCCACTGGTAGTCTCTGTATGTGCTGAATGCAAATATACCTGAGCTTGAATTCGGAATTGGATAGCGTCCATAGCAGACAAATAAAGAAAGAATTAAAACTGGATCAAAATCTTAACATTCTAACTATATATCAACATTAAAATGTTGCTATTTTTATATATATATATTTATGTATATTTATGTGTTTATATTTATGTTTAAGAAATTGAGAAGGTGAAAAGAAAGTTTATCACATTTTTCTTGACCTAATGACATAGAAAGTCAGAGGAATAAATGTTTTGACTTAATGAAGACGAATTAGCTGTGTTTCGATAGTGAAATTCAGATTGCAGTTAATTCCACAAATACTAATAAAATATCAAATTAATATAAATGCAGTTGAGTTTGTGTTAACATTTAACAGTTGATAATGATGATGATGATGTTTATTTATAAAATAAAAAAAATCATGACAAGAGGCAGAGAAAAACACAATTTAAGAAATGTCTCAGTTCAAATTAAATCAACAAAATCATTCTTTGTCCAATTTAGGATGAGCTCAGCTAAAAAAACAATGCTTTTATCAATGTTTTTCTTGTAAACTTTATTCAGTTTTATTGATAATTGCAGATTTTAAACTAAGGTCAAGTAAAATGTCATACTGTAACAATGTAGTCTTAATTACATCTTTTTTCAGGCTTTTTGACATTGTGGCCGAGCATGTATAAAAACATTAGTGCTTAATATTTGGTCTGAAGATTAAAAAGCTTATCAAGTTACAAATTTACTATTTTAGCTCAGAAATCAATATTAAATTCTATATCTCATTTCAAAACATTTTCTTATGTTCTAGCTATTTATTGATAGATGATTGATCACCAGGCATAAACTCATATCTATTTTTCTTGAATATCAAAGAAGAGGCAACTTGAACAATGCAATTGGGAATTTTTTTTTTTAATTAGTGTCACCCCATGCAAGGCAGTAAAGCCACTAAGACATGAGAGGTTACAGGGTGTGGAAGAATTAGGAACAGAAACATTAATAATGATCTGGAAGAGAAAAGAGTAATCAGGTTGAAAGCAGATTCCAATTGACATTGCATTTAAATTTTTGCAGATTAAAGTTGTCTGGAAAGCATGGAGCCAGAAGCTAGAAATGCAAGAAAAGAAACTGTTAGCATAGAATTTACAGTTACATCTAGCCAGCTCAAGTGTAAAATGAAGAGATATTGACACAAGTCTAGTGCTGCACTTAAATTCAAAAAGTCTATGTACCATAGCAACAAACTCATCTGAAAAATTACTATGAAAGTATTTATAGAAAAGGCACAGAGATACAATCTTAAAGCAATGGAAAATGAAGTTTAGTTAAGATAAACCGCAAAAAACAGATTAATACAATACCAGAAATACCTGTGAAAATTCAATAGTCTTCTTATTTGAATTCCCTGAGGAATCTTAATTTTTAAGTTAATGATTGAATAAGCTCATGATAAGTTCTACGACAATAAAATATTTGTAAAAATTCCCCTCTCAAATCCTTAAATATTTGAGCTTAGCAACTTTAACAAAATATTGCAATAACAATCATAAATATGAATGCTAGTCATATTTTAAGAAGTAAGGGGGTACAAATGAAAAGATTTGAAATTGACAAATTTTTCATTTCACTGAAACAGATGTTAAACACTTCTAACTTTCTTTCTTTCATTCATTTTCACACTGAAACGAAGGAGTGTATGACTTTTATTTTTTCCTATTCAGTCAAAACAAAAGAGCTCATTATTTATGAGGTATTGGCAGGAGGCATTAAACATGTCTATTTTTCACTTCTTTCTTTCTTTCTAGCCAAATCCTTGTCTTGTGATCATTTCTTGTAATAATTTTAAATAATTCAGCAGTTGATTTTATTTTATTCATAGTAACTGGATTTTTGGTGATTGACTTACTCAGTTGTTCGATATTGTTTCTCTAAAAAATGACACATTTATCACAGTCACATTTGCATCTCAGTTCTTTGGCTAAGATCAAAATGTAGTATCTGTTCTTATCAGATTACTCTAATTCTTTCTCTTCATTCTATCTTTCCTTCTTTCTTTTCGTTTTCTCACTGAAACCAAGTCTCCACGTGATCAAAACGTAATAGTGCATTATTTATGAGGTATTGGCAGGCGGTAACAGCTATGCAAACTAATGAAGTGAGAAACAAGCACAATTGTAATAGAATGATCAATTTTCTGATAGAAAGATCTTCTACTTTTCTCAAGTTTTTATTTATTTAAATTACACAAAATAATTTTCTCTCCTCTTTTGCAACTGAGATGCCTCAGGGTACTTATTTAAAGTTCAAACAACACAGACTTGATGCAGCCTGACACTTGTAGGTATCTCTTAGACTTACCATTCTATCAAATTAAAACTTACAGATGCATCAATTTATTCCAATAGTAAAAGGGTGAGACCTATCTGCATATCTACTGCGACACTCAAATTGACTCTTATATTTATCTCTTATTCTCTAAACAGTGTTTTTATTAGCATCTGGTCAATGTTTTTTTTCTTTTAATCATTTCACCTCAAGTAAGGAGACATGACACTAAGGGGTTACTGAAGGTGGAAGAAAATGAGAAAACGGGCAACAAAAGAAGACAGAATATGGTGTTTGATGTTGCAGTTAAATATGTGAAGATCATAGTTAACAGTAAAGCAAAAAGCCAGAAGAGAGTTCCACAGGTAAAAAGTGTGAAGGAAGAAGTGAGTTCTGATAAAGATAAAATATAAGAATATAATATATATGGATAAAAATAGAAAGGATTCAAATTTAAAAAAAGGCATTTGAACTTTCCTTTAAAACACTTATCTCTTTCCTTCTCTCTCTCTCTTTCCTTCTCTATCTCTTTCCTTCTCTATCTCTTTCTCTTTCCTTCTCTATCTCTTTCTCTTTCCTTCTCTCTCTGTCTTTCTTTCTCTATCTTTTTCCTTCTCTATCTCTTTCTCTTTCCTCCTCTATCTCTTTCTCTTTCCTTCTCTCTCTGCATTTCCTTCTCTATCTATTTCCTTCTCTATCTCTTTCTCTTTCCTTCTCTCTCTGTCTTTCCTTCTCTATCTCTTTCCTTCTCTATCTCTTTCTCTTTCCTCCTCTATCTCTTTCTCTTTCCTTCTCTCTCTGCCTTTCCTTCTCTTTCTCTTTCCTTCTCTATCTCTTTCTCTTTCCTTCTCTATCTCTTTCTCTTTCCTTCTCTCTCTGTCTTTCCTTCTCTATCTCTTTCTCTTTCCTTCTCTATCTCTTTCTCTTTCCTTCTCTATCTCTTTCTCTTTCCTTCTCTATCTCTTTCCTTCTCTCTCTGTCTTTCCTTCTCTATCTCTTTCCTTCTCTCTCTCTCTTTTTTCTCTATCTCTTTTCTTCTCTATCTCTTTCTCTTTCCTCCTCTATCTCTTTCTCTTTCCTTCTCTCTCAACTAATGAGAAGACAACACTCAAATAAAAAGAGGGAGAAAAAGAAAAGACTGAACCCAGCCAAAAAAGACTGGAAGTTTGCAGGATCAGAACCTACTTATCTGTCATGGAAAACTACTAAAAAAATCATAAAAAAAGAAAGGAACACAAGAAAATGAAATAATTTGGGCTAAACAAAAAATAGGCTTTCGATGTTAGCCAAAATCAGTGTTTGTGCCAGAATACTGGAGCCTGGTCAAAAGGATATAGGCTCACACCTCCTGAGCTAGACAGCAGAAGGAATGGCGAGAGTGACTACAAGAGACCTGGCTGCCAGAAAAACCAGCCATGCATGAAGAAGTAGTTAAGGGATCATCTGCTAATGATATCTCTACCCTGCTTAAGGTCAAGAAAAACACAGTAGATTGACACTGACCTATTTTTAATATTATTACTATTACTCCTTGCATAGTCTGACTTCAAAACTCCCACTAATAGACATTTTTCCAAGCTACTACCAATATCCACCTTATTAACAAACATTTTGCTATACCAAATACCAAAAGACTCATTCATCACTCCAAAGCAAATAAATAAAAACATATACATTTGAGTTAGTTTTATTCCAAAGTTCCCAGTGAAGAAAACCGTACCAAAACTCTACAAAGCTATTAGAATAGTACTTACGGTTATATTTAGCTATTTCAATAGAGAAATGATGGGACCTAGCTGCCAATCTAGTGCTATATTTAGATTGTCTTGTAAGTATCTCTTATTCCCTAAACAATGCTTTTATTTGTATCTGGTTAATGTGAATACTTTCATATTTTGAAAGAATAAAAAATTAAGAGTGTTGGTCTGATTAATTTGTTATCAACTCTTTATCTCGCATCAATCAAAATTCACATTATTGAAACTTAACTAAACTAAAAATAATTTATATCTGAAAATTAGTACAGCAAAAGAACAGGAGCTAATTTACATTTGAAATAGTGTCTCAGGTGCAATAGATGAGATGATTACCTCTTTTTCAGTAGGAAGATTGCAATCAAATTAACAGAGAATGTGATGAGAATTGATTTGAAAATATAGTTAAGTGTGTGGTTGATGAATAAATTATTTCTATTTCTTTATCATTGTCGTAAAAGAAGATATCTAATTGTGTCTACATGTGCACTTGATGAATGAATTTATTTCCTTACTATCTATGGAAATCTCAATCAAATTTGTCCAAGTAACCTGAAAGGTAATGTTTTTTTGACAGATTAAAAAAAAAAGGAAGTCCAGCAATAAAGTAAGAAAACTAAACAAAAGAATAAAATGTACTTTCTTGAAATGTTAAAAGCATTCCATATTCTACTAAATAGTTTTAGTGGCCAAGTCCTTAGTAACCTTCTGGGCATTGTCTGTTTTGAATGAAGTGTTAAAAGAATCATTCTTATTTAATTAGAGGCCGAGTGATTCCCAGAAAGAATAGAATGTGCTCATCAAAGATAGAATAAATAAATAAAACAGTTGGTGATAAGAATATCACTCTCTCTAACTCTTTTATATATATATATATATATATATATATATATATATATATATCATAATAATAATGGACTCTCCCATTGGTTTCGACGTATGAGGATCTGACAGATTATTGATTCAGTTATGAAAATTTGTGTGATAATCTTAAGTGGCATTTAAGACCCGCTAGTGATTTACAAAGGAGTCCACATATGGAGCAAGTGTGAGGATTGTAAGATGAGATCACTGTTAGATTGGCTGACCTTTTAGATCTTGATGTCACTTCTTGAAGATATATACACACACACACACACACACACACACACACACACACACACACACACAAATACACACACACACACACACACATGCACTTTTGGTGTTAGTGTGCCCAGTGCTTATCTTCTCGCAAAATGAAACATTGGTGAAATTGAGACTTTCCTGATGCAGTCACAAGTTTGCTGGGCTGGTCATGTTGCAAGGAAGACTGATGACAGAATACATAAGGTGGTGCTCATGTATACCCAGCTTGACAGTGGACAAAGGAATGTTGGACGGCCATGACTTAAGTATAAAGACAAGCTAAAGTGTAACATCTTAGCTGTCAATGTGCATCATACTGACTTCGAATGAGTCGCCCTAGGTAAAAATAACTGATATTTGTGCTGGACTGCTATCAGAAATTTTGAAATCAGTCATGTTGATAAGTTAAGAGATGAAAGACAACAGTGGAAAGCATCGGCAAACATTCCTGTGGCTATGTCCCGAGATCCTCACTGTTGCACAATAGGTGGACTTGTATGCAGGTCACTAGCAACACTGAAGTGTAAAATACAACACAAACATAAATGTATGTATAGTATATGCAATGTATATGTATAGGTATATGTGTATATATATATATATATATATATATATATATATATATATATATATATATACATACCTTAATTTGGCATTAAATGACCCACAGTGGTTGATATGCCATAAAACCCAAACAACCAACCATCAAATGGATAGACAAATACATACATAAATATATTCTTTGGTATAAGAAAAACAGTGCTCAATGCTAAATAACAGAGCTATTAAGTATATATTAATAAATATACATAAAATATACATAACACACTACACAGACAGTACAACTCTGAGTTTCATGCTCAATACAGTCTTCAGGTAGTGAGTTGAATTTAAACTGATTGGTTAACACTGTATTTGTTTAATATTTCTAGGTCACATGAGATATTGTTGTTCAGTCAGTTATGTGCCATGCATAATACACATTTAGGCGATCATGTATCTTTAGATACATGACTGATGAGGCAAATTTTTTCCCGCAGCAGATTGCCATTTCTTTTTGCGGTAGACCAGTTGCCATCCAAGGCTATAGAATATGGTCTATCCTGCTATTTACCCATAGCTGGCGAGAATAAGAAGAGGATTGATACCTTTCCTAATGGTATTAGCACATAAGTGAATGTAATGGACTCAACTGGAATTTGAACTCAGCTCTCCAATTCCTCAATCTGATTCACTATCCATTACTCCACTGTGCCATCCCTACATGATGTTGTTAGGGTGAATTATAACTGTAGATAAATATTTAATTGCACTAAAATCTAATTTTATATTTGAATTTTGGTTTATTTTAGTTCTAATTTTCTAATTTTATTTTTCTAATTTTTGTTACAAATGGATGCTGATATTAAGATGATTTTAACGATAAGGCGGCTAACATTATTTTTTGCTTAAAAAATAGTGATAAATTTATAAAAATTAAAACAAAAAGATTTGTGGTGTTAAAATGTTAATAAAAATAAAATAAGTAATAAATAAATAAAAATAAATAATAAGTTTGTCTATGTGTTGTTCAGATGATAATGTGTATTCATTTGTATATGTGTTCAAACTCAGCTTGATATTTTGAATTGCTAATCATTACACCAACTGCACCCCCATTACTTATATATATATATATATATATATATATATATATATATATATATATATATATATATATATATATTTAATATATTTTCTGTTTATACATTATTTTTAATAAATACAATTTATTTATTTATCTTAGTAAATGCTACTTATTTTAAATAAGCAGTATTTCAGGCCAGTAAATATAATTAATTTAATTTGAGAAAGATTGTTGTGGCTGAATGATATAGCATGTCAGATCAATTAATAGTTCAGTATAGGCCACAGGTTCGATTCCTGTCAGCAAATGCATATTTTCTACAAAATTTCTAACATTCAGGCCGGTAAATGTAATTTATACTGTTTATTTAAAAAAATATAGAACATTTACTTAAATAAATTTTGTCTATTAAAAATAATGCATGAATAGAAAAAAAAAAAAACATATATATATATATATATATATATATATATATATATATACACTATAGTCAAAAAGTTTGGGTATATCCTGCATTTCATAAAAAAAACATCTAAAAATGAGATATTTTTGTATTTTTTAAAATAAAAATAAGTTTGTATTGACTTCAGTGTCTACTTCAGTGTCTACTCATATATATATATATATATATATATATATATATATATATATATATATATCAAGTATGTGGGGAAGTTCAATTTACATTATATGAATCATTCATACAAAAAACATAACTTCTATATCTGTTTTTTTGTATGAATGATTCATGTAATATATATATATATGTGTGTGTGTGTGCGTGTATCTGTATCTATGTATGTATAGATATAAAATGACTGGCAAATTCATATCTGTATATTTCTGTCTGCTAGGGCAGCTATCCAATCCCTGTTGCAGATGCCTGCTCAGGCACATGTGTGTTTGTTCAGCACTCATAGAGTCCACCTGTGGCTTATACTGAAATTATGCTTAGCAGAAATTAGTAAGTTTCTGGGAGTGAGTGCATAATCTGGCATGGTCAGCAGTCTGAACATGAGCTGTACACTCAAACCCTCGGTCATGATGACTATTGACTTTGTGCTAGCACAACTATCAATGCATCCCAAATAGTTCTGTCTACCCAATTTCACTCACAAGCCTCGGATCAACCTGTAGTATGGCATCCAGACATTTTCCAAAGGTGCCACCACATGTTGCAATCCCCAATACTACTAAGTCTCTTTCCTGACAAATCAACCATAGTGAGATTTGAACCCAGATACCATGATCAGAAAGCAAACATCCTAAATACTTGGCTACATGCATATATATATATATATATATATATATATATATATATATATATATATATATATATATATATATATATATATATTCTCACACAGACAGTAATATACTACACCACAAAAATAATTAAAAAAAATCTTTAAATTCTTGAGGCCCTCTACATCAAAATCAACCAACACTCAACAAAATATAGCAACCATATAGCATTTAATGCCATTTTACATTTCTACCAATTTTCAGTCAGTTTCCTTATATTCAAATGCTTGTTTTGCAAAAAGATTCCATAACTACAATGGATAAATTTAAAATAATTGTAACAGAAGACATTTGTGCATGTTTTATAAAAAATCCCCATCACAGTGTAATGCAGATTCTATCCTAGTTACAATTAGTTTGTCTTTGTAATTTACTCCTGATGATAATCTTAGAAAAGATCAAAAGTACTTGGCTTAGAAAAAACTATGGCACCTTCCTTGATGAATTTCCTCTAAACATGAAGAAACTGATTGGAGAATTAGAAAGGATCAATATAAAAATAAATAGACACAATATGTTTATATTATTTGATCAAATGTGTTTGAAGGAAGATATGCTGCCTATATATATATATATATATATATATATATATATATATATATATATATTTGGTTGAATGGATATGAGTTTTTTATATGTTAGCTATAACACTGATATTAAGTGCTTTCCAATAACCACCGCACATATATAAAATATATATATAATTTATATATATATATATATATTATACAAATAAATATATATATATATATATATATATATATATATATATATATATATATGACTCACAATTCTGGCAGAATCAATTATGTATATATGTTCGAATCAGTACATGCATACATGTAAATATTTACAGCGATATGAGCAAAGTGTGTTCAGAGAAAATAACTAGTGTCTACTCAGTGCTTTAAATATAAGTAAGTTTACTTATGGTACAAATGTCTCAATACTGATTTCCAAGGAAAAATAATGAATATTATTTACTTGATTCATGGATAACCTTTTACAAAACTCAGTTACGATTATTTGTTGGAAAAAGTATGAAATATTTATTTCCATTTGGAAATAAATATTTCATACTTTTTCCAACAAATAATTGGACGGCAAATGATAAAGGTGAAAATGGAAAATTCATCTCTAGAAGTTTTTTCTGCATTGAAAAACTCATTTTTAGTTAATATTTTGCAAAGAGAATGTGCAATATCTACCAATCATGAATATTCAAAATTTAAATATGCATAATTTCTTTTGAAAACTCACATCAATTCATTAATATAAGTTTGCTCAGTTTGCTTCACAGGAAAGTTGGTTGACTGTGTTGAGCAAGACAATTTTTCTCACCAGAATCTCTTTTATGACATCATAAGTCTACCATTCATCCACGTATTGAATATTGAGACCATATTCTGATATGGTACTTCTGTAATGCTATTGGTCTAGACTTGACATCTAAGTTTCAGTCACTCCTGCATAACTTTAACATATTTTCCTATGCCTTTTCTATAAATACTTTCATAGTAACTGTTCCAATGAGCTTTCTTTTTTGGTTAGGATTGTGTTTTTTTATTACTAACACTATTTTGTTTAGTTTCTTCTATATAAATTGTATTCATTGTAAATATTCATTGGGGTTTCATTTATAAATGTTGTTACTTTTATTCCCTACCCCAATAGACAAATTGTACATATGACAACTAGTTAGGACTACACAGAGACTGAAGTATAATGGTAGCTGTAGTAAGAATGGTAAGTAAGAATGTGTTGTCTTGGTATAAGTAATAGTGTGCTATGTTTGGATCAGTAATCATAGCTAGCTAAGTTTAAGATAAGACAGATTGATCTTTTGTTCTTTTACCACATTTTTGTATTTTTCAAATTAAATATTACATTCCTCTCTAGACTTTATTAATTTAAGTGCAGTACTAGATTGGCAGCAAAGTCAAACCATTTTACTGTTAAAATGGTTAGATGCAATTGTAAGTTCTATCCTAACAGTTTCTTGTCTTGCACTTCTTGCCCTTCCAGCTAAATGCGATGTCAGTCATTATCATCTGTTTTCTTAATCCTTGTTTTTTATTGTTCTATCTCCTTAATAGTGTTTTTCTCGTATTCTCTAACAGTTAGTAACCCCCTGCATTGTAGCGGCTTTATTGCCTTGCTTGGGGTGAAATAATTAAAAGAACACTTTTATTATTCCGTTAACCATCTGAAAATCATAAGAGACTCTTATAAAAAAATTTTCTATAAATACATTCATGGTAATTGTTCTGATGAACTTTACTCAGAATCGTTATTTTTATCCCCCTGACAAATTGTGCATATGGGAAATAGTTAGGACTTCATAGAGACTAAGAGGTATTATGGTGACTGTAGTAAGAATGGTAAGTAAGAATGTGTTGTTTTGGTGTAAGATTTTTGGGTCAGTAATCATGGCTAGCTAAGTTTAAGATAAGACAGTCTGAAGACCAGCCTTCCCTCATTGCCCCTTTTGGCCTTGTGCCACATTTCTGTACCTTTCAGAAGAAATATTGGTTTTCTTTTTGGTACCTCAACTTTAAAATTATGAGACCTATCTGCCAACTTAAATTTTTACAGTTGAAATTTTTAGATGTAATCATTATTTCTTTGCACACAGTTTCTTCTCTCACACTTCTTCCTTGTGGAAATCTCTTCCGGCTTCTTGCTTTCCAGTTAACTTTGATTGTCAAAAATTTAAATGCAATGTCAATCCTCATTTTCTGTCTCCTGAACTTTTATTCCTTTAGTGTTTGCTCACCTTAATAGGGATTTATCTCACTCTTTCACTATCAGTAACCCCTTGCTTCTTAGTCGGTTTACTGTTTCCTTATACGGAAACATTTGACATTCATTGACTGAGTAGCCAGTGGTAATTTCAAATGGAAAAGAAAAATCTTTAGACAATAAACTTTGGAAATATTAAGTGAAATTCTTCAAAATCAAGTGTTTATTTATCAAGAGAATTTTCCTTACTGCCATTAGATTTCTCTATGGAGGATACGTCCACAGTTTCCAGGTTCTGCTACTGCAGTTTTTGTAGGAAAAATATTTTTATACCAAAAAATTTTGAATTCAGAGTATTCTGTTATTTTGCCCATAGCTGGGTGTGTGTGGAAGAAATGAATTCATACCGTTCCTAAGACTATTTGTAGGAAAGTGAATACAATATTCAGCAGGTCGATTCCAACTTCCCTACAAATTTATTTATTTATTCTTCTTGTCACTGAAATTGGACAGCAGACCCCCGATGTGGTAACATGCAAAAATCAAACATGCGCACAATACAAATGAAAACAAACTGTGTGAGACATATTTTTTCTTCAGAATCTGTCTTGCATATATCTATAAGTGTACCATTCATTCATACTTAAAATATTGCTGTTGAGCTCCTTGATAAAATCCAGAGAAAAATCAGCAATATTATTGGTCCTGATCTGGCAGCTCAGCTTCAGTCACTTTCCCACTGCTGTAAGGTTACCTCTCTCTCTCTGCCTTTTCTATAAACACTTTCATTGTAATTGTTCAGATGAGCTCTTCCCTCTGAATTTAAGCACAGTACAAAACTGGCGTCGAGATCTCATCAATTTACAGTTGATCTGACTAGATGTAACCATAAATTCTATGCTAACAGTCTCTTTTCTTGCACTTCTTGCTTGAGGGAACTAAAACAAAAAATCATGCCCATCATCAAATGAAGAAAACTAATAACATTTAAAATACATTGAAAAAATTTCAGCGTATGTTTGTGTTCATTTTACACAGAGCCCAAGGTTAGAATCTGTTCCTCAAGCACTTTGACTAAGAACTAAAATGTTGCCCTTGGGGTAACAGTAGTACCTAGGATGCTTTTCATTAAGTTTTCTGCTCTGCTGTGATGAGGATTAGAAATGCACTTCAAAGATGGCAGCAGACAGCCAGTTATTTTCTAGGAAATACTATGAATACTACCATCAAGAATTATATAATTAGGCTAGTTAGTATTTAAGAGTGAAAACCTGATATTTTTTTTTAATGTTCTA
>OZ010597.1:62628569-62691069 GCA_963932145.1 Acanthosepion lycidas | reverse complement strand
TCGTTTTATACCAATCTGTCTTGTCCACAGAATTGATCTGGGAATTTAACTATATATATATATATATATATATATATATATATATATATATATATATATAAACAAGTTTGATAACACAAAACTTTTAAATTGCTTTGAACAAAGAAAAATGCATTTTTAAGGTTACCCTAAAGTTAAAATGTGGTTTTGTTTGTTGAAACAATATATATATATATATATATATATATATATATATATATATATATATATAGTGCAGAGTATAGAGATTTTGTGTCTATTCAAATTTCAAATGACACTTTGTAAGATCAGCAGTTCTTTTGGGAAATGGAAAAGAAGATGCTCTAATAAGATATTTCTGAAAAAAGAATTACTGTCTAATTGCATTAAAATTTCAGATATAAATAAAATATGTCTGTATATAAATAAAAAAACAAAAAAACAAAAGGAAATCTTCTGTATACCAATGCATTTTGTTCCTTGAGGAACTTTTTCAAAGTAAACAGAGATTTTATTTTAAAAGTTGTATTTGCATACAGAAGTAATGCAGAGGAAAATATTGTTAAGTTTTGAAATTTTAAACTTGAGAATGCTCTAAAATATTATTAAAGCTTGTTGTATAAGGTAAGATAAACTATGGATTACACTAAGTGATATAATTTATTGTCTAATAAACAAAAGTGATTAAAGTTATATACAAATATATCAACTATACAGACACAGTTACAAATAGACATTACCATCTGATGCCCACTTAGATGTACTAGAATTTTTACAAACTTACGTACATATATTTAATGCATGGAATACATGACTGACCAATGAGAACTGATCCCAAAAAAATTGAAAATACCAAAGTTTCTGTTCTTTTGTCTGTTTTCTCTCAATCTCTGATGATGCTTTAATAAAAGTGAAACTTGTTAGATTGATAGACTTTTTCTATTTGTACTTTTTCTTATAGATATATATAAATTATGTGTGTGTCTCTGTGTTAATAAAATATTATATAATGAAAATTTAGTTATACATTTAAATATACACAAAAAGTAAATATTCCTATAGATAAATAAATGATATCAAAATCTGATAAATTGTTCAAACTAAGATCAGATCATTGGTTCATATTCTATCAGTCTCTTTATTGAAAATTTGTTTGAAACAATGTAATAGGAAAATTTTTAAAAATAATTTGCAAATATGTGTTTTTCTTTTATTGACATTCATTCTTTGTCTTGTACTGGGAAATCAAACAGAGATAGAAAGAAATCAATAAAATCCTATTTTCCTAAATGAAATTGCAACATTATACTACAATTCTTCTTGTTTCACCATTACTTAATAAGTTACATGCGTATCATGTTCTGTCCGCAATTTCTTGGTATAGTAGCAATGAAAAAGATAAGTCCCTAACCATTTTGTTTACTTCTGGCTAGACACACTCTGGAAGCTATAGAAATGTGTTGCTAGAAATAAAATTAAAAAAAAACAAGGCTTGTGGTGAGTACCTACATATTTAATGCCCTCAGATAAATATTGAACCATTCCTTTTTGATTGCAAGGAAAGACATAAAAGATATATGAGACACAATTTAGTTTTAGTGAGAAAAAGAAAGCCTACATAATAAGAAGGAAAGAAAGGGAAGACAGAGGAGGCAGTAACGGTCTCATGTGTTTACCTGTTTCAGTTTTTAATCTTTCCATATGTATTGTCTTACTTTGTCAAAATGATTGCAAAATATTTTCCACTCCCCATTTTATAGGCAAAAGGTATTAAAGCAAATTAAGATTTTCAGGATGAAATTCCTTGTAGTAATTCTACGTGTGTATGAATAAAATTTCTTTGTTCTTTGACTCACTGACAGTACCAATTTTTGGGGAAGACTTTGGCTTACATCTGGCCCATGTTTCACTGCAACTGGCAATAAAGGCTTCTGCACTTTGATCTTCAAAGGTCTCAGTATCTGCTTGCACAAAACTTGATAAAGAAGCTGACCAATAAAAACCTTTGAAAAGTCGATAAAACTGTTGCTATGTCCACCTTCTTCTGTGGTACTGAATCTTGAGTCATATATAAGTGTCACCATGATTGCTTCCACTGGTGCTGCCACCACACTATTTTCAAAGAGTGCTAGAATGATATTATTATCTGAAACAAAAGTTGTCAATAGTTTTCTTCTTTTATGTACCATGTCCCTGCAGGACACCGGCGATCATGGCTCTCCACTTCCTCCTATCCCTTGTAGTTGTCAATAAGTTTTCTTTTTTTGCTACTTTTCCCAGCCCCTGTTCTGTTATCGACTTGCTTAAGCCTGCTATGTATGTCACACATCACTTCTTGTCCTTCTTTCCCTCTATCAGCCCTGTATGTAAGTCTAAATAATTTAAAAATGTTGAGCTGATCATATATTGAAAATAGAATACAACTGATCTATAAAAGCCCTGCTGTACTGTTTGGCAACCTGAACTCAGCACAATGCTACAAAGGAGTACTATGGAAGATATACAGTGATGCACTAGTCTCCTCTGATATCAGTGCTAGTGTGATATTATTATTTGAAACAAAAGCTGTCAATAGTACCTAGGTCTAAATAATTGTGAAAAATTTGAGCTGACCATATATTGAAAATAGAATATGACTTATAAAGCCCCTGCTTTACTGTTTGGCAAACTGAACCCTGCACAATGTTACAAAAGAGTACCATGGAAGAATTATTAGAAAGGATCCTTGTCTCCTCTGATATCAGCCACTTCAAATGGGTGGCACAGGCAGTTGTCATGCCTCGTTGGTTACACGTTTTCTAGGTAATCTCATTGAACCAGTCTACAAATTCAGTGCAAAGGAAAGGAGACAGTACCATAAACTTGGTATGCCTTCATGTTACCAATCCTGTCTTATTCATGGTGCTTTCAGGTGAAGCATTACAAAAGAGACTAAAAAGGAAGTATTTATTAAATGCCTTGCAAAGAATATGTTGGTTCAAGTCTATGTTGGAATGACTGCAAAACACTTGCCCCCTGCTCTCCAATTTATAGGCAGAAGCACACAAATGCATGCTGGGATTTCTTTCTAGCCAGTAAGATAGGCCATTTGTCAGTATCAACAGACTCAGTACTGATCTATCTTGCCTTCAAGTCAGAATGCTACATTTGCTTATCCGAACTTGCTCTTAGTGCGCCAACCCTAATTCTTTGCAAATTTTTTGCAATATTATTATTGCTTTGCCTTATTACTGTTAATTTTTCTTGTATATATTGTTTGTTTGCTTTATATTATTTTTTGCCCTATTCTTTTCTTTTCTTGTTATTGCTTAATGCAAACTCTGTCAATTCTGTTTGTTGGGCAATTCTGTCATTTATTTTACATTTAACCATGGCCACTCACTCTACAAATAGTGACTTGCAGAATAAATCAATGTGCAAAAAAAAAAAAATGATGCAAAATTTCCACAAGTTTCAGCTACTACTTGGAAAAGTTTCTTCACTTTTTTATTACTCACCAACTGCAATGCCAGGACATTATAAGACATTGAAACATTGGCAATATCAAACAAACATGCAAAATCTTACAAAATTTCTAGATATGTAACCAATTCTAGTCATGAACCAAAAACTTCTGACAGAAAAAGAAGAGCTGATTTATAGTTGCTGGAAAAAAAACTGGATGGAATTAATGGTGGCTCCAACTAACCTGTTAATAATAGAGATATTTTTACTGGACTGTAGTTAAATACAGCATATACATTCATCAATGTGTTAAAGAATTTTATAAAATCTTCTGTATCAACCATGGGTTGAAAATAAAATTAGATACTACATTTCTTTTACAAAGGAGAAAAATACAGTAAATAGAATTTATTTACTTTCTACATCAGGAAATTAAATATTTTATTTGATTTTTTATAGGATGAGTTTATTTTATAAATGCTCTTGTTTTCATATTCAGAAGTATCTATCTTTTATTGAATAAAAATGTACCTCGAGAAGGCTATTGGGCTTGATTACCAAACATCAATGAAGTGCCATTAGCAAGTAATATGTTCATTTTTTGTCCTCTTATAACAAATCAAAGAACCAATTAAGAAATGGTAACTTATTAAGACATGAACAGCAAAAGAAATGATAAAAAAAATGAAACACCTTCATTAATAAATTTCTGCAGAGAAAATACTGAACTGTTAAAAAGAGAAAAAATAAAAAGAGAAGCAAAGAAGAAAGTAAAATATAGGTACTTAAGTAATATAAAAAATAGACTAAAAAAAAGGATGGAAAACATTACTAATTGCAATCATAGTCTTTTAATAAAGAAAAATTGTAAAGGTTAGTGAAATAGAAAATTATGCAGGTGGGGGATAATGACTTCTGTGTCAAGCAGTTTTTTTTAGCTATTTAACCTCCAAGAATGTTTCGGTGTTTTCATATGCTAACCTTTTTTTTGAATTGTATCACATCAATTGTCTCTTGTAATTCAATTTTTTTTTTTCAAATGTTTCTTTTCAAAGAGGCCTGCTTCTTTTCAATATAAAAGTTTCAGACAATTTTCAATTTTCTCATCTGATTTTTGTTGGCTACTCAGGAAAATGTTTCGTTCCAACAAAAATTTGTTTAGGTTATATATATATATATATATATATATATATATATATATATATATATATATATATATATATTTAAAGAAAAAAAGACCACTTTAAGGTACCATTATAATAATTTATTTCACCAGAGCCCTTTTAAAGGATGCCAGATCATCAGATAGCACTTCCAAAAATGAAATGAAATTAAAAAAAAAAAAAATGAGAAAAACCACAAACGTTTTTGGTAACAATGTGGATTTGTTTTAGTATATATATTATATTTCATTCTTCATATTTCTGCTACACACGTTTCCAGTCTAGTGACCTTCTTCAGGTCAATAAAAGGAATAAATTTTTAAATGGAATAAATATTTCTTATGTTCTTTCAACATCTCATTGTTCAGTTTCTGTATTTGTAAGTGAGCATTGAACTCCTTTATATATATATATATATATATATAATTGGACACAGAGGGCTACACTTAGCAGCAACAGATTATTTCATGCTAGAACAGTCTTCACTTTTAAAGTCCCTCAGAGGAAGAAACATATCTATCTATCTATCTATCTATATATATATATATATATATATATATATATATATATATATATATATAGTATTGATTACATTTACTGGCCTGTTTGAGTGTTTGAGAAATTTTGTAGAAAATATGATGTGTTCTCTGACAGGATTTGAATGTATAGAGTGCACACCAGAATCAGGCCAGAGATAGGACAAGAACAGTGCAGGTTTGTTAAAGACGCCGGAACAAGGAATGCCATATTCATACTCAGAATGATATCAGAAAAGCAATATGAATGGAGAGGGATGTGTACCTATGTTTAATAGACTATGCAAAGGCGTTCAACAAAGTATGCAACAAGGATCTGTTGGAACTGTTCAGTAACCTTGACATTTGGGTAAGATATTAGAATAAATGACAGCAAACAGTATGCGTGCATATAGAGAATGAGTTCAGTGAATATACAAAAATAGAAAGGGGCATAAGGCAAGAATGCATCTTTTCATTAAACTTATTCAACCTATGCAGCCAGGCAATTCTGAGAGAATTAGAAATCCTACCAGGATTCAGCATTAGCAGCCACAATCTTAACAACATAAGATACACAGATGACACAGTACTGATAGCAGACACAAAACCTCCTACAAAAGGTAGCATAGGAGAGCAGGAAGAAAGGACTAACCATAAACTACAAGAAGACAGAATGCATAGACATCAGTAAAAAGATGAGCCCGAAATGTGATTTGCCGACTGAGGACTCTAAAATCAAGCAGGTGTTGAATTTTAAATATCTGGGAAATGTTTTGATGGAGGACAGTAAGTGTGATGCTGAGATCCGAAGACTTATTGGGATGGCCAACATGCATTCCAAAAGCTGGGCAGAGTATTGTGAGACAGGGGGATTTCTTTGGTGACAAATGCTGAGCTGCTATGTGACATCCGTCCTCCTATATGGCAGCGAATGTTGGACGGTCTCCACAAAGATGAAGAAGAGACTTGAGGCAATGGAGATACGGTTCTACAGAAGGATGCTTAGGATGTGATGTATCGAGCATGATGAGGTTTTGAAGAGGATGCAAACAAGGAGGAAGCTTATAATTAACATCAGGAAGAGTCAGATGAACTTTCTGGGACATATAATGAGAAAGGAGAGCCTGGAGAATCTGATACTCACAGGTCGAATAGAAGGGAAAAAAGACAAGAGAAAGTAATGCATGACATACTTGGCGGGCTTAAGCAAGTGGATGACAGAATGTGGTCTGAGGGACGTGGCAGAGGGATGAAACTTATTGAGAGCTATAAAAGATGGGGGAAGTGGAGATCATGGCTCTCCACTTTCCCTATTCATTATGGAAAAATGTTTTTAAATTATCTGCACATTTCAATAAACTAATATGATTGATCAAAAAATCAGATAATTAAAAATTGGAGCACAGCATTGCCTGCATTTTACTATCAATCCCTTACAAGGGGCTATTCTTGAATGAATAAATTTGTGTCAAAGTTAGAGTTTCTGGCACTTTCATTGGTAAGATAATCAGGGAGAAGAGAAGAAGAAAGAAAGAGATGGATAGACTGTATATAGAGTTAAAAAAGAGAGAATAAGGGAGTTATTCCAAATGAAATGATTTGGGAGACAACAGGGCAAATCTCAAAAGTCCTAAGAAAAAGCAGCAAGGTAATACTGAATGCATATATCAAGACAATTTAAAAAAAGATAGGTATAGTGAGAGATTTTAAGCGCTGAAAGTTGTATCCCAAAAATATACACGTTTCATGAATTTTCTTGATTTATTGATTGCTCCTAGAAGATAAAACATTTCAAGAGTAAAGTTTAGTCAAACATTATTATTTTAACATGAAAATATTTAATTTTAAAGTCTTTTTTAGAAAATAATTGCTCAGTCCCAAATTGAATTTGTCTAAACCATTTTGAACTTGCTAAGTCCCAAATCAAATTTTTTTATTTCATTTTGAATTTGACTACTTCATTTTGAATCTGCTTAGTCCCATTTTGAATTTGACTACTCCATTTTGAACTTGGCTATTTCTTTATGAACTTGCTCAGTCCCAAAATGACTTTGATTAGTCCCAAAGTGAACTTGAAATTGTATAGATTGGCAGCTTGATCTCATTGTTTTACTCTTGAAATTGCTTGATGTAACCATCCATTTTATTGTAACAGTTTCTTCTATCACACTTATCTCTTGTGGAACTTTTTTCTGGCTTCTTGCTTTTTTGTCAATTTTGTTTCTCAAAAATTTAAATGCACTGTCAATCATTATCATCTCTCTCCTTGAATGCTGTCCTTTTATCATCTTCTCTTGCTAATATATAATTTTTTTTTAAGTTTTCCAATTCAGTAGCCCTTTGCCTCTTAATGGCTTTATTGCCTTGCTTAGAGTGAAATGATAAAAAAGAAGGGGTAGTCTTTGGCATAGGAATTGAGTTGATAGGAGGAGGCACAATTGTTGAAAGATGGTTCAATGATGAGAAGTAGGATTTAGCTGTAGAATAAATAAAAATTGAATAGTCTGCACACACACACACACACACGCACAGTTATATTCTTGTACTTCTATAGAAAGAGGAAGAAGAGGAAAGAAATGCCAGGGAGACAGAGTGAGGATAAAGGAAGTAATCAGACTTGAATATAAGAATTGAAAATTCTTGGCTATTGGCACTGTCAGGAGAGTGTATTACATCTATTGGAGTATATTCTTATGGAAAACCAAACTTTGATAGATGGACATATCTGTTTGTGGCTAATCATATTGATATCGATTGGATTTGTTGCACGGAGGTGGGGGCAAAAGGAGATGATATTTATAAAAGTCAGAAAAAGACAACGATTGGTGGATGGTCAGGTGTGCATAGCATCGGTCTGTGTTGGGCAGAATATGGTTAACATTAATGCCACTAGACTAACAAAAAACATAGAATAAAAGACGGCAAGTATGAACAAATTCATTTTTTTTATTTCTTTTTCTATTGTTTGGTTTGTTCAGTGGCACAAATATAATAATATTTTGTTGGTACTTTTAAAAATTCTTTTGTTTTATTTGTAGAATGTATGCATTCATGTATACAATGCAAGTGACAAGTGTAACGGTTACATATGCAGACTGCATACAAATGCCAAGATAATGTGCAACAACAGGATGTGAAATATTAGCACCGATAAATTAGTTTTGCCGAACAGGATAATGTAATGGAGGAACTGTGAAGAATGGATGAATGGCAGATTTATATAACCAAATGCAGTAATAAGTGTTCATCTAATAAAGAGAGAATATAAATTTAAATGAATACCAGAATACCAGAATAAGTGAAAAAAATATACAGTATCATCGTCATCATCATCACCACCACCATCATCGTCGTCATCATCATCATCATCATAATCATCATCATCATCATCATCAAAATGCCACCACCACCACCACCACCACCATCATCGTCGTCATCATGGTCATGATCATGATGATGATGATGATGATGATGATCATCATCATCATCATCATCACTATCACCATCATCGTCATCGTTATCATCATCATCACCATCATCATCATCATCATCATCAGCAGCAGCAGCAGAACTGTTATGACTTGTAGGCAAACTGCAAATCAGTGAGATTTCTCATTTTCAGCAACTTTGTAAATAATTCTTATCAGTCATCTCCAAACCTCCATGTCTTGGGCTAACTCACGAAAATGCTGCAGGTCTTTTAAGCTCTTTAAACTTTCTGCAAAGAATGATGGAATTTTATTGCTTTTTTTTTTAAATGCCATTGTTTCAATGTATATTCTATTCAATATCTGCAAATGTTATTCTTCCATTTGTCAGTTTCCAAACTTGACATAACTCCAATATTAAATCCTCCTTTGAATTTGGTTTCTTGGAGACAACATGCATCAATGTTATAACTAAGAATGACCTTCAATAATATCTGCTTTTCTTTTTTCCCCCCAAGTCCTCTAACATTAAATATTCCAATTATAAAATCTTTTATATGCAATTGGGGGCATTTACAAAGCTTTATTTAAGAAGTTGCCAACTTTTAATGGTTGACAGTTGGATAAGTAATTTCCTTTTTTGCCCAAAACAATACATGTTCATCTTATGAAGAGAAAATTTAAGAATAAATGAATAACAGAATGAATAACAGAATGAATAACAGAATGAATAACAGAATAAAGGAATTAGTGAATAGTATGTAAGAAGAATATAGAAATGGCAGTAATGCAAGGAAGATTTGTACAAAAAGCTAGAATAAGTAAACAAGGGAAAGCTAAATTGTTTAAACAGAGAAATTGGTTAATTTTGAGAAGTAAAAAATGAAGAATTCTTAAAATGGATAACCAGGATGCAAAGTTTGAATTCCTTTCAAGTTCATTACATTCACTTAAGCACAAATACTATTGAGTAAGGTATGAATCCAACTTTTTTTCTCTTCCCAACTATTGATAAATAGCAGAACAGACTGGGTGCTATAGCTTTGATTGGTAAACAGTATAGAAGAAGGAAAACTCTGAATTCAGACCAGTCTGGAGAGAGCTGAACTCCATCAGGCAATTTTTACCAAGACACACGACTGCTGCTATGGCTGCAGTACAAGTAGTGCCCCAACAACCCTCAGGGGTTATGGGACTTGTGATCAAGAAATAATGAAAATGGGAGAGAACTGCAGAATGATAATCCAAATATTTTAAGAATAAATTTTCAGAAAAGTCACAATATGTGTTTTGTTATGTTTTTTTTTTCTTATATTCTTTTACACTCAGTAACCTCTTGTGTCCTCATGGTTTTATTATCTTGCTTGGGTTGAAAGTTAAAAATATACAGGTTTATTGTTATAAAACAGAATACATAAACATTATATGTTCATCTTTTTTTGAATGTAAGTTTATATTGATTGATTTGTTTGTTTTTTATGGCTTATCAACCTTTTACAGGTTATTTAAAGCCAGAAAATATTTTCAGATTGTAAGAATTTTAGGGTAGATAATAATGATTTGTTGATGCAAGTCCTACTAATTAACTAATTAAATAGTTGGGGGGAGAAGATGTGGATTCTTATCTTTCCCAAGTGTATTTGCACATAAGTGAATATAAGGAAACCTACTGGAATTGGAACTCTCCGATTTCCAATTCTGAGCTGTTATCCATGATGCCACCTACACATCCAAGCTCACATCTAACATCACTTGCCATCTTCTACCTTCTTGAACCTTGTTCTCTCATTGTCTTTTCTACTCACTAATGTTTACTCATCTTACTCTTTCATTTGATCTCAGCTCCCTGATTTCCAATTTCGAACTGTTATTTCTTACACCACCTGCACATCCATGCTTACAGCACCTAGTATTCCCAAGTGGCCAACCAGCTAGGAACTGATCAGGTTCAATGTTGCTTAATTTTGGTGATTGGAAACTGATGTTTCAATGTGATATGGCTGTAAGCCTATTAAGTTTATAGCATATTTTTCACTTTCATTGTATATGAATTATTCTTACAATAATATCTAAACTTAGAATTTTCATCAAGACCTGAAACAAAAAAATGTTACATTGAAGAGTAAATCAGTATAATACAACATTGTTAAAGTAACTGCTGAAAACTAAATTCATTTGGGAAGGAAATTAGAATAATCCAGAATATATACTTGAAGCAAACCACCAGAATTTGCAAGAATGATGACCTTCCAGTGATATGTAACCTTAGAGTGATACTACAGAAACTGAATATGGTCAGAGCAACACCCAAATTGCAACGACTCAGGAAACATAATGATAAACAATTTGAAACATTTAGCGCCAAAATTTAATTTTCTTAGGAGCTTTGAAGTAATAAAATATGATACATATTATTCTACTTTCACAATTGAATAGATGGTAGATAATACTCAGCTTTTGTGCATATACATGTCTATGTGGACATAATGTCGAGAAGCAGAGATGCATTTTATGCTGTAGTTTTGTTGAAGTAATATTTTGGAAAGAAATTGTCAGATATTTTATGGATCAATGTCAGGAAAGACTTCTTTCATGTTGGTTATTTGGTTGATTTTTTTAATGACATATCAACACCTCTATGGGTTATTTAATGTCAAAATCTATATATTTTTAACAAAATTTTATGGCTTCAACTTAATATTTTGGATGCAATTGTATACTTTCAGCTACAGATAAAATGTAATGCTGGTCATTTTACTATAAATATGTATTGTTAGTAATTTTACTATAAATATGTATTGTTGATAAATTTACTGTAAGTATATATTGCTATTTATTTTACAATAAATATGTATTGTTGGTCATTTTTGTTTATATAAAAATGCATTGCTGTTATTTTTCCTATAAAAATGTATTTTTATACTATCATAGTATTTGTTTTGGTGTGGGGGTCAACTATTTGCTCATAGCTGGGACCCTAACAGGTGCTATCACCCCAGATCAGGGTATACCTGGGAATAACAGCAATTAAGATGTGGTTGCATGTTACTCAAAACGTTCAATCTCCTGATCAGATGTCTTGCTGCCAGATGTAGTTTACCCAGAGCTAATGAAAAAAAGAAGACTTAGAAAATGGTTTTAAAAAAAGGAGAAGATAAAGTGAGTATGCAACAGGTTTTGCTGAAATAATGAAAAAAAAAACATTGCAAAAGGCTATAAGTGAATGGAAGTTATGGAGAACCATAATCGCACATGTCCTGAAATGACACAGTTCATAGAAGAAGAGAAATGGTTTTGCTTAAATAAAAAAAAAATACTTTGCTAAAAGCTGTACATGATAAGAAATTATGGAGAGCCATAATCAGATACGTCCTAAAGTGACATAACTTATAGAAGAGAAGGTGCATTTGCTTAAATAAATAAAAAAAAACATGGCTAAAAGTTATAAAGGGTAGGAAGTTATGGAGAGCCATGATCACATGTTATGCTAGCTACAAATTGAAGATGTCAAAATCAAACCAGTACAGAAGTTTAAATATTTGAGAAAGGTTTTAATAGAGAATGGAAATCACTGGAAACAAAGGATTAAGTAAGGAAGGGTTTAATCACACGACAGACATAGATTAATAATACAGTAAGAGAGAATATCATAATTTAGTGAGGCAATGTGTACAACTCAAATGCTACAACTTTTGACCTAGTTTTATGACGACCATTCCTATGAGCTGACATTCTCAATTAATGTAGAGAAGGTTGGTCATCTTTCTACACAAAAATAGAATACAGGTACAGCAAAAGATGTCTTCCAAATGTTAAACAAAGTATTAAGAAAGAGGAAATTTTCCTCAGAAATAAAAAAAAATAGAGCATTTTAAACTATTGTGCAATATTAATCATCCAGTATGACAGTGAATACCAGACAATTTCCTTCCAGGTGAAGATGAGATCAGAGGCCATACCAATGGGATCCCACAAAAAGGGGCTGAGAATACCATGGACGAAGTATGTGAGCAATGAGGAAGTTTCAAGGAAAATGGAAACAAAATGGACACTTGTATTTAGAATCTGAATGAGACAATTCTCATTTTTTGCACACATAATGAGGAAAGAGTGCTTGGAGAATATGATGATCAATTGATCATGCAATTGTTAATCGGGGTTGTAGGGAGACGACATGCACTGTAACTGCAGAAGAAGTGGTGTTTCTTGGGTAAGATAGCCTGACGGAGCCAAACCCTTGCCAGGCCAGATTTGAATTCAGTTTCCTTCTCCTGGTTGCCACTGAAGGTTATAGAACCCAGTCTATCCCTGTTATTTACCTATAAGAAGAAGGTTCATGCCTTTCCCAAGGCTATTAGCATATAAATGAATGTAATGGATTTGAATGGAATTTGAACTGGACTCTGATTCCTCAATCTATGCTGCTATCCATTACTCCACTGTACCTCCTTTGAGAATTTGACATTCATAGGTTATACAGAAAGCAAGCGAGACAGGGAGAAACAGTGAGTAACCAGCCTAAAAAGCTTGTGCACCAAGAGCTAAAAAGGATGGGAAGTTGTAGAGAGCCTCAGTTGCCTAAGCCCTGAAGGGACATAACACATAAAAGAAAATGTGTTATCAGAAACATAAGATTGGAAAATAGAGAAAAAAAAATTATTATTACCAAATCTATTTGTGGATAGCCATGATTTGATCATGGCAATCCACAAATACTCATGCTTTGTAGCTCTGAAAAGGTTTTCAAATTGTATGTTTTGTAAAACTATGAATATGTTAATAGAAATGACAAAGCATAAAATTAAAATAAATGCAGAACAGAATTCAGAAAATATAATGCATAAACACAAAATTGAAAGTATCATAAATCAGAAATGCTCTATTGCAAAATATAAAATTGTAAATTTATAACTAATACATAATTTATTTTTAGTACAAAATTTGATTAAAAGGCTAATATTAAAATCCAAATATCACAACATTTTGTCTGATGTTGCTCATTAAAATATTAGATTAACTTCAGCAATTGATCAATACATGTGACTGTAAAAATTATTAAATAACAGATAAGATATCTAAATGTGTTTAAATTAAAGTAAAACTATGTCAAATAATTGGAGACTTTGTCAAAAGCTCTCTTGAAAGAGATAAGCAACAGAATGATCACAGAAAACAATGAAAACTATAGCAAAGATGAGAAACTGATAAATTTCTTGAACAGATTATTGGAATAAGATAGAAATTCACAAGAGAAAAACAATCCAATATTTGAATAGATAATGAGTAAATAAAATTACTGCTCATTATCTAATGATTTGATCTTAGAATTAATTGAGCAAATAATTGGAACTATGAAATAATCTATGAATATACCCCATTATCGGAAAATATCCTTGTCAATAGACTGTAAAAACATGGAGAATTTTATGAAAAAGAACTGTGTAATATATACATGTCAGATATTTAGAATTCAAAAAAAAAAAAAACGAACTGATGAAATGAAATATTGGGTTAACAGAATTTAGGAATAAATACAAAATTGAAACAAATTGGAAAATAGGATAACATTTGAAAACAAAACAATAGAAAATCTTTAAGCAGAAAATTGCATAGTTGATTAAATATCAGAACATAGGAATGACAGAATTTGGGAACAGAAAAATATTCTTCTATCTCATCAGTTCTTCATTTTTTCTTGTATTCAACTATTATTTTTAAGTTTCCATGTTCAGTCATTCCCATATTCTGACATTCTTTTAATCTTGTTCTCAAATTCTATTCAGTATTCCTATATTCTACTTCAACATCGTCTATTCTTCATTTCTCTTCTATTCAGCTATTATATTTCTGTTTCCAAATTCTGTCATTCCTGTATTCTGATATTTTATTTAATCAGTTATGCAGTTTTCAAATTCTATCCTATTTTCCACTTCTGTTTAATCGATTCTGTTGTCCACCATCTTTAGTTATTCTTTAGATTTATTCCTAAATTTTGTTATTCCAATATTTCATTTCATCTATTCTGCAGTTTCATTTCTTTCCTTAAATTCTAAATATCTGAATTGTATACATTACAAGAATGACATAATTTGGAAACAGAAAAATAAAAGCTGAATACACAAAAAACGAAGAACCAATGTTGTAGAAATAGAATATTGAAATACTGGATACTATAATTTGAGAACAAAAGCAAAAGAATATCAGAATACAGGAATGATGGAATTTGGAAACAAAAATAATAGCTGAATAGAAGAGAAATAAAAAACTGATAAGGTAGAAGTAGAATATTGGAATACTTATTTGAGAACAAGTGTAAAAGAATATCAGAATAGATGGAACAGAATAGTGGAATATATTGGAAAGTGATCACACTAAAAAAAAATCAGTGAATATTGTGAACCACAGAATAGAGTGGAATATTAGAATGTATGAATTACTGAATATCAAAATAGTTAATGCAAGGGAATCTCAGAATCGATCAACCTTGTGATTGTAAAACTATGTGCATTCAGACAACCTGGGAAATATATTGAAACAGGCTTATCTACAAAGAGGAGACAGGGTGAAAGAAAATCTTGTGCAAAGTTGTTCTGCAGACGCAAGTAAAGGCAATCAATCAAGAAGGCTAAGCTCCCAAACTAGAAAATCGTAGAACCAACA
This sequence comes from Acanthosepion lycidas, assembly GCA_963932145.1. NCBI lineage: Eukaryota > Metazoa > Mollusca > Cephalopoda > Sepiida > Sepiidae > Acanthosepion > Acanthosepion lycidas. The sequence continues at coordinate 62,675,859 of OZ010597.1, read as the reverse complement.
AATACAAATCAATTTTAATCAAATAGATGGAAGTATATTGCACAAGTTATTTCATTGCAAACTTTTACATTCCGAAGCAAACTTCAATAAGTCAATTCCTAAATACAAAAATCCAATGGAAGAAGGACTGGCAAAAGGTTGGGAGGACAGGATGAAAATGACCAAAACCAAATCAAGATGCACCAAAGAGCTCAACTAATTCAGAGTTGGATAGATATATGTCTTTAGTATCAAGGCAGATCACTTAAAACCTGACAGATATTTCAGATATCTTCAACCAGAAGTGTTTCTGTCAGAATTACCTGCTCTAAGTGGTCATGCATGGAACTTTAAAATAATAGAAAACTTCTTTATGCGCCATGTCCCCTCAGGATGTAGACGATCATGGCTATCCACAAATACCCGTGCTTTGTAGCTCTTAATAACTTTTGTCTTTTTCCTATTTCTCCTAATCCCTGTTCCACCATCCATTTACTCAAGTAAGTTATGTATTGTTTTCTTTTCCTTCTTGCCTTCAATCTATTCTGTGAGTATCAGATTTTCCAAGCCCTCTTTCCTCATTATGTGCCATAGAAATTTCAAGTATCTCTTTCCGATGTTAAGTATAAGTTTCCTTTTTGTTTCCATTTTCTCCAAAACCTTGTTATTGCTCACATGTTGAGTCTATGGTATTCTCAGCATCTTCCTGTAGAACCACATTTCTGTCTCTTTGTTATCTTTCATGAGATTGCCCAGCATTCACTGCTATATAGAAGGACTGATATTATGTAACAGTTCAGCACTCTTTTCTTTGTTTCTCAATACACTGCTTAGATCTTGATATGAATTGCTATCCCAAAGTGTCTTCGCATTTCGGTGTCGCACTTTCTGTCGTCTGTTAAAACACTTCCCAGATATTGAAATTGTTGTACTTGTTTGATTTCGATATCTCCATTTTGTAATTTGCATGTTGGACTCTTCCCTTTTGCTGACAACCATGCATTTTCACTTTCCTTCTCTTCCTTCTGTAGGAATTCTTGCAATTTCATTTCTGTGTCTGCTATCAACACTGTCATAAGCATATTTTATGTTTTTAAAAATTGTCACCACCAATAATTAATCCTAATTTAATTCTCTTAAGTGGTTGGAACAGGGTTTAAGAGAAAAAACAGAAAGACAAAGTTTATTAAAAGATATAAGAGATAGGAAGTTGTGGAGAGCCATGATCGCCTATTTTCTGACACAACACAGTACATAGGAAGAAGTATTGGTTGAAATAAGTACGTTGAGAAGACATATCCTTGTTTTACAGCCATTTCTGTCCACTTCCATATAGGAGGACTGATATTACATAACAGTTCAGTATTCTTTGTTTCTAAGAAAATTTTTTAAATTCTTAATACTTTGCTTAGCTTTTAGAGGGTCTTTTTTGCTATCTCAAGGCAGCTTCTGATTTCAGTGTTGCACTTTCTCTCCTCTGTTAAATGACTTCCCAGATATTTAAATTTTTGTACTTGTTTGATTTTGGTATCTTTGATTTGTAATTTGCATTTTGGGCTCATCCTTTTTGCTAAAAAACCATAGATTGTCTTCCTGCAGTTAAGGTTAATCCTTTCATTCTCTTTTGTCTTTTCTATTAGGTTGGTGCAAAAATAATGACGTAATAATGTCGTTTTTTGACGTATTTTTTAACGTCAAAAAACGACATTATTACGTCATTATTTTTGCACCAACCTAATAAAATCCTACAATACCAAGTGGCTCTGATATAGAGACATATAACACCTTTTGTAAATATTAGGTTGGTGCAAAAATAATGACGTAATAATGTCGTTTTTTGACGTATTTTTTAACGTCAAAAAACGACATTATTACGTCATTATTTTTGCACCAACCTAATATTTTTAATTTTTTCAATTTCATACACTACTACTGACATCTGTTTACTTAGAATCGTTTATTATGTCCGGGAAACTATTCTGTTTTTTTTTATTAAAAAAAATATTTCCCACATGTACAATTTAATATTTCATATATCTAAATTTGCACTAAAAATTGAAAGTTTTACAGGCATACATGATTGCACATTGATCTGAAAAGCTGAAAATATTTTGGTATTGTCCAAAACTATTAAATTTTGGTCAGTTTTCTTTATAAGGATGAAGACGTCTGGAAGAGAAGACTCGTGTATAAAGATGCTGAAAACTTAGATATGCATCACAACTTTCTGGTTATATTCATAATTGCAGGAAAAAGATTCATAAAAAAGAAATCGTCAATATTTACACGATGAAGAGAAATACGTTAAAAAATACTTTTGAACATCAGTATTCTAATGATTTCATATTTAATGCTCACTATAAAGCTTATTAGATTCATAAAATTAGAAAAGCAAATGATATAGTCTTGATAAAAATCAGCATATAATCTTACCTATGTAGTGACATTAAAGATAGTAACAGTAGCAACAGCTCTTGATTATAAAAAACATGTGAACCCTACAGTAACTGTCTAAGTTTTCTCTCTTTTGAACTTCTGACATGAACTTTCTATGCTGAAGCAATAAGGGCTGTGAACCCTTCCCATAAAAAATACCAAAAAAGTTCATACTATAACATATTAATATTTGTCATAGAAACACATCTATTAACATCTAAATCCATAGAGTCATGAAAAAAAATTACAGGAGAGTTTGTTATTGATGCAAAAAAGCCGCACAGTAAAAAACAAAATATATATACAGAAACATCTGTGGAGACTTTCTCTTCCAAGTGGTGTTCCTTTTCAAAAGTTCTAAAATAATTTGGTGGTGAAAAATTTATCTTTTGATATGAATCTGAGCAGTTCTACATTTCTTATCACAAGGATATGAGTTCGAATTTTGTATTTTGAAATTTCCAGCTTTTTCATTAATTTTATGCTGTATCATGTTGAAATAGCTATATTTTTCTTATTTTTCACTATTTTATAATAATTATCTATAATTATGGCTGACTCCTACTTGTTTTTGAACATACCCATATGCAAATGTGACTAGCCAATCCCTATTACAGACACCTGCTGAACCCACACCTGTACAGTTCCTAGAAGAGTTGCTTGGGTTGACCCGTTGAATGTTTTTTCAGGTGCTTTCTATTTTGTGCTCTCAACAATGTCCTTCATAGTTTACCTTTCCATATATTATGAAAACAACACATAACTTAGTGAGCTTGAGTAAGTGGATGGCGGAACAAGGTTTAAGAGATATAACAAAAATACACAATTTCTTAAGAGCTTCAAAGGACAAGAAATCGTGGAGAGTCATGATCGCCTATGTCTTGAAGGGAGATGACATACAAAATAGAACTTGAGCAGTATATAAGATTAAATGACCTATAGATTAAGAGATGAGAGAAAGAAATCTAATAATGTATAAAAATAAATAGCTATATGTTTTAAAGTCCACATTGGTAAAAGAATTATATTTGTTAATTTTACCTCCAAATCAAGAGTGATTGACAATATGCTTTTCACAGTAAATTTTATGATCTTTGAGGGCCAGAAACCAAATTATTGCATTTTCATTAATGCTGTATGGTGGATACTGATTTTCTGAGCCTAGATTAGACATGCCACAAGATTGAAAGTGTGGGGTACCCAGTGAGGATCAAATTCACTATTCAGTTATAATTGTTCCAGCAAGACAAGCCTGCTAACCATTAGACCATGCTGAGATGCCAAATGATTTTCTAAGCGTAGCTTAGATGGAGCATAAAGCCAGAAGTTTTGGGCACCCAGTGATGATCGAACTCATTACTCAGTTATAATTGTTCCAAGACAAGCTTGCTAACCATTACACCATGCTGAGATGCCAAATGATTATAGTAGCTGGGATGGGGCACAAGGCCAGAAGTTTTGGGCACTCAGTGAGAATCGAACTCACTACTCATTTGTAATTGTTCTAGAAAGGCAAGCTTGCTAACCATTACACCACATCGAAGTGACCATGCCAGATGATAGAGAATCATTATCAGCATTATCTATAGATGATATTGAATAATGTTAATAAGATGGAATAATTCCTACTTAGAAATTTCCATATTATCATGACTTTATTATCTCTGATCTTTCACAGGCCAATAGTTTTGCATGGCCTTTTTTTTTCAGTGCCAAACTTCTTAAAGTGGTGTATCTTCTGTTATACGGTACCTATAACTGTGCCAGAACTCATTTCCAATTCCTCAAGGTCCACAGACACTACTGATAAAATCATACTGCTAAACAATCTTAACCTCTTAGTAAAATAAATATGTATAATCATTTCATGTAGTTGGACCAAAACTCTTTGATGCCAGTCAATGTTAGAAGAAATTAACTTGGGTGGTAGCAGAAGAACTGATAAAATGCATAATCCAGACTTAATAAGACTCATTGTACCTTCTCACCGTTTTTCGCTGACATGAAGTCGAAACATTATATTGAACTGCTAAATCTGCTGCTAGAAATGTTGCTTCACTGTGTTGTGCTAGACAATTTTTCTTACCAGAATTCTATCTTACAAATTTATAAATCTACCATTTGTCCATGTATTGACTACTGCTGCCATATCTAGTCTGGTGCTTCTGCTATGTATTTAGAGATTCATGATAAAATCCAAAGAAGAATCTGCAATGTTATAGGTCCTGATCTCACATCTCGGTTTCACTCATTTTCCCACCACCATAACGTAGTTTCCTGTCCTATAAATGTGCTTTTCTATAAATATTTTTATTTTAATAGTTTTGATTAGCTTTCCTCTTTGGTACCTCAACTTTACAAATTGCAGAAAGGTTTCATCATTTGACAGCTGAAATTGCTAGACATGACTGAAGGTTCTATGCTAACGGTTTCTTCCCTTGCACTTCTAGCTTGTTGAACACTTTTCCACCTTCTTGCTTTCCAGTTAACTTTGATAAAATACAAAGAAGAATCTGCAATGTTATTGGTCTTGACCTAGCATCTTGGCATCATTCACTTTCCCACTATCATAATCTAGCTTCTCTGTGCCTTTTCTATAAATACCTTTATGGTAAACATTCTGATGAACTCTTCTCTATGTTACCTAAACTCTATGAATTTAAGCGCATTACTAGATTGACAGCTGAAATTGCTAGATGTAACCGTTCTCTGCTAGCAGTTTCTTTTCTTGCACTTCTCACTTGTGGAATTCTCTTCTGACGTCTTGCTTTGCAGTCAAGTTTGATCCTCAAAAATTTAAATACAATGTTAATTGTTATCTTCTCTCCTCTTAAATTTTGTTCTTTATTGTTTTTGGTTCTTAATAATGTTTTTTTTTTTTATATAATTTCACAATCAGTAACTGCCTACATGTTAGTGACTTTGTTGCCTTGCTTGGTGTGAAATAAATAAATCACTTAAAAAATCTAAATGCAATATCAGTTGTTATCTTTTGTCTTTTTAATTCCTGTTCTTTTATTGTTCTCTCTTCTTAATATTTTTCTTTTTCGAATATTCTTTCACATTCAATAAACCCTTGCCTCTTAGTGGTTTTATTGCCTTGACTGAATATTAAATGAAATGGACAGTATACATGTGCAAATGCAAAGTAAAGAGAAGATTAATAGGCATATAAACACAACAAGAATTGACAGCAATGTGCCAGATATATATGGTAGATTTCTCATAGCAAAATAAATGTATGTTCTGCAACCTCAAGAAAAATGTTGATGGATTCTTTCAGTAGTTCAGCTCAGAGTATTGACCAAAATTTGATATATGAAATATAGATTTCTTTTTATAGTTTTGTCTTCTGATAGCAAATTGGAGACAACCTGCATGTCCCTCCTGACATACATATAATTGGTTACTTGAGACTAAGATTTCAAGATTTCCAATCATCTGTGTTTCCCACCTATTCTTGAAGTTGCATTCTCTGTGCTAATTGGGAACAATACATCAACTTTCTCTACAAATATCCAAGGAGATGATATCATCTATGTTTATTTCTGTATCTCTAGAATCGGTCTAGAATTGCATCTTTGATATTTTGATGTTATTTTAGAAAGGAAAAATTATGAAATGGATTATCTTTGCATTAAGAGAGCAGTGGATCTTCAGCGGTGATCAGATTTCTTGCAGACATTCCCTCCCAATTAAACATTGGGTGCTAATCGATACAAGCGTCGCTTTTAACATTGAAAAATTTGATGCATGTTAAATCAAAGCTTACACTCTCACATCTCTTTATAGAATATCTGCGTATATGACATGTAAAAGAATGTTATAAAGTCGTAAAATAGAATAAAAGGTAAAAGATATTCTCAAAGATTTTATGTCTTCTCTCATATGAAACACGAAACTAAATATTTAAAAGATTTCTTTTTTTTTTACTCAGTTATCATTTCATAATGGATCCACAATCCTTAAAAAGAGTGGCTTTTGTTCTTATGCCTCAGGAGACTTATCATCTGACAAAAGATTACTTTTTTCTTATATTCAATAACAGTATCTATTATGACATTTTCTATACAATGCTTTTATATATATATATATATATATATATATATATATATATATATATATATATATATATATAAGTGCCATAAGAAAATACATAAATTTGATGTCAATCCCATATCTGGAACACCACCACACTCTCATTGGTCTTAATTTTATCTTCTCTTTCATTTTAATTTTTTGCCCCTATTTTCTTATATGCATCGTCTTCACTTAAAATATGCAATTTTATTTATTGTTTATTTCTTTCCTTCCACAATGGGAGTAGATAGGTTCACCTATAGACCAGTTCAAACTCCTCTTTGGTCTTTTGAACAGGAGTAGAAGCTTAACCATTGTTTCCTGTTTAGGATTAGATTTTCAGTTCTTTTTAAATTCTGTTACAACTTTATTCTTCTAGTGTCTCGATCTGATCTTTGAAATTTTATCTACTATTTATTCATTTTTTTCTCAGTAGGAGTTGATCTCTATCACTCAGTTTATACTCCTCCCAGACTTTTGAAGAGGATTAAAAGTTTATTCCTTGATCCATGTTTAGGATTGGGTTCCCAGTTCCTTCAAAAGACTTTCCATTCTCTTTCATTCCCAGTAGTATCATGTGTCTTAGTGACATTATCACCTTGCCTGGGGTGAATTGATTAAAAGAAAATTCATATATATATATATATATATATATATATATATATATATATACATTATCCTTCTTTTGTTTTTTATTTCAGTTTAATTATTATAAAAATGCAACTAGTCGGATAAGTACTACTGATAAGTAATATAGATAAGTACCACTGATAATATAAATAAGTACTATTGATATGACTAATATAAATAAGTAGTATTGATGTAAGTATTAGGTTGGTGCAAAAATAATTTCGTTTTCTAACATATGTTACTATGTGAGAAAACAAAATTATTTTTGCACCAATCTAATAGTATAGATAAGTGCTATTAATATAACTAATAAAGGTAAGTGTTCTTGATGTAACCAATATAAATAAGTACTATTGATATAAGTAATATAGGTAAGTACTCTTGATGTAACTAATATAGTTAAGTACTATTGATATAACCAGTAATAGATAAATACTCTTGATGTAACCAATATAGATAAGTACTCTTGATGTAAGTAATGTAGATAAGTACTCTTGATGTAAGTAATATAGATAAGTACTCTTGATGTAAGTAATATAGATAAGTACTCTTGATGTAAGTAATATAGATAAGTACTCTTGATGTAACCAATATAGATAAGTACTCTTGATGTAAGTAACATAGATGTAACACTTCTTTTTTATTTGATTAATAAGCAAACTTTTTCAAATAAAATTTTCAACACAAATATCATTTGTACAATTCTATCATTTCTATATATCTTATTAGTCAATAAAAATGTATATTTTCTTTGATTTAATTATTTTGTATTGTAATTATCTACTGTTGTAAAAATTCTTCTGCGATATACATAAAAGCTAATTATTTGCTCAGTAAATTTTGACATCTTGAGAAAATTAAGAGTTGAAGGTGTTTGTTATTTCTATACACTTTCACTAGACAGGAGGTTGGCTACACAAATGTTTAATCTTAAATGATTGTGAAACGTAGCAAAAAATATTTAAAAAAGACAATTCACTTAATGGACACTTATTGACTATTAATAATTTTCTGAACTGAACCAACTTTAGTTCACAGTATATGAAGCATTTAAACTAGCAGAATGACAAAACAATTGCACTATGTGTAACTGTTATAATAGGTAATAGTGGAGAGCTATGATCTCTTATGTTCTCAAGTGTTACAGTAATATAAAATACACATGATTATAAATATTAGGTTGGTGCAAAAATAATGACGTAATAATGTCGTTTTTTGATGTTAAAAAATACGTCAAAAAACGACATTATTACGTCATTATTTTTGCACCAACCTAATACATTTTTTTGGAAATATATTAGAATAATCCCAAACATAGCAGGAACAAACCAGCATACAGACATAAAATGAATTGAATTGACACACAAAAACAAAAAGGGGCATGTGTCTACTCACCAGATTTCTTCAAACTTCACAGCGAAGCTATCTTAAGGGAGCTGGAGATGCTACCTGGATTTATTGTTGGTGGATAAAATCTTAACAATATAAGAAATGAAGATGACACTATATTGATGGCAGATATTGAAAGAAAATCATAGGACCTCCTAGTTATCTAGTAAAGGAAAGAGAGAAGAAAGGACTAACTATCACTGAAAGAAGACAAAAGGTATGGTCATCAGTAAGGGAAAAAGCCCAAGATGAAAGTTACAAATTGGAGATGTCAGTATCAAGCAAGTTCAGAAATTTAAATATCTGGGAAGTGTTTGAACAGGGGGATGGAAAATGCAACACCAAATTCTAAACATACCTTGGATTAATGAAAGATGACTTTCAAAAGCTAAGAAAAAGACTAAAAAACAGGAAAATTTTGTTAGAAACAAAGAAAACAGTGCTGAACTTATGTAATACTGATCCTCCTATATGGCAGTGACTGCTGGACAATCTTCCAACAAATGAAGAGAAAACTGGAGGCAACAAAAATATGGTTCTACAGAAGGATGATGAGAATTCTATGGATGGAGAGCATAAGCAACAAAGGAGACTTATATTCAGAATCAGAAAGAGAAATTTTTTGCACATATGAGGAAAGAAGACAAGAATTTGACACTCACAAGGCATATTGAGGGATAGAGTAAGACAATGGGCTACCTACTTGATTAGGTTGTGTGTATGGATATCAGAATGGGCAGGGAGCTTGGCAAAGGGACAATTGTTGCTATGGGCTACTAGGAATAGGATGGTGTGGAGAGTCATGATCTCCCACATCCTGAAGGAACACACACAGCATGTCAAAGAAGAAGATTACTCCAAGATATTAGTAAAGATAGTAATATATGCAATGTTAAACAACAGAAATGCTGGTGACCATAAGTTACAACTCCATTGAACGCTCCATGAAGGTGGCCTTGTACTAAACTAGTTAAGGTAGTGTATATTTAGTGCAGCACTAATTTAGCAGTTATTAAAAATTTGAAAAGATTATCACTGGATTTGTGTTGATAGTTAAACATAAAAGAAACATGAATCGTTCGATCTTCATCGTGAACAAAAAATGCTAAATCTTTGTAATTATAAAATAAAATCAAGATATGATACAAATGTATGCAAAATTTGTGCTTTTGCCTGGAGGCTGGATGTTTTAGAGTAAAATTAAGTAAAAGATTTTCATGTGTTGAGGCTAAAAAAAGCAAACTTAATCTGCCCATTAAAGTTAGATAATTTATTTAGCATTGAAAGTTAAGAGTAAGAAAGGAAGTGAAAGAGAGTTGAGAAAATAAGGAAGAGAGGCTGAAGAATGTATGGAATGAAGGAGGAGAAAGAGTAGATAGGATGGAGAAAGTTAAAAAGGATAAAAAATGAAATATAATATAGATGAAAATGGATTAGTGACAAAAATGAAAAGAAGTTAAAAGAGAGATAAACACTGAAAGAAGGAAGAAAAGAAACAGGAAGAACAAGAGTAAGAAAAAAAAGGAGAGAGGACAAAAGAGAGAAAAGCATAAGTTGATGAAAGAGAAGGATATTGATAAAGAATAAAAATAAAAATGTAAATAAAATTAGAGAAAAGACAGAAAGAATGAAAGGCAGAAAATTAAAATCTAAGATAAGGAAAATAAAGAAAGAAAGAAAGAAAGAAAGAAGGAAAGAAAGTAAAGACGGAAAGAAAGAAGAAAAGGGAAGAGAAAGTAGAGGCAGAAATAAAAAGAAAGAAAATAAAAATGCAAATTAAAAAAAAGAAAGTATGACAGAAAGAAAAAAGAAATAAAAGGAAAGAAAGCAAAAAAAAAAGCAAAACAAAGCAGAAAGAAAAAGAAAAATGTAAGAGAAAAAAGAAAGAAGGAAGGAAACAAAGGAAGAAAAGAGGAAAGATAGAAAATAAAAAATCTAAGTTGATGAAAAGAAAGTAGGAAAGAAAGAAAGAAAGAAAGAAAGAAAGATGAAAGAAAGAAAGGAAAATTAAAATCATAAAAGAAAGAGAATTTAATCAAATGAGTTGAAAATTAGAATTAGAATTCTTGCAAGGTACCAAATTGATTCTAGTTTCGTGCAGACATTTTAAGAGATTCCTGTTGTGCTTTTGAAAACATTATGGTAAACACCATTTAAAGAAGAGAGTAAAACATTAGATATTTGTCAAAAATGACAAGTAATTCACTTGATTGAATTTGACTCAAAGTTGATTCAGACATCAGTTTTAAAAAGAGAGAAAAGTAACAAGAAGAAAGGGGAAAATAGAGAGAGGAGTAGGTGACAAAGAAAAAAGATACAATTTTAAAATGTAAGGGATCTGGAGAGGATTAAAAATAGAAGAAAGAAGAAAAGAAATGGAATATTTGAGTAGTAAATTGAGAAAAAAGATAACAATATTTAATTCCTGATTTCAATTTTAGCTTAATTCAAATAAATGGCAGTAACATGGAGAATGAAATAAAAGAACAGAAACAGAATACGAAAAAGAATATGGAAGACAGAGAGAAAATATTGGAAAGGAATGAAATGAAGAGATGAGAAAAAGAGATGTTAAAAGAGAATGAGAGCAGGATGGAAAAGAATGTGGAATGAAAGACCGTTCAGAAGGTTGAAAAGAAGAGAGAATTAATGAATAATTGAGAAATATGCAGATCTAAAAATAGAAAAAAAAAACTAGCAGTATATAAATGGAAAAGCGGCATAAAATATATAAATACAGGTGAGTGTGTTGAGTGAATAAAGATAATGAAAATAAAATGGATAAAGAAAGTCGAACGGTAGATTGACTATAAAAGTTAGCAAAAATAGAAAAGAGTGTAAAATTAGAAAGAGTGAGGCAAAAAGAAAATTAAGAGAAAGTGGGAGTATAAAAATTAGGAAAAGAGAAAATGAGTGAAAAATTGGAAAGAGTGATATGAGAAGTAAAGTGAAAAGAGGACAAAAAAAAAGAGTGATATAGAAAGAAAGATAAGAAAAAGAGGGAAAGAAAGTGATAAAAAAAGAAAGTTAAGAGGAGGAATGGAGAGAAAAGGAAGAAAAATGTGTAATATGGGAAAAGGGTAAATGAAAGGGGAAAAGAGTGATATGGAATGAAAGAGGAGGGGGAAAAGAAAGTGATGTGGAATAAAAGGTTAGAACCTTACTGTTTTTTTGATATCCCTTTTTTCCCCTTTCTTTTATTTTTCTTTCCATATCTCTTTCTTTCCCTCTTCATCTTACTATTTCTATATCACTCACTTTTCCTCCTCATCCTCGTATCTTTCTTTTCAGGTCTCTCTCTTTCCCTCTTTCTCTTACCGTGGAAAAGAAAATGATGTGGAAAAAAGGATAACCTTTTTTTCTACATAACTTTCTTTTCCACCTCCTCTTTAATTTCATATCCATGAAAGAGGAAAAGAAAGATAGGGAAAGAAAGGTAAAAGAAAGAGGAAAAGAGGGATATGAAAAAAAAACAGTAAGAGTAAAAAACAAAAGATAGAGATATGGAAAGAAAGGTCAGAGAAAGAGGAAAAGAGACGGATAAGGAAAGAATGGTCAGAGAAAGAGGAAAAGAGAGGAATAAGGAAAGAAAGGTCAGAGAAAGAGGAAAAGAGAAGAATAAGGAAAGAATGGTCAGAGAAAGAGGAAAAGAGACGGATAAGGAAAGAAAGGTCAGAGAAAGAGGAAAAGAGAGGAATAAGCAAAGAAAGGTCAGAGAAAGAGGAAAAGAGGGATAAGGAAAGAATGGTCAGAGAAAGAGGAAAAGACAGAGATATGGAAAGAAAGGTCAGAGAAAGAGGAAAAGAGATGGATAAGGAAAGAATGGTCAGAGAAAGAGGAAAAGACAGAGATATGGAAAGAAAGGTCAGAGAAAGAGGAAATGAGAGGGATAAGGAAAGAATGGTCAGAGAAAGAGGAAAAGAGAAGGATAAGGAAAGAATGGTCAGAGAAAGAGGAAAACAGACAGATGAGGAAAGAAAGGTCAGAGAAAGAGGAAAAGAGAAGAATAAGGAAAGAAAGGTCAGAGAAAGAGGAAAAGAGAGGGATAAGGAAAGAATGGTGAGAGAAAGAGGAAAAGAGATGGATAAAGAAAGAAAGGTCAGAGAAAGAGGAAAAGAGAGGGATAAGGAAAGAAATGTCAGAGAAAGAGGAAAACAGACAGATAAGGAAAGAAAGGTGAGAGAAAGAGGAAAAGAGAGGGATAAGGAAATAATGGTCAGAGAAAGAGGAAAAGAGAGGGATAAGGAAAGAATAGTCAGAGAAAGAGGAAAAGAGAGGGATAAGGAAATAATGGTCAGAGAAAGAGGAAAACAGACAGATGAGGAAAGAAAGGTCAGAGAAAGAGGAAAAGAGACGGATAAGGAAAGAAAGGTCAGAGAAAGAGGAAAAGAGAGGAATAAGCAAAGAAAGGTCAGAGAAAGAGGAAAAGAGAGGGATAAGGAAAGAATGGTGAGAGAAAGAGGAAAAGACAGAGATAGGGAAAGAAAGGTCAGAGAAAGAGGAAAAAGAGAGGGATAAGGAAAGAATGGTCAGAGAAAGAGGAAAACAGACAGATGAGGAAAGAAAGGTCAGAGAAAGAGGAAAAGAGAAGAATAAGGAAAGAAAGGCCAGAGAAAGAGGAAAAGAGAGGGATAAGGAAAGAATGATGAGAGAAAGAGGAAAAAAGATGGATAAAGAAAGAAAGGTCACAGAAAGAGGAAAACAGACGGATAAGAAAAGAATGGTCAGAGAAAGAGGAAAACAGACAGATGAGGAAAGAAAGGTCAGAGAAAGAAGAAAAGAGAGGAATAAGGAAAGAAAGGTCAGAGAAAGAGGAAAAGAGAGGGATAAGGAAAGAATGGCCAGAGAAAGAGGAAAAGAGACAGATAAGGAAGGAAATGTCAGAGAAAGAGGAAAAGAGAGGAATAAGCAAAGAAAGATCAGAGAAAGAGGAAATGAAAGGGATAAGGAAAGAATGGTGAGAGAAAGAGGAAAAAAGATGGATAAAGAAAGAAAGGTCAGAGAAAGAGGAAAACAGACAGATAAGAAAAGAATGGTCAGAGAAAGAGGTAAACAGACAGATGAGGAAAGAAAGGTCAGGGAAAGAAGAAAAGGAGGAATAAGGAAAGAAAGGTCAGAGAAAGAGGAAAAGAGAGGGATAAGGAAAGAATGAAATGAGAGGAATAAGGAAAGAAAGGTCAGAGAAAGAGGAAAAGAGATGGATAAAGAAAGAAAGGTCAGAGAAAGAGGAAAAGAGAGGGATAAGGAAAGAAATGTCAGAGAAAGAGGAAAACAGACAGATAAGGAAAGAAAGGTGAGAGAAAGAGGAAAAGAGACAGATGAGGAAAGAAAGGTCAGAGAAAGAAGAAAAGAGAGGAATAAGGAAAGAAAGGTCAGAGAAAGAGGAAAAGAGATGGATAAAGAAAGAAAGGTCAGAGAAAGAGGAAAAGAGAGGGATAAGGAAAGAATGGTGAGAGAAAGAGGAAAAGACAGAGATATGGAAAGAAAGGTCAGAGAAAGAAGAAAAGAGAGGAATAAGGAAAGAAAGGTCAGAGAAAGAGGAAAACAGATAGATAAGGAAAGAAAGGTCAGAGAAAGGGGAAAAGAGAGGAATAAGGAAAGAAATGTCAGAGAAAGAGAAAAAGAGAGGGATAAGGAAAAATGGTGAGAGAAAGAGGAAAAGACAGAGATATGGAAAGAATGGTGAGAGAAAGAGGAAAAGACAGAGATATGGAAAGAATGGTCAGAGAAAGAGGAAAAGAGACGGATAAGAAAAGAAAGGTCAGAGAAAGAGGAAAAGAGAGGAATAAGGAAAGAATGGTGAGAGAAAGAGGAAAAGAGACGGATAAAGAAGGAAAGGTCAGAGAAAGAGGAAAAGAGACAGATAAGGAAAGAAATGTCAGAGAAAGAGGAAAACAGACAGATAAGGAAAGAAAGGTCAGAGAAAGAGGAAAAGAGAAGAATAAGGAAAGAAAGGTCAGAGAAAGAGGAAAAGAGAGGAATAAGGAAAGAAAGGTTAGAGAAAGAGGAAAAGAGAGGGATAAGGAAAGAATGGTCAGAGAAAGAGGAAAAGAGAAGGATAGAGAAAGAATGGTCAGAGAAAGAGGAAAACAGACAGATGAGGAAAGAAAGGTCAGAGAAAGAGAAAAAGAGACGGATAAGGAAAGAAAGGTCAGAGAAATAGGAAAAGAGAGGAATAAGCAAAGAAAGATCAGAGAAAGAGGAAAAGAGAGGGATAAGGAAAAAATGGTGAGAGAAAGAGGAAAAGACAGAGATAGGGAAAGAAAGGTCAGAGAAAGAGGAAAAGAGAGGGATAAGGAAAGAATGGTCAGAGAAAGAGAAAAACAGATGGATAAGGAAAGAATGGCCAGAGAAAGAGGAAAACAGACAGATGAGGAAAGAAAGGTCAGAGAAAGAGGAAAAGAGAAGAATAAGGAAAGAAAGGTCAGAGAAAGAGGAAATGAGAGGGATAAGGAAAGAATGGTGAGAGAAAGAGGAAAAAAGATGGATAAAGAAAGAAAGGTCAGAGAAAGAGGAAAACAGACAGATAAGAAAAGAATGGTCAGAGAAAGAGGTAAACAGACAGATGAGGAAAGAAAGGTCAGAGAAAGAAGAAAAGAGAGGAATAAGGAAAGAAAGGTCAGAGAAAGAGGAAAAGAGAGGGATAAGGAAAGAATGAAATGAGAGGAATAAGGAAAGAAAGGTCAGAGAAAGAGGAAAAGAGATGGATAAAGAAAGAAAGGTCAGAGAAAGAGGAAAAGAGAGGGATAAGGAAAGAAATGTCAGAGAAAGAGGAAAACAGACAGATAAGGAAAGAAAGGTGAGAGAAAGAGGAAAAGAGACAGATGAGGAAAGAAAGGTCAGAGAAAGAAGAAAAGAGAGGAATAAGGAAAGAAAGGTCAGAGAAAGAGGAAAAGAGATGGATAAAGAAAGAAAAGTCAGAGAAAGAGGAAAAGAGACGGATAAGGAACGAAGGGTCAGAGAAAGAGGAAAAGAGAGGGATAAGGAAAGAATGGTGAGAGAAAGAGGAAAAGACAGAGATATGGAAAGAAAGGTCAGAGAAAGAAGAAAAGAGAGGAATAAGGAAAGAAAGGTCAGAGAAAGAGGAAAACAGACAGATAAGGAAAGAAAGGTCAGAGAAAGGGGAAAAGAGAGGAATAAGGAAAGAAATGTCAGAGAAAGAGAAAAAGAGAGGGATAAGGAAAAATGGTGAGAGAAAGAGGAAAAGACAGAGATATGGAAAGAATGGTGAGAGAAAGAGGAAAAGACAGAGATATGGAAAGAAAGGTCAGAGAAAGAGGAAAAGAGAGGGATAAGGAAAGAATGGTCAGAGAAAGAGGAAAAGAGACGGATAAGAAAAGAAAGGTCAGAGAAAGAGGAAAAGAGAGGAATAAGGAAAGAAAGGTCAGAGAAAGAGGAAAAGATAGGAATAAGGAAAGAATGGTCAGAGAAAGAGGAAAAGAGAGGGATAAGGAAAGAATGGTCAGAGAAAGAGGAAGAGACGGATAAGGAACGAAAGGTCAGAGAAAGAGGAAAAGAGAGGAATAAGGAAAGAATGGTCAGAGAAAGAGGAAAAGAGATGGATAAAGAAAGAAATGTCAGAGAAAGAGGAAAAGAGAGGGATAAGGAAAGAAAGGTCAGAGAAAGAGGAAAAGAGAGGAATAAGGAAAGAATGGTCAGAGAAAGAGGAAAACAGACGGATAAGGAAAGAAAGGTCAGAGAAAGAGGAAAAGAGAAGAATAAGGAAAGAAAGGTCAGAGAAAGAGGAAAAGAGATGGATAAAGAAAGAAAGGTCAGAGACAGAGGAAAAGAGAGGAATAAGGAAAGAATGGTCAGAGAAAGAAGAAAACAGACGGATAAGGAAACAAAGGTCAGAGAAAGAGGAAAAGAGAGGAATAAGGAAAGAAAGGTCAGAGAAAGAGGAAAAGAGAGGGATAAGGAAAGAATGGTGAGAGAAAGAGGAAAAGACAGAGATATGGAAAGAAAGGTCAGAGAAAGAGGAAAAGAGTGGGATAAGGAAAGAATGGTCAGAGAAAGAGGAAAAGAGACGGATAAGGAACGAAAGGTCAAAGAAAGAGGAAAATAGAGGAATAAATTAAGAAAGGTCAGAGAAAGAGGAAAAGAGAGGAATAAGGAAAGAAAGGTTAGAGAAAGAGGAAAAGAGAGGGATAAGGAAAGAATGGTCAGAGAAAGAGGAAAAGAGACGTATAAAGAAAGAAAGGTCAGAGAAAGAGGAAAAGAGTGGAAAAGGAAAGAATGGTCAGAGAAAGAGGAAAACAGACGGATAAGGAAAGAATGGTCAGAGAAAGAGGAAAAGAGAGTAATAAGGAAAGAAAGGTCAGAGAAAGATAAAAAGAGAGGGATAAGGAAAAAATGGTCAGAGAAAGACGAAAAGATAGAGATATGGAAAGAAAGGTCAGAGAAAGAGGAAAAGAGAGGAATAAGTAAAGAAAAGTCAGAGAAAGAGGAAAACAGACAGATGAGGAAAGAAAGGTCAGAGAAAGAGGAAAAGAGAGGAATAAGGAAAGAAATGTCAGAGATAGAGGAAAAGAGTGGGATAAGGAAAGAATGGTTAGAGAAAGAGGAAAACAGACGGATAAGGAACGAAAGGTCAGAGAAAGAGGAAAAGAGAGGGATAAGGAAAGAATGGTCAGAGAAAGAGGAAAAGAGACGGATAAAGAAGGAAAGGTCAGAGAAAGAGGAAAAGAGACGCATAAAGAAAGAAAGGTCAAAGAGGAAAAGAGAAGAATAAGGAAAGAAAGGTCAGAGAAAGAGGAAAAGAGACGGATAAAGAAAGAATGCTCAGAGAAAGAGGAAAAGAGAGGAATAAGGAAAGAAAGGTCAGAGAAAGAGGAAAAGAGAGGAATAAGGAAAGAAAGGTCAGAGAAAGTGGAAAAGAGAGGGATAAGGAAAGAATGGTCAGAGAAAGAGGAAAACAGATGGATAAGGAAAGAAATGTCAGAGAAAGAGGAAAAGAAAGGAATAAGGAAAGAAAGGTCAGAGAAAGAGATAAAAAGAGGGAGATAGAAAAACAGTTTAATGAATCGTTATAATCAGAAAAATTCAAAATGGATTCAGATAGCAATACAGGAAAGAGAAGGAGTACAAGAAAAAATAAAAGACATAATGAATACAAGCAAAGAGAATGAGAGAGACAGAAAAGTAAAAAGAAAGAAACGAGAAAAATTGGTGAAAAAGAGAAAATAACCTGGAGAGAATATGAGAGAAAGTAAATTGCATAAATGAAGAAAGAAACAGCTGAAATATATGAAGAGAGGTCAAGGAAAATATAATAAATGAAAAATAAAAAAAATGATAAAAAAAAAAAATGAATTTGAGAGGGTGGAACAAAATGGAAGCCTAAGTAGCATAGTTTGCAAATTTGCCTCAACAAAGATAATAGCTTATAATTACCTTGAGTTAAAAGTGTTTTATTTGTCACACAAAAGTCAGACATATTGCATAAGTGATTTTACAGGCACTTAGAACTGCTTAGATAAAAACGTTCTTGTAACCTAAAAAGATTAAGAAACAAAAAGAATAAACATTAAAATTCTTAAACATTCTTGTTGTTTTAGCATTTTCCTATCAGAGGACAAAATTAACCAAAAAAAAACCCCACCAAAAATTGGAAAATACTCTATTATTACACATCTATTGGCATTATCTTTTATTAATCTTTGAGAGTCTTCCCTGCAGATGATCATGTGACCTGCTGGAGGGGTGGAGAAGAAGTGAATGATTCAAGGAATTGAAAGAAAGTGTTGAAATATTTGGGAAATCTCTATTCAATCAAATCTGTTGAAGTAGCTTGAAAAGGGAGGTGAGGAGATGGAAGGATTTGAAAAAAGAAATGATTTAAAATCAGATCACATGACTTCACCATTAGCACCCGATCACCAAAATTAAGCAACATTGAGCTTGGTCAATACCTAGATGGGTGACTGCTTGGGAATATCAGATGCTGGAAGCTTTGATGTTCAGATGGATGGATGCAATTTTCTAAAAGAGAAATATCTAAAAAAAAATCTTAAATAATATACTCCTGAATATTTAGACAGTAACCTTCTCGTGCAAGGGAATTATATTATACACTAGAAAAAGGGTCCCTGGCTCCTGGTTTTGTGTAAGGATTTCAAAAGTCATACTCAGACATGAGTTGAGCTTCCAAAATATGTGTGTGTGAGTGTGCATATATATATATATATATATATATATATATATATATATATATATATATATATATATATATATATATATTATTTTTTTTAAGCATTTCACCCCAAGCAAGGCGGGTATATATATATATATATATATATATATACCCGCCTTGCTTGGGGTGAAATGCTTATATATATATATATATATATATATATATATATATATATATAAGCGCCGACAGCTTAGTGGTAGAATATCCGCCTGATACCAATTCAGTCGGGTTTCGATCATAGCTAGAGGCAACCGGATGTCTAGCCGCACTGATGAGCTGTGATACAGCGAAACAGTCTGTCTGTGGATGACATTATATATATATATATATATATATATATATATATATATATGCATTTTACAGCAGAAAATAAAAATTAGCTCAACATAGTATAGTCTATTTCAAGCCGTTCTGTCTGCGGCTATCACCAGCCCCTAAGAGACTGACAATAGCCACATACAGAACAGCTTGAAATAGACTATGTTGAGGTAATTTTTGCTTTTGTGCTGTAAAAAATGCATATGCTCTGTTGTAATAAATACATCGACTTCTCTGTGGATCAGTTTTAATGATTAGTATTACTAGGATCCACCCGGATTATATACCAACAGATTGTTTACCTGTAACACACACACACACATATATATATTATATATATATATATATATATATATATATATATATATATATATATATATATATATATATATATATATATATATATATATATATATATATATATATAATATATATTATATATATATATTATATATATATATATATATATATATATATATATATATATATATATATATATATATATTACACATACAAATAGTAAGAATAAAAGCTAAAACTTAAAATAAGCTAAAAAAAATGTTGTCAGAGCTTAAATATGGTATATTATAATAATATTAGATTGTTATTGAAGTTCTGCTACTCAGTATTTCAATAACAATCATCCACCTAATGATTGTTATTGCAAGAAACTGTTGAGTAGCAGATTTTCATACATATATATATATATATATATATATATATATGTATATATGTATATATATATATATATATATATATATGTATATATATATGTATATATATATATGTAATATATGTATATATATATATATATATATATATATATATATATGTTACACCAGAAGGTTTTTCTCACCTGAGTCCATCCTTCAAATCTACAAATCAGCCATTCTTCCTTGTATAGAATACTGTTGCCATATATGATCTGTTGCTTCCACTGTTCATCTCAAGGTCCTCAACAAAATCCAGAGACTATCTATTCTATCTACAGCCACTATCTCACAGATGTACTGTGGCATCTCTCTGTCTTTTCTACAAGTATGTTCATGGCAAATGCTCTGAAAAGCTACTTTCATTGGTTCCCAAACTGCATGAATTTAAGCATGTAAGGCAATGTTGGTCCTACCATTTCATTGTCAAAATGGCTAAATGTAGCCGTTTCTTCTACCACAACAGCTTCTTATCTTGCACCTCCCATCAGTTGAACTCCCTTCCTATTACTTGCTTCCCTGATAGTCATAATCTGCAAATATTTAAATGTAATGTCAATCAACATCTTCTAATGCCTTGACCTTAATTCCTGTCCTTGTCTTTATCATTTTCCCAAACACTCCTCTTTACTCTTACTCTCTGTCACCCCTTGCATGCTACTGGCACTCCCACCTTGCTTGGAGCAATTTGCTTAAAAGAAAATATATATATATATACTATATATATATATCTATCGTATATATATATAGTACAGGTAATAAATCTGTTGGTATATAATCCAAGTGGATTCTAGTAATATAAAGTATTAAAACTGATCCGCAAAAAGAGCTCAATGTTGAATACGACTAATGTATTTCTTGTTGGTTCAAATAGATCTATACCTCCCACCACCACCATATGAGGTAATTTTGAATTTTGTTGTGTAATTCAATATATATATATATATATATATATATATATATATATTGAATTACACAACAAAATTCAAAATTACATATATATATATATATGTGTCTCTATATATATATACATACACTGCCACCACCACTAGCAGCATGGAGATGGTCTGACACAAAATAGAAGGCATCAAGAGGCAAAAACTTTATGAAAATATATTGAAGAAATATCTCAAAACTTTAGTCAGAATGTTAAGGCATGGTTGCCAATGGGCCTCCAGAATGAACGATGACTTCAAGCAAACATACAAAGTATTAGTAAAATAGCTTGAGGACAAAAGTAAAAGTCTTAGAACAGCCATCATAAAGACTTAATCACAATAAAATCTAGGTGGACATAAATTAAAAACTATTTGTGAATAAAGAGACGTACAGATAGGCCCAAATGCTAGCACCTTTTTGTGAGAAGATCTAAAACTATGAACAATGTTTGATCCAATTTAAACAATTTAAAAGGCCTTTGACTAAATACTAAGTCTATGTAGATTTATCTCCCATTGGGAATGTGATGAAAAAATAAAAGCTAAAATAAGTCATTACTGCTACAATTGTTCTGTGTGTGCACACTATGTAAGTATAATGTTTCTGTATATTCACATAAACAGAAACACATATTTACATAAGTGTATACATTCAAATCACTATGTAAAAATATATATTCGGTTGGTGCAAAAAATAATGTCGGTTTTTGATGTTAAAAAATACGTCAAAAACCGACATTATTTTTGCACCAACCTAATAGGTACACTAATTATCTCATGATGGAAAAACCATTTGCACAAGTATTTTTTCAACATAATCTTCTTCCTTGTCAAGGCATTTAATTTGGTAGTGAATATTGACAGCCTTGATCAAACATTACAAAGTGAACAGTTAACACTTCCGCTGCTAACTACGGAGATCTTAGTTTTTCTTATCTTGCTCAGGCTGCCTAAGTACGGAAACCTACATTTTTTACATACCGCTGGTATGAGTGTCCCATTGCGCCATCTATCGTAAAATCACAAAGGACAATGCTTCAAAATGTGTATACCCATAACTGATCTGGTAAGTCATTCCCAGATATATCCATGTAAATGGAATGCTGTAAATCACACTGGTGCCAGTTTTCTGTGTAATAAAATATGTAGGTTGAAATTTGGCATTTTCTTTAAAAATGTCTGGCCGGATGGGGGCAGCACTGGGCAAATGAGTAGCAGTGAAAGGGTTAAGACCAACATTCAGCTCAGAATGGCATGTCTGGCTATTGACATAGATTTTATTCAGTCAAGTTCATTCTTTTCCATTGGCACATAATATATACAAAAATATTATGTAAATATGTGTTTCTGTTTATGTGAATATACAGAAACATTATACTTACATAGATAAATCTCACCCCAGCTGTAAGTAAAATAGCAGGACAGACTGGATCCTATAGCTTTGGTTGGTGACTAGTCTAGGAGAAGGACAACTCTGAATTCAAACCATTTTGGAGAGGGTTAGGTTCTTTCCCAGGAAACAACACTGCTACTGCAGCTGCGGTATATGCTGTGCCCCTAATGTGTTACAGGACTTGTGGCTGATCATAAATGTTTTCATTTTTTAAAAAGAAAACAATCAAAGTCTTAGAACAGCCATCATAAAGACTTAATCATTAATAAAATGTAGGTGGACATAAATTAAAAACTATTTGGGAATAAAGAGACGTACAGATAGGCCCAAATGCTAGCACCTTTTTGTGAGAAGCTTTTTAAAAACTATCTAAAACTGACTTAATGACTTAATGTAAAATATAAATTATTGATTGACTGATTTATTTAACAACATATCAATTCCTTATAGGTCATTTAATACTGAAATTGAATTTTCTTAGATGCTTTGTAGTCAAAAAAATACGATATATGTTATTCTGCTGCCACAATTGAATACATGGTAGATGATACTCAGCTTTTGTGCATATACATGTTTGTGTGGACATGATTACAAGAGTCAGTGACATGTTTTTTATGTTGAAGTTATATTTCAAATATTTCTATAAGAAATTGTAGGATATTATATGAATTAGTTCTTTCACGTTCATTGCTTCATTTTGTTTAACGGCTTGTCAACTTCCGTGTGCTTTTTAATGCCAAAATCTAAATATTTTGAAAACAATTTTATGGCTTCAAGTACAGATAAAATATGCTGCTGTTCATCTTGCTATAAAATGTATTGTTGGTAATTCTAATATAAAAATGTATTTTTTATACTTTCATAGATTTTTGCTTTTATCTTGGGGGGGTTCACAATTTGCCCATAGTTAAGACCCTAACAGGTGTTACTACCCCGGACTAGGTTGGAACTGGGAACAATAGCAATTAAAAGGTGGCTCCACAGTCTTCAAAACCTCCAATCTTCTGATCAGAGGCTTTGCTGCCAGATATAGTTTTAATCATACCCACGACTAGCAAAAGCAGTTAAATGCCAAGATAAGTAGAAACACAAGCAAAGAATCCTACTTATTTGATTTAATTAATTTACTTAGACTGTTTTTTTTTTAATTTTTCATTCATTTAAGCCAGCGTTAGGAACCAGCCAAGAGAATGTATTCCGAAAGGCATTATCATATACAAGCTTAATTATTTTATTAACTATATAACTATTTCTGGCTATAGACAAATTAGATATCAACTTATAATTATCATATCACAGCTGATGGGCAAAAAATACTTACATCAATAATGTCTCTGATGATTCAATAAAAATAGTTGGTTTTATTTGTTGTTGAAAATGATTTTTTTCCCTCTTATTAATGAGAATTTCTGTGGTCAGGGAATAATAGATATTCATATTTAATTTTGCCACAAGTAAGGGAATAAAGCCACTAAGATGTAACGGGTACTGAGTGAGAAAGAATATCAGAAAAAGAAAAACATTATCTAGGAACAAGATCAAACTTGACTGGAAAGCAAGAAGCTTCCACAAGTGAGAAGTGCAAGAAAAGAAACTATTAGCTTTGAATTATGGTTTCATTTGCACATTTCAAATGATGAGACCATTCCACCAATGTTAAAAAAGAACATAAAAACAAAAAGAGATTTCCACAAGCAAGAAGTGTGAGAAAAGAAACTGTTGGCATAGAACTTATGGTTACATCCAGCCATTTCATCTGTAAGATTATCAGAGCTTGCAATCAAATTTGTAAAGTAGCGAAAAGTTTATCAGAACAATTAGCATGAAATTATTTATAGATAAGGCACAGGGAAGCTATGTTACAGTGGTGGGAAAGTGATTGAAGCCGAGATGCCAGGTCATGACCATTAAGGTTGCAGATTCTTCTTTGGATTTTATCAAGAACCTCTAAATGTATAACAGGAGAACAGACCAGATGTGGCAGCAATTAATTATAGATAAGGCACAGGGAATCTATATTACAGTGGCAGGAAAATAACTGAAGACAAGATGACATTGCATATTCTCCCTTTGGATTTTATCAAGGATCTCTAAATATATACCCAAAGCACCAGACCACATGTGGCAGCAATATTCAAAGTATGGATGAATGGTGGACTTATAAATATGTAAGATAGATTTTCTGGCAAGAAAAAATTGTCTAGCACAATACAGTAAACCAATCTTCATAGTAGCAGACCTAAAAATTGATTCAATTTATTCTTTCCATTTCATGCCAACAGAAATTAATAGCCAAAGGAGTCACAACAAGTTACTCCGATGGAAGGTAGAAAGGTTTCTTTTATATAATTAAAAGAGAGGAGTTTAGGTTCTGGAAGTGTTAGAATTAACAAAGCATTCCTTATCCCAGTTAACAACAGAATGTATATCATTTTTTGAGCTAAGCATCCAATTTGACATTATTGAATTGATCAGACTTACTACGAAGACAGAAGTAAATAGTTGTGCCATCATCATAGATACAGAGTTGAGACGATTGATGAAAATTAGGAACAACTTACGTTCAAAGATAAAGCTCTGGAAAACAACTGCATTAATCAAAAAAGATCTAGAAGAGTGGCCATTCAAGATGATTTTCATTTTGCAATTTAATAAGAAAGACTGAATCCGTTTAAAAATTAGCACGAAAATACCATAACCTTTCAACTTAAATAAGAGCAGTATGCCAAACCATGACAAATGCTTCAAAATTTTGATAGACTCTTACAACAATAATTGTTAATACATGAGAAGTTGACCTCAAGAAGTGAAACCTATTATTTTAAAATAATATTTAGATTTACCAGATTACTTCTAAGATGTGGACTTGATATATATATATATATATATATATATATATATATATATATATATATATATATATAAAACCCTGATCTTTTCATCAAATGTGGCATCAGTGGTATCGAATCATTTCTGATGCAGTCACAGTTCAGATGGGCTGGTCATGTCATCAGAATGAGTGATGATCAGATGCTGAAAATCCTCATGTATAACCAACTTTTTCATTGTAAGCATAATGTAGCCTGTCCTTGGTTACGCTTCAAGGACAATCTTAAATACAATTTAAATGATGCAAACATCCCTATAGAGGAGTTTGAACTTGCTGTTGAAAACTGAGCAAACTGGAGAAACACCTGCTACCGAGGTATAACTAACTTTGAAAAGAATCAGCTCAACCATTTGAGAGAATTAAGAAACAACACTAAATGTTGGACTAATACATCAGCCCATAATAGTCAATCCTTCAGTATGTCCCTCATGTGGACTTTTTGCAAATCCTGTGCAGGATTTCTGTTTCATATAATCATAAAAACCGAACTGAAAGACACTCACATGTCGAGAACGATGGGAAAGTCCATCATGGTATCATATATATATAAATATATATATATATATATATATATATATATATATATATATATATATATGGAGGCATGGTGGAGTAATGGATATCGGCTTGAATTGAGGAATCAGAGATCCGAGTTTGAATTCCAGTCGAATCCATTACATTCACTTATGTGCTAATACCCTTGGGAAAGTTATGAATCCTCTTCTTCTCCCTCCAGCTATGGGTAAAATAGCAGGACAGACTGGGTTCTATAGCCTTGGATGGCAACTGGTCTAGGAGAAGGACAACTCTGAATTCAAAACCTGCGGAGGGTCGTTTGAGAACCTTGTGGCATTCGGTGCACCAGGTCTCTGTATTCGTCCCTCCAAAAAGTGTGGATGGTCCTGTACGAGGCCTTCACCACTATAATCAAATCTCATGTGCCGGTGTCGGGCTGTCGGTTTCCTGGAAACTAATCTGCTTGACCCTCAACTAATCTGCTTGACGGGAGAGTCGATCATATATATATATATATATATATATTGTAAATAATAGAAATTGTGAATTACTATACTACAATATTCAAAAATCTAGTGCTGCATTACTGCACACTCAAAAAAAACTTTAACTGTTAATAATAGTACACTTATTAATAAAACATCTTTCAACAAGTATCACGTACATTTCATCTTGGAATTTTACCCCAAATTACCTGAAATTGGGAAAAAAATAATATCTATGCCTGAGGATGGTAAATGTTTTACTGAAAGTACTTGCTATACGGACTGAATATTTAATCCATTTTACAATTAATAAAAGACAAGGATTGTGTCATTCAGCGAGTTGTCAGTGAGTTAATGCCTTATTTAATCTGTTAGCAACTTATTCTTTGAATGACTACTTTACAATATTAATTAAGCTGCATTATTTAACAATATGTATATGAAAATGGGCATAGAGGTCAACATCCAGTGGTGACAGTCTGTTTCATGCTTGATGTTATAAGGAGTTTTGTTGGTCTCTTGCTCAACTGCACCCCACATATAATAATCCCAAGGGTTTCAATCTGGGGAGTTAAGTAGCCTTATGTAAGGGGTGATGTAGTCACAGAAATTGTCTAACAGCCATGACTTGGTTCTCCTGCTTGTATGACATGGTGCAGAGTCCTGTTGTCTTCTAGTAGCCACCCTCTTGACCAGGGCAGCACTACCTCCTCAAGGTACTTGATGTAGGCCTCCATGTTGAGCCTGAGGCCCTGTGGGAAGATGAATGGAGGCATAACATTATCATTAGTGATCACTCCAGTCAACTTTGTAATCACCATGAGACTCCTCCAACTCTTTCTGAATCCTCTGCACCCAATCACTCTGAAATGTTTGTATTGGAGATTCTGGCATGAATGCCAAGCTGTACAGCATGCTGTTTCCAAATTTTTGTCGGAGTGAATTGCATCATGATGCTCTTTTTCTCACAGATTGTGCCCAACTGACCCTAATATACTGGGGAGTCATCAAAAATCAAATGCAAACAATGCCCACGTGTGAAATTAAAAATTAAAAAAATGGCGACAATTTACCCATCGCACACTGTATATTTATAAAATGAGCCTTTGCTATAAATATTTTCATGTTAATTGTTCTGATGAGCTTTTTGCTTTGGTAGATGCACTTTATAATTTTAAGTGCATTACTAGATTAGCAGCTAGGTCTCATTATTTTGCAGTTGAAATTGTAAGTCCTATGTTAATAGTTTCTTTGCTTGCAGAACTCTCTTCTGGATTCTTCCTTTCCAGAAAACTTTGATCTTTAAAAATTTAAATGCAACATTAATCGTTTTCTTCTCTCTTAATTCTTGTTCATTTATTGTCTGCTCTCCTAAATCATGTTTTTTCTTTTTCTCATATTATTTCGCATTTAATAACCCCCTGTGTCTTAGTGGCTTTATTGCTCAGCTTGGGATGAAATTATTAAAAAAAGTTGAATTCTAAAATTTTTGGGTTAAAATTTAGTTTTATTGCTATATATATATATATATACTAGCAGCATGGCCCGGCGTTGCCCGTGCTTGATTAAAAAATCGTATGACTCATACAGCAATCGCTATCACTTGACTTAAAATATTTTTACCCTTCCTTGCCTTTAAAGGAGTGCCTTCTGCCGTGCTGATGTTGCTACATGCCTTACTTCTTGCCTATCTCACACTGCAAATTTTTTCTAAGCTCTATACTAAAGATTAAATCTGTTACGAAAAAAGAACTAAACAAAATGAACACAAAATGATCAGCTTTAAAAAAAGGACTCGTAACTGGAAAAACCGAATGAAAAAAATGTTAACAACAAATACTTTTTCACACCCACCCAGTTCTGCGGAATCAGAATCAACGTTGAGTTTGAGCAAGCGAATGAGCCAATTGGAGTAAAGTGCCATGCAGATTTAAATTTTTCCCACTTGTGGTGAATGCAGCTATCGATTTTTTCTGCATGCTAGTTAACATTTGTGTCAGTCAGCTGTTGGCTCTCATGCTGGCCAATAGAATCTTCCTGCCTATTCGTGGCAGCCAGCTATAGGCTCTCACTCTGGCCACTACAAAATGGCCGCAAACTACATGAAAACTGCCGTAGAAGCATGAAAAAATCGATTATTTCCACTATCGATGGGAGTTGGGAAATGCAAAGTCGGTCTTGGTCTTTCTGTTAACTTGGAGCATGTGCATGTAAATTTTGGTGCAAATCCATCAAAAATTGCGGCCGTGCATTCGTTACACACACACACACACACATCCTGCCTTTTATATATATGTGTGTGTAACGAATGCACATATATACGTATATATATTTACTACATAAATTGATTTCTACCTAATAAGTAAGGCAGTACCCTTTCCATCAGACTGACATTTTTCAGGGGGTCTAAATAGGCTATAATGACCTATTTCCCCTATTGCAGTATATATATATATATATATATATATATATATATATATATATATATGTATAATTATAGGTATCTCATAATGGATTACTGTTCTAAGTGAGTTCAATTCAATCCTTATATTGTGCCGGCCCATAACATAACATAAATAATTGGAAAACTGTCATGTAGGAATAAAGTGTCACTGCTGACACTTGGAATTGAACACAGATCACCAGAGAACAAGCAAAGTCAATCTCATCTTGAAATGATCACATGACAGGTAAACGAAAAATATATATATGAAAAATAGCAGCGTCTGACAGAGTATTGTTCGAAGGCGTTACTATCATATCTGTGATTTACAAAGCCTCTCCTACAAACGGCATTACAAAAAAACTAATCATTTTTGGAAGAAGAGAAGAATTTTTTTTTCAACATATTAATAAAAAGTCACACACTTGCTTATACTTTAAATCAGCTGCACATCCGTTTTTCCGTGTGTGTGTGTGTGTGTGTGTGTCCATACGATAGGTTTTTCTTTTTTTCTTCTATTTAAATATTTTCATGGAATAGACAAATGTTACATTTTTAATAGCAGCACAAATGGTATGAAATCTTATGAATGATATGAATTTCGTAGCAGTATAAATGGTATGAAACATTATTTTTTAGAAGCAAAAGAGAAAATCATTTTTCATTTGGAGGGTTAAATTTGAAAAGTTTGGAAAATGCAATTTTTAAAAAGTTTTATACGTAACAAAGTAGGATGGCTTGGAAAACTGAACCGTCATGGGGCAAGAAAGACTGTAGAAGGCAATGAGCAACTAACCTGATGGGCTTGTGTGAATGTATGGTGGAACAGGGGTAGGGGAAGAGCCTTAGCAAAAGGAGAAAACTGCTAGTTGTGGAGAGCCATGATTGCCTATGATCTGAAGGGATGCAGCACATAGAAGAAAGAATAGTCTCTCAATATCATACTGCATTACAATACTTTGCAGTGGTTGCCTTGCATAAAATTCTCAATATATAAAGTTGATAGATTCTTATTTGATGTCAGTTTTAATAAAGAAATATTAGAAAGACAATTGCTGTTGCAAAAATTGGTAATTATCTCTTTCAAAAATATAATACACACATAAACATTAAACAGGCACTAATTTGAGCTAATAAGGGTCCTAACTCTCTACCATTAATCTATCTTTAGCAAATTATGTTTTGAGTGATATGCTTTCCCTAATTATTACATGTACCAGAAACAATCCCTAACTCTGCAGTCTAATCGGAAAACAACTGATAATATAAAGAAGTAATTATAAATTGTATAATTAACAAAATTATTATTATCATTATTATTATTATTATTCATGGTGATAGAAGACTAAAGAGCCACTCAAGGTAGAGGGTTACAGAATAAGAGGCACAGTTTATGGGGATATGTGGGGAAAATAAAGGTTAACCCTAGACCTGAACAGGTTAAGATTGTAGTGACTGGGGAGCATCCTCTTGGGAGTGAGTTCCACAAAGCAGTGGTTCATAGGAAGAAACTACTCAAGTGCTACTTAAATTTCACCAATGATATTGAATCCTTTTCTAGATCAGCTGCTAAGAAAATTGGTTCACTGTATCATGCAAGATGATTTTTCTCTCCAGAATCTATCTTACATATCTATAAGTCTATCATTCGTCCATGCTTCGAATATTGCTGCCACATATAGTCCAATGACCCTGCTATTTATGTAGAGCTCCTTAATAAAATCCAAATCAGCAATATTATTATTATTATCTGGTAGCTTGGCTTCAGTCATTTTCCCACTGACATAAAGTTGCCTCTCTGTGTATTTTTCCCCAAAAATTGTTTTTGAAATGATTTGGTTGAGATAAAAGCCATTGAAAACTTAAGCATACTTTTTATTCTTACTGTAGATCTTAACAGTCTTAGACTGTCCTTGCTCCACTGCTCATGTCTAGGGATATCTCAACTAGTTCTTATTTTTAATCAGTACTGCTCGGTTATTGCTTGCCTTTTTACATTGAGTGGAAGTAGATACTTCTCAGCTCAGAGATTGAACTCACGATCATTCACAAGTCATGAGCAGTGGAATGATAACAGTCTAACCCCATAGATTAAATAAAAGGTTCAGTTCAGAATATCCTGTAGTTTACCCAGATCAATATACATTTGAGGAAGGTCAAAGGGCACAATGGCTAAAACATTGCAATAACAACAACAAAGATGAGGACAATAGTCTGAATATAAATAGTGTAAATAATTATAACTTCTCCTACCAGAAATTCAGACAGAAGGATTTACATTAACATCTCTGGGTTCAAATAACAGGTAGGGAACACTGCTGGAGAGTGAGAAAAAGGAAACTGCACATATTGTTTTGTTGGAAAATGTGTAAGTTGTTTCAAAACAAAGAACTATCTAGAATTACAAGAACATCTGCCTGAAATCAAAGATAAGAATGTTGGATATATTGGTCTTTTCAATCCTTTTGGAAATCTTGGACAAAAAACAGGCCTACTGGAATATCCCATATTCTTCATCAAGAAAAAGTTGAAATGGTATGGACACATCATAAGAGCCAAAAATCTTTTCACTGCCATCCTACAAGGTTCCACTTTAGGGAAAAGAACATCCAGACAGGGGGAAAAATGAGCAGAAAACATCACTAACTCAACCGGAAGACCATTCACAAAGACTCAGACAAGTCACATAATCAAAACCTATGGAGAGAGTTGGTCAAGTACTCAGTGACCCTATGGCCACACCTGATCATGTGACTGATGATAATGAGTTCTGAATTTCTTACATATCACTAATCAGTATTTAAGTGACAAAAATAATTGTTTTTGATGTTTTTATACATTGTTTTGGTAGTAGTAGCTTCTGAAAAATTACTAACCATCTGGAAAGACAAGAACATGTGCCTGGATTCAAAGATCAGACTGTTGCCATTCCAGTCTTTCTTTAATTGCAGTAAAGAATTCAAACATTAAAAATGAGATGCTACAGAACAATCCTAGGTATTGGGCACATAGACTGCATCACAAATGATTCTGTGTGAGACGCCATCAGACATGAAACATGCGTATTGAATGCCATAACCACCATCAACAAGAGAAATTTGAAACGGTATCGACACATCAAAAGAGACAATAATCTTCCCACTGCCAATCTCCAAGGTTCCAGTTTAGTCAAAAGAAGAGGCAGACAGAACAAAAAAATCAGCTGACATCAACACTAAATGAACTGGAAGATTATGTGTTTTGGTTGTGTGCCAGATCTACAAAAAGAGAAGGGGTGTAAGATAAGGATGTGTCTTCTCAATCTATCTAGTGAGGTGATTCTGAGATAATTAAATGTTCTACAAAGATTAATTATTGGTGGCCTCAACCTTAGCAACATAATATATGCAGATGACGCAGTGTTAATAGCAGACGTAGAAAGGAAATTACAAGAACTCCTACAGAAGGTAGTGAAGGAAAGTGGGAAGAAAAGACTAAGCATCAATTGGAAAAAGAGAGAATGTACGGTTGTCAGCAAAAGGAAATTACAAATGGCACATACCAAAATCAAGTAATTACAACTTTACAATTTAGGCAAAAACAAACAAGGCAGATAGAGGAAAAAAATGGTCTGACACAATCACTAAGCAAACTGAAAGATCATTCACAGATATTTAGATATTGGCCTACATCTGAGGGAAGTTTGTCAGGTGAACAGCCACTATATGAGCACACCCATTTTATAACCATATGTGACTGATGATGATGAGAATTCATTTTCTATTCACAGAAAAGAAGGTGTTATAAGGTTCGTATAATGCTCATAGTTGTGGGTTAGTAAGATTCTAAGGAAAACACTGGAAAGAAAAGGTTGAGTAAAGAAGGGCTTAATCACATGAGAACATGGACTGAGAATACAACACTTCAGTTCAACAAGCATACAAATTGGAAAGTGCTACACTTTTGCAACCCACTTTTTGTCTCTGTGCTGTGGGCAGGCATTCTACTCATAGCAGGCCCATATTTCAATAATCAGTGTAGAGAAGGTTAGTCAGTCTTTTTACACAATGGAATGGATTGAAGAACATTTCTATGTATCAATATGAAATCACCTGTGCTAAAACAGGATCTTGCTCAATAAATAGAGTTCACTTTATAAAAATGTTCCCTGAGGATAAATTTCAATAAACTTGAATAATGCCTAAAGGTTAAATCCACTTTGGCAGGAAAGAAGAGAAACCTCTGATTGCAACTGTTTAGAGCACATCCATTTAGCTGAAGAGTAGGAATCTAACATCTTCAGAAACTTATTAGGCAAGACTGTTGAGTTCAACTCTAGGTAGGACCACAAGAGTCAGCATAGTCAACCTGTATTGACAAGAGTTGCTAAAAATGTGCAGCTCATGTTTGCGGGAGTTAGCTGAACTAAATGGCATAGTAATCATTATCTTTTGGTTCTTTCAGCCACTCCTGATCTGCTGGAAAAAGGACACACTGTTCCTCCTTTTACAGATTGTAGACCCGAAGAAGGCTGTACAATGGATGGTCGGAAGAACTGTGATAATAAGAGCAACATGTTTGAGGAGTTCAATAGTTTAAATTCTAGAAGATGATAATGTTTAAATTCTAGAAGACAATAATGTTTTAAATTCTAGAAGATGATAATGTCTTAATTCTAGAAGGCAATAATTTTTTAATTCTAGAAGACAATAATGTTTAAATTCTAGAAGATGATAATGTTTAAATTCTAGAAGATGATAATGTTTCATTTCTAGATGATAATGTTTTAATTCTAGAAGCTGATAATGTTTAAATTCTAGAAGACAATAATGTTTAAATTCTAGATGATAATGTTTTAATTCTAGAAGGCAATAATTTTTTAATTCTAGAAGTAAATAATGTTTAAATTCTAGAAGTAAATAATGTTTAAATTCTAGAAGATGATAATGTTTCATTTCTAGATGATAATGTTTTGATTCTAGAAGTTGATAATATTTAAATTCTAGATGATAATGTTTAATTTCTAGAAGATGATAATGTTTTAATTCAGGAAGATGATAATGTTTCAATTCTAGAAGACAATAATATTTTAATTTTAGAAGATGATAATATTTCCGTTCTATAAGATGATAATATTTAAATTCTAGAAGATGATAATGTTTTAATTCTTGAGGATGATAATTTTTTGTGAATTGTCAGTCTCAATTTACTTCATGTATTAGAGCCCCCCCCCCAAAAAAAAACATTTTAAAAAGTATTATTGTCAACTGTACATAATTATATTATAATAGGTCAGTCAGAAGGGAGTGACAAGAAAGAATTAAAAGACAGGAAGATTCAGGATAATTTGTAGTTGTTTCAATTATTCAGGACACACACATTAGTGTGTGTGTCCTGAATATATATTGCAGATAGTAATTTCAGCTTAGAAAAGTCAGAAAGCATTTTAGTGACAGCACAAAGAAAGTATAAAAACAATGTATTTCTTGTGCAAATATCATTGATGATAATGAGGAGGAAAAAATACATTAAAAAATAAATCAAACAAGGAGTGTTTATAACAAAGTTAATAAACAGAAAGACAAATGAACAAAAAAAAAAAGAATCCAATGAACAAAATGAAAATAATATTTTTTATTTCTTCTTGTTTCTTATTTCATGTTATGCAGATTCTTGTCTTTTTGGGAATTGTAATTTTTCGAACATTTTTTTCTTTCTATGATTATCAGAAAGAGCAGAATAAATTCAGTCTTGTTCACATACAACTGATCAGATAAAAATTACATATTTATATAAAGAGAAATGCCAAATATCTTATTGATTACACACATGCACATGAAACACAAAGACACCTTTGTCTAAATGAATATTTTACCAAACAAACACATAGATTAATGCGGATATATATATATAAATATATATTAGGTTGGTGCATAAATAATGTCGTTTTCTCACATAGTAACATATGTCAGAAAACGACATTATTTTTGCACCAACATAATAGCTTAATTATGAGAATAGCAGACACATCTAAAGAAAACCCACACATATACATAAAATTAATAATAATGGCTACTCATTTCCAAGCATACATATCTGCTCGGGCGGTTAGCCAATCCCTGTTACAGACACCTGCGGAGGCATATTTTATTTTTGCTCAACATCCATTCTTGTAATGTGAAATCAGAGAGTTGAGTTCAAATTCCAGTTTGGTTCTTACACATTTTCTAAAGTAATGGATTTTTTAGTGATTAATCTGTTATGGGGTCCACCCCTTCTTCATATAAGTGGACTCTACCAAGTGTACCTGGACTGTTGCCGTTAAATACCCAGAGTTACAGTCAGGGATAGTAGTTGGTAGTCGGAGAGTGTGAGAATATACGAACGGAGATAGTGTGAGGTAACCTCTTGTGGAAGTCTACAAGCACGTAAACTCTAAGGAAGTCCTACTTCGAGACTATATATATATCTATCTGTATTTGCTACTAACCACGTCCCTGGACTTACTAACAGTATTACTCTTTGTATGATTGTGTAAATACATTTTATTTCTTATATTTAATTATTGCATTTGTCATTCCTTGAAGACCGAATTCATCTCGGAATCCACAACAAATCTGACAGATTTTATCACTTTGGATGTTTTTTTTTTAGTGGATACTTATATATGAGTAGATGCTTAATTTATTTATTAAACAGTATATTTATTTATTTTCATCTACCAGCTTGAAAAAATTGAGAAATTGTAGCAAAGAAAATGGTGGATTACCTTGTCAAACCACGCAACAGCATGCCGCATGTATCTTACATAAGAAAAGAAATAAAGAGCACATGTGCCTCTTGTTTATATAAGAGAATGTCAAGTAAATTTTTGGTTACAATTGAACCATTCTCTGACATCTCAACCTAGATATAAACAGCTGCCACATGTGATCGGTGAATTGGCTCTACGAGTCGTTACATGGCATGAAGGATTTCTTGAGATGAGCAGCTGCTCTATTGAATTTTATCCCTCAAAATATTAGTACAGAAACCTTATTAAAGAAAATTTGTTCTCTCCAGCAGGATCTAACATGCCTTAACTGACTTGGCCATGTAGAAGCTTTGCTAATCAAGTAATGCTGAACAGTGCCTTTAAATGCAATAAATAAATCTACTGTTTACTAAGTCTACTCAAATATGGGTATCCACTAAAATTAAAGTTCAAAGTGATAAAATTTACTTATGTGTAAATACCATTGAGAAAGGTATGAATTCATTTCTTTTGCTTCCACCTGTGAATAGCAGGACAGACTGGGTCTTATAGGCTTTAGTTAGCAACCAGTCTACCATTGAAAGAAAATGTTAGCTATTGTGGCAAAATCTTCTGTCTAGTCAATCATGAATTGAAAGGTTTGTTCATTTGTTTTCTTTTACGGCATATCAATCTCAATGGGTTATTTAATGATGACAAGATTTTTATTGCTGGTAATATTTTTTTCCAAAAATGTATTGCTGGTAATAATTATTTACAAAAATGTATTGGTAAAAATATTTTTTTCCTCAAAACTGTATTGCTGGTAATAATTTTTCCTCAAAAATTTATTTCTGGTATTAAAACCTATGTTTACACTTTCATAGTGTCTTGACCCCATTTTAGGGTATAACTATTTGCCCATAGTTGGAACCCTAACAGGTGCTGTAACTCTGGGTCAGGGTGAACCTGGGAACACCAGCAATTAAGAGGTGTTTCCACACTCCTCAAAAGCTCCTGATCAGAGGCCTTGCTGTTGGACGTAGTTTATCATTTGTCTTACCCAGGATGCTGAATTGAAAGAGACATGATTGGCAAAGCATGTATCATGTATGGCATTTGACTTATTCAACATCCACAGAGCCAACCTATAATTTAAAATGCAACTATTTTTGCTTTTTAATCATTTCTCGCAAGGAAGGTCATAAAACCATCAATAATAAAGAGGTTACTGAGAGTAAAAAACATTATTGAGTAGAAAGGGCAATAAAAGAACAGGTTTAAAAAAAATAGATAATGATTAACATTGCATTTATATTTTTGAAGATCGTATCTGGCAGGAAAGCAAGAAAGTATAGTGAGTAGAACTTTGTTACAATTTCTAGGAGAGAGTGCATGATTTGGCATAACAAGGCAAGTACACTTAAAGCCTGGCTCATAATGACTTGTGACTTCATGTTATCAACAGCTTCTATAAAATTTCATCCGCGCAGTTTCTTCCTCCCGAGTGATGCCAACCTGTACTACGGTTTTTCAAACACTGCTTAATAGTACCACATGCTGGGATCATATCCTCGGGATAATATTACGAAGAGGTTACCTTGACAAATCGACTGTGGTGAGATTCAAACATGGGTTACGTGGTCAGAATGCTATGACTCTAAACACTTGACAATGTGCATGATCACACAATGGGGTGTTGAAAAGTTCTTGACATAACCAAGAAGGGATTTTACCCTCATCAGATAATTTTTAAAAGTCTAGGCCAAGAACATTTCAGACCAAGCTTATTAATTAATCAATCTATTTATCTATCTGTATGTAGTGATTTTCTAAGCCCAGCTTAGATGTGGCACAAGGCCGAAAGTATGGGCCACCTAGTGAGGATCGAACTCACTACTCAGTTGTAATTGATCTAGAAAGACAAGCTTTCTAACCATTACACTGTTGAATATTAGCTAGTTTGCCAGAGGTTTAGCACACAAGTAGGCAAATGTAGCCAAAGCCAAAACTGACTTGAGTCATTTATGGAGAAATATATAGCCGAACAAAGACCCCTCATGCAAATGTATTGGGAAGGTCCATTCTAGCAAAATGGACCAACCCAACTGGTGTATTAGGCGCTCTCCTATAAAATAAGGTAAAATCAGCTTTTACAAGGAAATAGAAGGAGGCAGCCATGTTGGCAGGTAAGTCACTTGACTTCTACGTCGAGGTTTCCAGTCTATCTGTACGTATATGAGAAGGTGTGTATGTGCAAAGGAACTTTCAAAAATGTGTGTATGAAGGCAAGTGACTTACTATATGTGTGCACGTGTTTAAAAATTAAGTGAGTGTGCATATGTGTATAAAGAGAGAGAGAGATCATGTGTGTGCATGTGTGTAGAATGGAAATGCGTGTGTTTGGTCACATTCTCTAAAGGTCTATATATCTTATGAAATTTTATCAAAAAACAAAGTTGTCACTTTCGCAGAAAATCCGGTGAAAACATGGATTTTCAAATTGGAACAAATGTGTCAGCATTTTTCTTCTTTTTTTCACAAATTACAAACAGTGGCCGTATTTGTTGCTTTAGCTTCTTTGTGTAGTCATTGAAAATCACAACAAAATATCGAAACGACAGTTTGCAAGATTGTTCACAATTTTATATTATCTGTAAATATCCTATAATTTTATATGGAGTAGTGATGTATACATTTTTGAGTATAAAATTTTGCAAGAATAATGAGAAGTGATGAATTAAACAATGGAAATTCTCTAAGTCTTCAGAGATGTAATGCCGGCATTTGTCAAAAAGCATTAAAAAAATAGAAAGGAAGTTAAATATTTATTATCATTTAAAGTACAAATGGCAGTTCTCTCTTCCCTTATTACAGATGAAGAATAAATTAAGCACCAGTCTCTATCTATCTATCTATCTATCTATCTATCTATCTATCTATCTATCTATCTATCTATCTAATCCGCTTCATTATCTATCTATCTATCTAATCCGCCTCATTATCTATCTATATATCTATCTATCTATCTATCTATATATATATATATATATATATATATATATATATATATATATATGGTGTGGTTGAAATACCATCTACATTTAAAATTATGAAATTAAAAAAAGATCTATCTATCTATCTATCTATCTATCTATCTATCTATCTATCTATCTATCTATCTTCTTTCTTTCTTTCAATCGTTATCTCCCCCACATATGCCCAGAAACTATGACTCTTACTCTTTAACCCCTTTACATAGAGTGTCTCTTGAGCATTGTGCGGGGTCAACATCATTGAAAAAAAAAGATCTATCTATCTATCTATCTATCTATCTATATATATATATATATATATATATATATATATATATATATATATGGTGTGGTTGAAATACCATCTACATTTAAAATTTTTCAAAGGTGGTAGGTATTTTTGCTCTAGTATGCTAAAGTGGTTCACTGTGTTGTGCGAGACAATTTTTCTCTCAAGAATCTATCATACATATCTATAAGTCTGTGCTTAGAATATCGCGTATGAACAGATCTTGGTCTTCCTTGATCCATAGTTTGTTTTGCCACAGATCCTGTCACAGCAGCCTGATGATAAACAGCAGCAAAGGCTCGATGACTCAGCTGCCTTTGCACTGGAAATCTAATACAGCCAAGCAAGCTTGCATTCATTACCATTCGTGCGGCCATATGTAAAAATCATATCTACCTGCTGGTGATATGAATATCCTGCCATTGGTAAACAGAAAACTTCTCAGTTAACTCACTGCTATACATGTTAAACATAGATACAGACTATCCACAAATGTACACGAATGATAAATGTAACCTAGCACAGCACCATCTACCGTAAACTTCTTTTTAAACTTAAAAACTCAAAATGAAGGATTTGTGGACATATATTTATATGAATTTTTGTCCTTGTTTTGGTGTGTGTAAACTGCCCCCAAAGTTTGTAAAACTATTTTTGATACACTGTGTATGTATGTAAGTATGTATATGGGTGTGTGGCCAGGTGGTTAGACCATTTGCTATCTGACCATGAGACCCAAGTTTGAATCTCACCATGAATCTCACCATGGTTGATTTGTCAGGAAGAAGACTTCCTGATGTTATCGGAATGGATTGAGGTTAATTCCAGCATGCTTCACCTTTGGAAAGTGCTTGAAAACCATACTATGGGTTGACCAAGCCTTGTGAGTGAAAGTGGGTAGATGGAACTCTTGAGGGCTGTCAATAGCTGTGTTAACACAAAGCCATGAATCATCGTGGATTAGGACTTGAGCATGCTGGCCCTTTTCAAATTGTTGATCACGCTAGATAACATGCTCTCACCCAGAAACTGTAACTTAGGTTTGTTCAGCATAGTTGCAGTTAAACCACCAGTAGGCTCTGTGGGTGTTGAGCAAACACAAAATATGCCTGAGCGAGCGTCTGCAATAGGGATTGGCTAACCACCCTAGTAGACGGGTATCCTTGAATACAAATCGACAGCTATTGTTATATATATATATATATATATATATATATATTATTGTGTTGGCTCTGTGATTTAAGTGAGTGTTGGGTCATAAAAACACTTGCATATAGGAGAAAGTTAAAACTATATTAAAAGTGCCAATTATTTAAAGCCAGAAAATATTTTAAAACAATTATTTAGTGCAACAAGTCATACAAATTAACACATACTTTGGGAGATATTATGGTGTGTGTATTATATATATATATATATATATATATATATATATATATATATATACATTAAGAAATGGACAAAGTCCGACAATTTACAGTTCGAACCTGCATCCTATACGGAACCGCCATTTAGCCAACCGAACGATCCTTTGTGGCCGAATCGGTTAGGCACGCCGGGCTAAATGCCGGTTCCGTATAGGATGCAGGTTCAAATCCTGTCAAAGGACGAATATTTTCTATGAAAATTTCTCAGACATTCAGGCTGGTAAATGTTGTTTAATACTGTTTATTATAAACAGAGCATTTACTTAAATACTTGTATCTATAAAAAGAACGTTAAACATAAAAAAATATCTTTAATAAATATATATATATATATCTGTCAATGTGCCTCATACTGACTTTAGGTAAGTTGCCCTGGATAGAAATAAATGGAGATATCTGTGCAGTTTGGAAAATCATATTGACAGGCTATGTGATGAAAGACAACGGCAAAAAGTGTCAGCAATTATTCCTGTGGTTATGTCCTAACATCCTCACTTTTGCACAATATGTGGACTTGAAAAACTGAATGAAGTTGTTGGATCCTCATATGTCAAAATTGACAGGCGAGTCCATCACACAAACACACACACACACACACACATATATATATATATATATATATATATATGGTATATGCATGTAATGGTCTGTCTACTTAAATTTTTGTTGTATTTTTTCAATTTTCAAATAACGTTAGACACTGGCATCCAAATTGTCTGGATAAACTGTCTGAAGTTCATGCTGTTCTGTTTTTGTTCAAGAACTTTTGAGAATCTCAGTCATTTGCAAGGTCTGAGTCCTGTCAGGGTAGTAGACAGGATTTGCTTGGGTAAATACTGGCAGTTTTGGAGTACTAGGATTAAGTATTTCTCCATTTAACTGTTTCAAACGATGTACCTTTGGACTAATTTGAATTCTAGTGTTCCCAAAATTAAATGCTTGGTGGGATAGTTATCATGAATACAAACAATAAAAATAAGACTGTTACTCTATGATATAAACAGTTATTAAATGATCATAGTACATTAAATTCAACACATCAATTGGTCTTGAGCTGTCATCCCAGCTTCAGTCACTTTCCCGTTGCTGTAATGTAGCTTCTCTCTGCGTTTTCTATAGATAATTTTGTGGTAATTGTTTGAATGAACTTCTCTCTACAGAAAATATTCCTTGGGGTTAGTTTCAGAAAGTTGTTATTTTATTCCCCATCTACCACAGAAAAATTGTACATATGGGGGGCTAGTTAGGACTTTGTAGAGACTCTGAGGTATTATGGTGTTTGTAGTAAGAATGGTAAGTATGTCATATGTTTGGGTCAGTGATTGTGGCTCGCTAAGTTTAAATATAAGACTGATGATCAGCTTTCTCTACCCAACTTTTGGCCTTTGTATTGCACAAAATAAATATCATTTTGATCTATGGTACCTAGATCTTAAGAAATAAAGCACAGTACGAGATTGATAACAAGATAACATTTTAGAGTTGAAATGGCTATATCTAACCCCAAGATTTATGTCAACAGTTTATTTTCTTACACTTCTCGCTTCATCTTGCTTCTTGCTTTCCAGTCAAGTTTGATCTTCAAAAATTTAAATGCAATGTCAATCATTATCTTTTGTTTTCTTAGTTCTTGTGCTTTTCTTGTTCTTGCTCATGAATAATGTTTTTCTTTTTCTTATATTTTTTTCACACTCAGTAACACCCAGCATCATAGTTGCTTGGGGTAGAATGATTTAAAAAAAAAATTAAGAAAGAATCTCTTAATATATATATATATATATATATATATATTAAAAATTAATGTTTCCTGATGTATATATAAAATGATAAACATTGGCTGACTCCGTACAAACCAATGTTGTTTCACTTCTGACAATGATTTTTATAGGCAAATATCCAGATTACAAATGGGGTCACCACTTAGAGGAGTTTCAGCTTGTCTTGTCTGAGAATTTCTTGAGACTAGTTCCAATATATTTTACCAAAACAATCAATATATTTCCAATATATTGATGATGCTCTATTATTATATGATAATGATCGATTATGCAAATCTACCAATAAAAAGATTTTATAAACTTCTATTCACATCATATATATATATATATATGTGTGTGTGTGTGTGTGTGTGTAATACTAGCACAGACTGTGTTTTACAAAGAAAATGTTCAATCAGCATATTTATGGAGGATAATATTTTTAAATAAATAGACTTTATAAATAAAATGATAATTATTAAGAAATAGAGCATTAATAGTGAATAAATTAAATGTTGACACTAACTTTCCCAACTCAGA
The DNA here is from genome assembly GCA_963932145.1 of Acanthosepion lycidas. Taxonomy (NCBI): domain Eukaryota; kingdom Metazoa; phylum Mollusca; class Cephalopoda; order Sepiida; family Sepiidae; genus Acanthosepion; species Acanthosepion lycidas. The sequence continues at coordinate 62,633,700 of OZ010597.1, read as the reverse complement.
GATTTGCAGAAATGCTATCTCTTCATCAGGAGGTAGACAGATGAGCGAATACCATTTTTACAAAACTCTTGAGGCGTGAAGATATGAGTCAGGATTTAATATTATTAATATATATATATATATATATATATATATATATATATATATATATATATATATATATATATATATGAACATATTATTATATAAATCAATATACATGTAGAAATTCAAACTCTTAGTTAATATTACACTATTTATTAAGATACATTAGCTGGTACCTACTGAATTTCCCAAGGAACCACTCAAATCACCAAATGTATGTCCTGGTGATTCATTATATATATATATATATATATATATATATATATATATATATGTGTGTGTGTGTGGGGGGTATTTCCATCAATTTGCTGATAAAATAGACTACCATGATGAAAAAATGCCTCAAACTTGGTAAAAACAAAGTTTTATCAACAAAGTCTTTATCAAGAGGAAAGATCAAAGTAATTTTAAATTTTTTAATCTCTCTAGTATGTTCAAAATTTTGGTTAAAAATCTTTTTTTCCTTGCATCAACAGTGGGTCAAATATTACTTCAGGAAATTTTATCATTTTTTTGTGAGAAAAAACACATTGATTTTGAAATTCTTCCAAAAATTGAATAATTGTCAGATTTAAGTGTTTATTCATGAATTAAATTATTTTTGAAATTCTTTTTTTAGAAAATCTTGGTAAGTTATTTTTTTTTTACATCTATTATACCCACTTATTTAATTTTATGAAAGTTTATGAAAATTCAATTTTTACCAGCTTCATATATTATATATAAAAAACAAATTAAAAAAACAATATTAAAAAACAATATTAAAAAACAATATTAAAAAACATAACAACATAGTCTTTAACAAGTATAGGGATTCAAAAAGCTCGATTACTCAAAAGGTTACTGACAGTAATACTAAATATAATGACACAAATAATAATTCATGTAATTGTAGGTATCCTAGTAATTGTCCACTACAAAATAACTGTGGAATACGTTCTGTAGTCTATCTTAGTACTATCTCAACTATTGAGAATCCAAATATAAAGAAGTTTTACATTGGTAGCACAATGAATACATTCAAAGAACGCTGGCGGGGGCATATGCAATCTTTCAATAACTGTGACTATAGGTACATGACTTCATTGTCCAAGTACTTTTGGAACCTAAAAGAAAAGAACAAAACACCTACGGTTAATTGGACATTGATTAAGAAATCCCGGACATGTAAATCCCTATATTCCCCGTGTTACCTGTGTCTTAACGAAAAGTTTGAAATTATTAGATTTAAAAACAAGGCTGATCTCTTAAATCAGAGATATGAACTAACGGTTAATTGTAAACACCGTTACAAATTTAACTTATTATAGGGGTCGTATACTTTAAATGATAATGATACGTAGCTGTAAGTTGAATAGATTATAACTTTTATTACCTGATGGTCAATCTGACGATATGAATGTGTATGGTATAACTACATAATGTTACTCATTTTTCTGTATGTGTATGTATATATATGTATATATTTATGTGTAGTTATGTGTGTTTGTACTGCGAAATGTGTATGTTTGTATTTTAATGTATTAATATGTTGCTAAGTTTTGTATATATATATATATATATATGTATATATGTATGTGTGTGTATTTGTTTGTGTGTTTATAGATATATGTGTGTATGTGCGTGTATGTATGTATATATATATGTGTGTGTATGTGTATATATATATATATATATATATATATATATAAAGTAAGAAGGTGAAAAGGAGGATAAGAAGAAAAGAGGTTAAAAATATTGGTGTGTATGAGTATGTATATGTATTTGTGGATGTGGGTATGTGTGTGTATATATATGTGAGTATGTATCCTTATATGCATGTGTATATATATTTCTTTATGTGTGTATATATGTAAGTGTCTGCATGTTTATGTAGTTGTGTATATATATGTATGTGTGTATGTGTATATATATATATGTGTGTGTAGGTGTATGTGTATGTATGTGGATGTGTGTATATATATATATATATATATATATATACACACATCCACATACATACACATACACACAGATACACACACACATACATACATACACACACACACACATACACAAATACGCACATAACATACGTAATACATATACACACACATACACATACATATGTATATATGTGAATGTATGTAGGTGTATGTGTATGTATGTATATATATATATATGTGTATATGTTTGTATGTGTATTGTTATATTGTGTACCTAATTTTATTTACGTATATTTATGTTGATATGGAGGTTTTTTTTTTTTTTTTTTTTTTTTTTTTTTTTTATTATATACATGTATGTTAGGATACGTGCATTTTTGTGTTTGCAGTTATATCGAAGTATGTCTATGCATATGTATGTGTATGTATGTCTGTATATTTATATATGTTTTTGGTCAAATGTCGTTGCATTTATGTGTATGTACGTATATATGTGTATTTATTACTATAGATAAGTATTTTTATGTAGATATTCATGTGTATGTATATTTCTGTATGTGTGTATGCATGTATGTATGTGTATGTATGTGTATATATATATATATGTATATATGTGTGTGTGTGTATATGTTTGTATGTATGTATATATGTGTATATATGTGTGTGTGTGTTTACTTATGTAGGTTTGCAGTTGTATATATGTATGTTGACACCTACTATATATGAAATTGTTTATGTGTACGTGTAGGTAGGGTAACTTGGGTATGTCATTACGGCCGCATGAGTTAGGATATATGTGTGTATATATGTTTATTTTTGTGTATTGCTGTGTATATATATATTTATTTGTAAATATGTGTACACATATTTGTGTGTATATTTGTGGGTACATATAGGTATATGTGTATCTATGTGTATGTGTACTTGATACCATGGAAATGTATACGTATGTATATGTTTATGTATGTATGTGTAGATGTTTCGGTGTGTATGTATGTATGTATATTTATGTATATGTGTGAGTATGTGTGTATGTGTATGTATATATGTATATGTATGTGTATATGTATGTGTATATGTATATATATGTATATATGTGTGTATATGTATGTATGTGTATATATATATATATATATGTCTGTATGCGTATATATGTGTGTGTATGTGTGTGTGTGTGTATATACTTATATGTATATGAGGTGGACATCGTAGCTACCGATGGGTGTTGAATTTAATGTCCGGTTTTTTTTTTTTTTTTTTTTTTGTTTTTTTTACATACACTATATTTTAATATATTAAATAATATTAATTTTGATCATTTTTATCTTTGTATATTTACTCGCTTAAATTAGATTTCAATAGGTTGTTAACATTCATGCAATGACATTTTCTGTCTTAAATATTTATCGGTTGGGGTATGCAACTGTCTGGGTCAATGTCTGTGGATGTGTGTGCATGTATTTATATGTATCTATGTGTATGGAAAGTGCATCCACTTTTAATTATGTATGTATGTACGTGTGTGTTGGTTTCCCTTCTCCCATTTTTCCCCCCCTTTTTTTTTTTTTTTTTTTTTTTCTTGACAGACGGTGGAGATGTTCTCTGTCTTGTCCCCTTTTTTGTGTGTGTATATGTCTTGGTGCTTATGTATTAGAATCTGACTGCGTTTGTTTTACGCGTGAGTTTGGGACCCCATTTACACATCATGAGGATTAAAATGTATACATTGTAAAAAGACCGGATATTAAATATAGCTAAAGTAACTTCAATGAAAAAATAAATTGAATAACATATATATTTCTTCTTTTCTCCTCAGTAATTTTATAGTTGTAAACTTGATAGCGAATAAATGTTAAATTTTGGTTTTGTAATTAGCAGTTTTAAATTTTAATATTAAATTTTATCATATAATTTAGTAATTATTCGTTGGAATAAATTATTTTTTAATACTAAACATCTGAATAGATATTATAACATGACTTCGTTATCGAGCTTTTTGAATTTTCCTGTAATTGTGTTCTGATTGGTCTACCTAGCCTCTGTAATAACGTTTTCCCCTTACGTAGAATATTAATTAATTTGAAACTTTTAAAACCATTTATTTTACATTCAACGTCATCACTTGATAAGACACCGTAGGTGTTGAAACAAAATGGCTATTTTTGTAGTGATTTTATAACATATTTATGTTATAAATTTTTTTTTTTTTTCTTTAAAAATAAATAATTATATCTGCTCTACTTTGTATTGAGCACTCTTTTAAGAATAGTAATTGTTGGTTATTGGAATTCATTCCATATACACCAATCATATACTTGTATATATATATATATATTATATATTTATATATTATATATTATATATTATTATATTATATTATTATTATATTATATTAGTAAAAAGCAGGATTCCTTGTAGAATTTAAATCATCAATTATTTTTTGTAAAATAAAAGCACCATTTACCAAAAATCTGCCCTAATTTGTAAAATAAAAAATTCAATAAAATTAAGACATTATTTAATTAAAGATTTTAATTGCTTTTATAAATAAGACATATTAAGGACACCATTATCTTAAGAAAAGATAAATTTTCAATGAATAATGAATTTTTATAAGAATTGTTTTCATTTTATTTTAATTTTCATTAGAATAATTTATTAAATTTTAAATCTTTTAAAATTCTGTATTAATTTCACTCTTTTAAATGATATCAATATTAAGTAAAAACTATATTTACTAATCATAAATGGAAAAGCTTACTATAATTCAACAAACACCTTCAAACATATTCAAAGAATTTTGAATTTTTTTTTTTTGCATGTATATAAATGTACTGATTTTTGTAGATGGCCATACATGGCATTATCAGAAAATAAGAGCCATAACTATAATAAATATAAAGGCAAAGTATTTAAAATTCAATAAAACATTAGATTATGGAGAATATTTTCATAAATCTTAAAAATTCTTCAGTACTTAAAAATTATATATAAAAGGCACTCACGTTATATTCTTCAATTTTCTCGTATGGATAAGCGGCTGTAGAACAACATTAAATAGACATCCAACTGTCATCAAGTTGTCAACACATTGACAACTTAAACAGCTAATGCCATGTTAA
>OZ010597.1:62618569-62623569 GCA_963932145.1 Acanthosepion lycidas | reverse complement strand
CAGACCAGATTCTATAGCCTTGGATGGCAACTGATCTATTGCAGAAAGAAATGGCAACCTACTGCGGGGGAAAAAATATGCCTTGACAGTCATGTATTGAAAGATACTTGATCGCCTAAGCATGTATCACGCCTGGCACATAACTGACTGATATACTTATTAAGTATGAAATCTGGTTATAAAACTCTATCTAGGTAATTATTTTGTATCTATTTCAACTGAATTATAAAAGGAAAAAAAAAACAGAAATGTACATATGTGTGTATATGCATATATTCATGTATTAATAGGGACAAAATCTTAACAACATAAGATATCCAGATGACACGTTATTGACAGCAGATATAGAAAGAAAACTGCAAGAACTCCTACAGAAGGAAAGCATGAAGAAAGGACTAAACATCAATAGCCCAACATGCAAATTACTAGGAAGTGTTTACACTATTTACATCTATCAGGCTGTTGTCCTCATCTTTATTGCCATATTCTTGACATTTCAGCTGTTGTATGCTCTAACCTTCTTCAGATGATATACAATAGAAATTTGAGTTGAACCCTTATAAATAAAGGGTTCAGTTCAAAATTCTAATTAATACACCTGAAGAATGCCAGAGCATACAACAGCCGAAATGTTGTGTATATGGCACTAAAAATGAGGACAAATAGACAAATACATGATTGCCTAAGCATGTATCACGCATCTGACTGACTATCAGAGAAGAGGAACAATTTTTTGGCAGATTTATTGTTGCTAATCTTATTCCCAAAACTGGAAGTGATTAATGTTTACAGAAAAATCAACATTTATATCATCATAATTTTCAATGCCATCTTTTTATGGCAATGCTGGATAATCTCCTTATGGATGAGGAGGCAACTTGAAGCACAAAATGTTTTAGAGGAAATGGAAACAAAAAGGACACTTATACTTGACACCAGTTGAAATTTTTTGGCCATATTATGAAGGCTTGGAAAATTTGATACTCAAAAGAAAGATTGAAGGCAAGAGGGACAGAGGAAAACAACATATACCCTACTTAGTGATCTTGAGTAAATGGATGGAGGAGCAAAGTTTAGGAGATAACAAAAAGACAAAATTTATTAAGAGCTAAAAAGAAAAGGAAATTGTGGGCAGCCATGACTGCCCGCATCCTGAGAGGACACAGCACATAGAAGAAAAACACTAGCAGTGCAAAATAAAATGACAGCTTCGGAAATTAGCATTATTATTTTTTTTTACACTGAGGTTAACCCTGCACAAAGCTCGGGGCTACAGGAGAAAAAGTGTTACAGAGTAAGGAGGACAGTTTATACAAATGAAGAAGTGAGGCAGATAATGGTTAACTCTAGACTTGAACAGATTTAGGATTGTAGTGATTGGGAAAACATCCTCTTTGCAGTCAGTTCCACAAAGCAGTGGTTCATGGGGAGAAGCTACTTGAATGGAACTTTTCACCAATGGAATATGTAGTGGATATGGGTAATTCCTTACAATATACATAGCATGGTGATCCTAGCCATGAAAGTTAGAAATGGTAGAATTACTACATCTCATCTGTGAGAGAGGAGTTGCAGGGTGAGAAATAATTTATCATTCAAAAAGGATGTGGAAGCTCTTTTGAACTTTATCAATACTGGAATGTGAGTACTAGGTAGCTCCTGCCCAAATAAAACAGAACTACTCCATTTTCCGCATAATTAGGCTCTTATAAAGGTAGCGAATAGCAGGAGGAGTTAACTACTTGCTTAAGCAGTACAAAGAATTGACCATTTTACCTGTATCTTTAGTGATAGATCATATGCAAGAGATCGACTTGTGGTTTGGGTTGAATTTGATGCCCAATAGTCACTCAAGACATGGGGCCTCTGTGAGGAAACATTGAATGCAACCAGTCAGTGTTTTCCCCACTGAGATGTTACAGATCAATCAGAGGAGGGATCATCTTCTAATCTTTGGTCATCATGAGTTTTAGAGGTGCCCCCATATGTTTCTAATATTGCTGCTGAGCTGATTTCAGAATTTGCAAATATTAAACAAAAATGTGATTTTTGCTTCATAAATAAATAAGACTTTTTTGTTTCACTAGGATTAAACAGTCTAAGAAATCCACTTCATAAGAAACTTTATTTGCAAAAATCAAATTAAATAAGTCTCATCTTACTGACTTTTAAGGAAATGCATAATATGACTGATGTTAGGAAAGTTCATTCACAAATTGTCTTGCCAGAATCTATCTTACACATTTATAAGTCTACCATTCATCTATACATTGAATATTGCTGCCACAGGTGGTCTGGTGCTTCTACTATTTATTTACAGATTCTAAATAAAATCCAAAGATGAATCTGCAATATTATAAGTCCTGGCATGGCATCTTGGGTTCAGTTACTTTCCCATGACTGTAACATAACTTCCCTGTGCCTTTTTAATAAATATTTTTATGGTAATTATTCTGATAAACTTTCCTTTTTGGTTGTTTTTATTCCCCACATCAGACAAAAATTGTCTCATATGGGAACTTCATAGAGACTTTGAGGTATTATGGTGAATGTAATAAAAATGGTAAGAATGTGTTGTTTTGGTGCAAAGGATACTGTAGTATGTTTGGGTCAGTAATTCTGGCTAAAATCAAGCACACGCAGAAGTTTAAATATCTGGGGAATGTCTTGACAGAGGACGGTAAATGTGACACTGAGATCTGTAGATGTATTGGGATGGCCAAGGACACATTTCAAAAGCTAGGCAGAGTTTTACGAGACAGGAGGATTTCTTTGGTAACAAAGAAAAGAATACTGAACTGTTATGTGACATCTGTCCTTCTTTATGGCAGTGAATGTTGGACAATTTCCTCAATGATAAAGAAGAGACTCGAGGAGATGGAGATGTGGTTCTACAGAAGGATGCTGAGGATATCATGAAACAAGCATGTGAGCAATGATGAAGTCTTACAGAGGATTCAAATAAGGAGGAGGCATATATGTAACATCAGGAAGAGGCAGCTGAAGTTTCTGGAACATATAATGAGGGAGGAAGGCCTGGAGAATCTGATACTCATAGGTCGAATAGAGGGAAAGAAAGACAAGGGGAAGCAGCACGTTACATAACTGGTGAGCTTGAACAGGTGGATGACAGAACTTGCAGATGGAAGGAACTTGCGGAGAGCTGCAAGGGTTAGAAGGAGGTGGAGAGCCATGATCACCTACGTCCTGAAAGGACATAACTCATAAAAAAGAAGGTTTAATTATAAGAGAAGACCAGCCTTCCCCATCCCCCATTTCGGCCTTATGTCACTTTTTTGTATCTTTACAAAATAAATATTACTTTCCTATTTGGTACCTTGACTTTATGAATTTAAAGTCAGTACTGAGTAGATTGGGAGGAAGGTGTCATCATTTTACAGTTGAGAGAGTTTGACATTATGCTAGCAGTTTCTTCTCTTGCACTTCTCGTTTGTCAAACTCTCTTCCAGCTTCTTGCTTTCTTATCAAATTTGTTCGTCTAAAATTTAAATGCAGTGTCAATTATCTTCTGTTTTCTTAATACCCATTCTTTTATTAGCATCTCTCCTTAGTAATGTTTTACTTTTTCTTTCAAAATGAGTAAAACATTGCATCTTCGTTGCTTTATTGCCTTGCTTGGGATGAAAGATGGATTACTGTAAATAATTTAATGTCTGCAACTGTAAAAATAATAACTGAAGAATCAAATCAAAAAAGAGTCAGCTGAAAATGATAGCTTACCACTAAAATCACAAAATGGTAAATGTTGTTTAATTAATTTTTATATGCATGAGATCCCAAAAATATCAATCTCAATTAAAATTGTTTACATTTTAGTAAGTACAGAAATAGATTTTAATTAAAATAAATTTCTCTCCATGAATTTAAGCAAAGAAAAAATTGATACAAAATATTTCACTTGTAATTTATCGTTGTGCCTTCAAATACACAAATGGCTTCAAAATCATATTTAAGTCTTTCCCAATGCACAAGAAATGTTATTAAAATTATATTCATTTCTTATCTTCATACAGAATTACATCAGTTTGCAACAATGTGTAAATATGCACACACCTATATTTATAAAAATCTAAATATATACGCAATATATATATATATATATATATATATATATATATATATCAAGTCATCCCATAAGTTCTGTCCGAATTTTAACTTTTTGTTAAAATGAACGAAATTTAAACAGTATTTTATAATGTCTAATGGAGCTGAACATTATTTTTATGTTTAGATGCATTTCAACTGATAAAATTTTATTTCGGAGAACAATAAAATTAAATTTTGTTTGATTAAAACCCTGCTAACATGGAAGTACCCAAGAATCATTCGAGGCACATAATGCTTTATGAGTTCAAGAAAGGAAACTTAGCAGCCAAAGTGGCTAGAAACATTCACTCAGTTTATGGAGAGGAATGTGTGAATGAAAGAACTTGCAGAAGATGGTTTGCAAAATTCAGAGGTGGAGATTTCACTCTTGAAGATGAAGATCGAACCGGACATCCAGTTGAGTTTGATGAAAAGCTTCTTGAAGCAGCCCTTGAAGAAAATCCTGCTTTATCAGAATTTAATTAAAGCTATTTGTTCGGTTTTGGGGTTGGTTGTTGTAGTAACCCATCCCGATAAAGTTACCGTTAGAAAAAACAAATAAAGATAATCAACCCAAATAAACACAAATTAAAAAACTGTTTCTGCCAAAATAATAGTTAGAATAAACTACAACAACCAACCCCAAAACCGAACAAATAGCTTTAATTAAATTCTCAAACCAAAACAAAACTATTAAATAAGTGATATAAACAAATCTTTACTACGTTAATAAAAAAAAAAACAATTAAAAAATAGGTAAATAAATAAATAAATAAATAAAATAAGAAACAAAAAATAAAAACAAGCAAAATAATTTAACCCAAATAAATAAATAAACGACTTCTGGTAAAATAACCGCCATAATAGACTACCCACAATGCACCACTGACCCG
>OZ010597.1:62613569-62616069 GCA_963932145.1 Acanthosepion lycidas | reverse complement strand
AGATTAATTTTCAGTATAAATTACGGTTTATTTTTATGGTAAATTACAATTTGTTTTTGTTGTTTTTTATAAAAATAGAACAAGAAATTTCCCATTAAAAAAATTTATTATTCACAACTCTAAAATAAAAAAGTATTAATTTTTTCTATGTATGCATATATATATATATATATATATATATATATATATACACACACACAAATTTAAATTGACTGAATGAAAAAAAAGTTTAATTTTTTCTTTACATTACTGCTACTTACATGTATATATTTGTGTGAGTCTATACTATCTATTTAACTACTTACCTATATATATATATATATATATATATATATATATATATATATATATATATATATATATATATATATATAAACTATAATGAGTGCTGGTAATAAAAGTGCTCAATATAAAATATTAGGTTGGTGCAAAAATAATGTCGTTTTCTCACATAGTAACATATGTGGGAAAACGACATTATTTTTGCCCCAACATAATAACAGACTTAAAATTTATACTATTAATAATAAATATACATTTTTTTCATAACAAATGGTGAGATAAAAAGATGGTTATTAATAGTAGTGCATATATATATATATATATATATATATACACACACAAATCCCGTTTATTTAAATAATGTAAATTAAAAAAACTGTAATTACAGTATATGTAACTGTATCAACATTATTATAACCAGATATATTTTTTAAAAATTTGAATTTGGTAATGGTTAATCTATACTCAGCACCTGAAGATTGCGTTGTGCATGAAACTCACCAATAACACAACATGAAAGTTGTGTTATTGGTGAGGGATATGTATATTTATTAATGTTATGGTCCAGGTTCTTGTACCAAGTTGATAGTCCAAGGTAGAACCAATAAAGAAGGCGGATATGGAATAACACAGATATATTACAAACAGGAATATATACAGAAAAGTAGAAGTGTTAGTATGAACAATCAGGTTTAGTAGAGAGAACAATGTAGTCTCAACCAGTATCACTAGTCCAATGTCTTATTTAATTGTCTGAACGCGACTCTGTTTTGGACTGCCTCTGACTCGACTGACTGACTCGCTCTGACTGACTGACAGAATCCTGACTGACCTGACTCTAGACTTCAGACTGACCAGTATTTAGTCACCCCCCACCCAAGGGCTTCATGTGGCACAAGGCTGGTTTAATGTGGGATCTCCGAGCCCATGGGCTCGGCCAAAAATATGCCCTTTGAACCCGTATAAACGGGTTCAGGGTCGGTTTACCTCCCCAAAAGAGACTCCTCCCTTTGGCGTAGCCTCGTTCAGGTTCCTCCTCGCCTGAAGACAGAGAGTTCAACCAATCAGCTGGTCATCAGGTCATCCGACTTCAGATTGAACTCCCTGCTTCCTCTTGAGGCGCAGTATTTATTACGTATGGAATAGTCCATTATGTTATTATGGGTAAGGTCCCTAACAATTAATATATACATATATATATATATATATATATATATATATATATATATATATATATATATATATACCATGCACAGGAAATTGCCAGTGAAGAAAATTCTCATTTAGAAAATTGACAGGGTTTTGAATCTTCTTATCTGATACAGAACAAATTCAGATAAACAGAATGAGGTTTTATTAACTGAAAGCTTTAAAATTAAACAAAAAATTTTATTGATCAGCATTTCATATATAAAAAATAAAAATTCTGAAAAACGGGCTAAAAATAAGAAAAATTAAAAATATATACAAAAATTCCAAATTTAAAATTTTTTCTTACAAATAAGAAAATTAGAAAATATAAGAAAAAATGTTTAAAATGGGTGGAGATTATAAGCAACAGATTTGAAGAAATGTGATTTTATCGCCTGGGTTATATAGCTCAATGGTTCTCTTCAGTTTATTATTTTTGTACTTTTTGGATTATGAATCTCATCTCCTCGTCCAAACTGCAGTATTTTTGTTTGCTTTAAAATTTCATCCTTCTTCAAAAATGCAATACGCTTCCAGATATTTGGATGATACTGTACGATATTTTTAAAAAAAGCATTCTCATTATTTTTAGGATTCACAGGAACAAAACAAATGAGCTAACACCTACCGTTTAAAAAAAAACGCTATCCTACAACAGAAAAAGGTACCCTAGAACAAAAAAAATAAAGGTACCCCTACAACAAAAAAATAAAGGTACATCTACAACAAAAAAATAAAGGTACACCAACAATCAAAGCATCAAGTTGTCCATAGGCAAGTTGATGCACACCATGTTTTTGTACAATTTACAGTTTGAAGTAAGCAAATATGAATAGAGAAATTGAAGTGTTGGTTTGAAAAGCAATGAGGAAAAAAGAAATATTACTTATAATATTACTTACTATTAGGTTGGTGTAAAAATAATGTCGTTTTCTCACATATGTTACTATGTGAGAAAACGACATTATTTTTGCACCAATCTAATAATATTACTGACTAATATTACTTACTAATATTACTTACTAAT
>OZ010597.1:62593569-62606069 GCA_963932145.1 Acanthosepion lycidas | reverse complement strand
ACGTATTTTTTAACGTCAAAAAACGACATTATTTTTGCACCAACCTAATACTTTATCTGGACTGTTAACATTCTCCAGGACTTGGAGAAAAGTTTTTGTCACCTTCAAACTTGAATTGGTAAAATGGTATTGAGTAAGATAACAAAGAAAGTATTTCTAGAAATATTGTCAATGACTTTGACTGATTGATTGAATTATCTATTTTGACGGCTTCTCATTCCTTTGTGCATTACTTACATTTTGGATTCTAAGAAAAAATTCTTTTTTTTTTTTTCTCGGGGAATTTTGCATCAACATTTCTTTTTTTTTTGCAAAATTTTTCAAGATACAAGTCCTACTATTTAAACCAGTTATTCCCAAAGTGGGCATTACCATCCCCACCTGATGGAAAGAGTGAGAAAAAAGAGGGAAACCAGAGGGTAACAATGGCACATCTGAACCATACCCATCCACATACATACACCCACATTGTACCTTAAGTGTATCTTGCCTTCCAATTTACAGTGTATCCCATTTATATAACAACTATTATAGCAAATACTAAGAGACACATTTGACATGCGATACAAGCAAAAGTTGACTATACATTGGGGCAAGAACATTAGGCCATAGCTTAGGGGAGAAATGGATTCATGCCTTTCCAAGAGTATCTGTGCAGGCAACAAACTGAATCAAAATTTAAATATGGGACAACTTATGCACAAAAAAAAAAAGGGGAAAAAAAGAAAAAAAAATTCTACAGCTAATCAATCCAGAAAATATTTTTAGATTGTAAAAATTTTTTTAAGAGAGAATAATAGTTTCGTGATACAAATCTTACTAGTTAACCCATAGCTGGGGGTGGGAGAAGAGGTAGATTTATACCTTTCTAAATGGTATTTGCACATAAGTGAAACAAACCCAAGTGGAATTGGAACTCTGTTCTTCGATCAATAGTTCCAAGTCATTATCCATTACACCACACACTCATCCAACGTTATGGCACCTGGTATTCTCAATCTGTTACCCATTTAGGTACTGACCAGAATCTATGTTCTTTAACTTTGGTGATTGCACAGGAACCAGTGTTTCACTGTGATGTAGCCATAAGCTCTGTGTGTGTGTGTGCATATATATATATATATATATATATATATATATATATATATAAATATATATATATATATATATATATATATATATAAATATATATATATATATATATATATATATATATATATGCACATACACAGATATATATATATGCACACACATATATATATATATGCACACATACATATATGTGTGTGTGTTTGTGTGTGTGTACAACAAAATGTTTTTGTGAGACGTTTCATCCATTAGAGCTTCATCAGACTGGGTTTGTTGACTTTGCAATGAATACACATGTGCATGAATGAGAGATGCTGGTAGTTCCAAAATTTTGAAAGAAAATTTTTGTTTGAAAATAATTTTTGCAATGTAGCCAAATTCATCTATATTCTTTTTCTTTCCATCATCAACAAATCCAGTCTGCATCACAAAATTTTTTTTAATTTTCTCAATACTGTTTCTTGAGATATAAAAATATATATCATTATCTCATATATATATATATATATATATATATATATATATATATATATATATTATACATGTTCATATGTATAAACTTATATAATAAAAGAACTTGTTTTATAAATTTCTCCTCTTTTCTTGATCAAATGAATATAAAAAATAAGTTACTTTCAGTCTGTGAAAATGATGCAAATATACATTGAAATATGAACAAAGTTAATATTTTCTGATGCAACCCCATCTACAGAAAGCTTTAATAACAAAGGTCTTTTTAAATTATACTTTTTTTGCTTTGTATAAAAGGTAGATTATGACAAATATTTTTTTCTTTCAATTTGATCAATTCTTCCATGTCAAATATAGGATTACATTTTTGACAAAAGTTAGCCTATTTTCCCAAAAGAGAATGCTTCATTTTGAGAACATAAGCATAATCAAGAGAAGGATACAAAATATTTTCAAGAGACAAATCACAGGAAATTTTATACATACAGTAAAACCTTGATTAAATAAATAGTGAATTTAAGAAACCACTTGTGAATTACATGGACCATAACTGAACAAAGACAAATGCTAGAACAAATCAGTTATTGAGTCCATGTTAAGCTACTAAGTACAAGTCAACCATGTTACCTATAAAGTTAGCAGGAAATGAAAACATTGATTAATCCCTTCCTCATCAATTATTTTGGGAAAAACATTAAATTTTCAGACTAATTGCATATTTGTTTTTATCTAAGAATCTGAGGCAACTTGAAGTAACCCACTGTTGGCTAACACCTCTACCTGATCTATGAGTTGAAGTATTAGGTTGGTGCAAAAATAATGACGTAATAATGTCGTTTTTTGACGTTAAAAAATACGTCAAAAAACGACATAATTACGTCATTATTTTTGCACCAACCTGATACTTAAAAAGAATCAAGACCAACGCCTAAAAAATGTCTCTAGCTGGTTTCTGAACATTATGTTTTGGTCGTGTTTATTTGTCTGTGTCTGAAAAATACACTTTCAGTCACAATGTATATACATGTCTATTCCAGGGAAAGAGTTAACTCCATCTTCATTAAATTTTGTTAGAAAAAAAAATGATGGATTTACCAGATTTAAGAAACTCTTTCTAGTTCTTTAAATCATTATCTTACTGTATTTTTTGTCAGATGGATACTGAATGGGGTTGTTTTACAGGCATAACTATTGTAGATTATGAAGATATATATATTTTTTTTAATCATTTCACCCCAAGCAAGACAGGAATGTCACTAGTATACAGGGTGTGTCTGCAGGGAGTGAAAGTGAGAAAGATTAAGAATAGGGAAGATTGAGGAAAGGATGAAAGATGAATGGTATTCAAGAAGATAAAACATGGCAATTGGCATTGCATTTAAAATTTTGAAGATTGTAGTTATCAAGCAAGTAAACAGAAGGGAAGTTCAAGAAATGAAACTATTGGAGTAGAAGTGGTGGTTACATTTAGCTATTTCAACAGTAAATGAGTGGGATGCCAATCAAGTAGCACACTTAAATTCATGTAGTTGAGGCACCAGGGAAAAAAGCTTCTCAGAGCAGTTGCCATGAAAATAGTTGTAGAAAAGACAGAGGAAAGCTACATTCCAAGAAAAGACAGGGGAAAGCCACGTTTGTAGAAAAGACAGAGGGAAGCCATATTTGTAGAAAAGAGTGAGAGAAGCCATATTTTTAGAAAAGACTGAGAGAAGTCACATTTGTAAAAAAGACTGAGAGAAGTCACATTTGTAGAAAATACAGAGGGAAGCCATATTTGTAGCAAAGACAGAGGGAAGCCATATTTGTAGAAAATACAGAGGGAAGCAACATTTGTAGAAAAGACAGAGAGAAGCAACATTTGTAGAAAAGACAGAGGGAAGCCATATTTGTAGAAAAGACAGAGAGAAGCCATATTTGTAGAAAAGACAGAGGGAAGCCACATTTGTAGAAAAGACAGAGGAAAGTCATGTATAGGATAGTAATAATTTACCTTAGACTAGAATCTAGTTGTGGGGAAAGTATCCAATTGAGGATCTGTTCCAAAAATCATCATGTCTTGAGAAACTTCATCTTCATGGTTAATTTCAATAAAAGTTGTCCGAATGAATTGTTGCTTTGTAAGAATCTATTATGTCTATTTCTCTAAATATATTGCAAGTTGATACATAGCAACTGTAAACCCAACTATATATAATGTTTGTTATTCGCATACTGTGTCCGATTTAAGAAAATGATTTTTCTTAAATATTAATTTACAGAACCTGCTTCTTTATCAAATGAGGCATTTACTGGATTTAAGGAAACATCTGATTTAAAGAATACACTCTCTTGCAATTAGTTCTTTAAATTGCATTTAAGATATAAGTATTTCTCATTATATTCTTATCAATTAGCTTAAAAGCTTGTGTCCCAACCATATAATAAGCAGAATAGTTGGTTGGACAACTATATTCCTATATTCCTATATTCCTCAAGAAACTCATGTATTATCACTTCATCATTTTCAATGAGTTTCAATTTTATATATTGAGTCTTTCTGGGGTTTGTTCTTTCTTCTATTTCTTTTTCTTTGTCTCTTCCTTCAATCTTTCCATTTTTATTTGTTTTACATCTCTTCTTCCATTTTGTTTTTTTCCCTCTTTATTTAAATTTCTTCCTTCCTTATTTTTTCCTTTTATACAAAACCCAATTTGTTTCTCATCTCTTTTTTTTTTATCAGATGTCTCAAGAGGTTTTCATATAAGACTCTTAACCCTAGTAAATGTCCTGTGGTCTTAGTGATTATATCAAAAGCCAGCACTATTTTTCAACAACTCACATAAACTAGCTATTTGTGACCCCGACTCCCAAAACAAAAACAAAAAAATTGCTAAAAATAATAGATTAAAAAACAAACAAAAAGTAATGAAATAGAAGGTCACTTTTCCTTCTAGAGTTCCAAGATTGGAACCAATTCCAGACCATTTTTCTCAACACAGTTAAGTAGATAGACTTACTTATGGATAAAACAGACATCCTATCACAGTCAATGATTGTTTTTAGCCTCAGCTTATTCAATTGTCTATTAAAAGCTTCAGAAAGATATCAGCTCCATTTTTAGTGCATCCTAACATAAGCTTGCTTAAAAATTCTGAAGATTTTTTTCCCTCTAAGCAAAACAACCAAAATATCAGACCATTGTAGGAGGTTAGTCAAAGAAAATAACCTCAGAGTGTCAAAGACAATTGCCATAAAATTAGATTTTTCTTATATCATTATCAGTCTGATCCTTTTAGTAAAAAATATTATATTTACCCTTTAAAAATACATTAGAACCCTTAATACACTCACAAACACGTGTATATATATATATATATATATATATATATATATATATATATATATATATATATACACAATGGTTATTCGTAAGAGTTAAATCTGACCAGGAAACAGTTTAAACCCTGGTACCATTAATATATATAGTTGTAGGATAGATAAATAAAATGGTGTGTGTATATATATATATATATATATATATATATATTTTATTATCTATATCTATCCTACAACTATATGTATATATATTTATATATTTATATATATATATACACACACCATTTTATTTATCTATCCTACAACTATATATATATATATATATACATATATATATATATATATGTATATATATACACACAACAGTTATTGGTCAGAGTTAAATTTCACCAGTTGAAATGATGGTAACATAATTGGCTGATAACCTAATTTTTAATATATATATATATATATATGTGTGTGTGTGTGTCTGTGTTTACATTTAATAAGCTGATTAAAAAAACTTGAGGAATAAAACGGTGACAAAATAATACCAATATTGGCAATAAATTGATATTACTTATATATTTGACTAAATTAAAGCACAAGGAGAAAAATTTTAATGTCAGAATTTTCAAACACAATTGTGTTTTTTTTCAATGATACAAGGAATAAATAAAAAAGTGTGACTTATTCTTCCAAGTGTTGTTAGTTTGAGGTCAGCCTGTAGAAATTATACTCTCTGAGTTTAATCCCTCATTGCGTGAATTTATTTTGAAAATAAATTTCAACTCCGATCTGCGTCTTTCTTGTCAGCTGTTGAATACAGATGCTAAAAGCAAGCATCTGATGTCAACATTAGGAAATGGTTGGTTGAAGTGTGCAGTCACAGGGAGATTTTTGTTGTTGTCCCTGATGTCTTTAATGTTTATTGATCCAAAGACGGAATTCCATTCCAGTTTCTCCAATATAATTTCCTTTTTAGCATTTGTAGCAGAAAAGGAAATATATAATATTTGAACTGTCACACTTCAGATGTGGTGGACTGAATATCTCACGAGTGACGAGGGAGTATAAAATTGCAACTAGTGATGATATGCCTGCAGACTTGGCATCGGAAGTTTATTGGTGAGATGGTGAATCATGTATTACAGATGATGATGTTAAGAGTGTGCATAGATGTGGACATGATCATAGGGGATATTACTGAATGTTGGCTTTTTCTTTTTTTTTTAAAAATAATGCTTCCATTATTTTTAAAAGTAAACATAAAATTATCCTTTATAATGGCTAAAAGTATAGCCAAAGACTCTTGGACATACAAAACATTCGGACAATTTCTACATAATTTATGTCCAGAAAAGAATAAAATTATAAGAACATAAGAGAAATTGAATTAAAAACTTAACCACAATACTTTAGCAGTCATAAAAGAGGGAATTCTGTACAAATACACAATTTATATATATATATATATATATATATATATGTGCCACAAGGTCCTCCTCAGGTTTTGTATTCAGAGTTGTCCTTCTGCTAGACTAGTTGCCATCCAAGGCTATAGAACCCAGTCTGTCATTGCTGGAGGGAGAAGAAGAGGATTAATATCTTTCCCAAGGGTATTAGCACGTAAGAGAATATAATGGATTTGATTGGAATTCGAACTCAGCTCTTCAATTCCTCAATCCAACCTGCTACCCACTACTCCACTGTGCCTCCACATAGTACACCGGGTTTTTGTAGTCAGCATTTCAAAAAGTGTGGTTGGTTTTGCACAAAGCCTTCACCACTATAATCAAATCATATGAGCTGGTGTCTGGGCTGTCGGTTCCTAGAAACTGAGCTGCTTGACCCTCATATGTCAAATACGATGGGAGAGTCCACCATATATATATATATATATATATATATATATATATACATATATTATGGCATCTCTACAAATATTCTTAAATGTCTATAATTGGTAACAGAAACCATTGGTTTATAACAACGGCTTCCCATACTTCATACTTCTCCAATTCACTCTCGTGTGGTCATGTGTGGCGATTTTCGCTTCTAGCGCCTTATATGCACATGTTTATCTTAGAAATCATCTATGTAAACAATGACAGACTATCATCACTGTCTTGTCCGTATATTGCTTAATATGTTGTAATTGACATCTTTGATAATGGCTTATGTAAGCCGAAAGCTTAGATTGTAATAAAAAAAATATGGATCAATATTGTGAATTTCTTTCTTCGTTCAACGATAATGTTGTTAAACTTATCAGACATTTTGAAAAAAATTTACAAAGAATATAAATAGACAACGCTTCTCTATATTATTTAATGAAACGTGTATGAATGAAAAGATGCTGCCTAAATACACACAATATATATATATATATATATATATATATGTAAAGTATATTAAGAGAGCAAGTATTCATCCAAACAAGATTTATTAAATTCAACCAACCAATATATCTGTTTAATTTTTTAATGTAATATTTCAATTTTTGAAGAAAGTGCCGTACATCAAGATTGAAATTGTAGATAAACTGTCCTAAGTACCTAGGCACTTTATGTGCCTGAGCAGGAGCCTGCAACAGGGATTGACTAGCTGACCTGGTAGACTGGCATACTCCGATACAACCTGTTGATCATTATTACAGGCGTGTAATGGTTAGCAAACTTGTCTCACTAGAACAATTACGACTGAGTAGTGAGTTTGATCCTCACTAGGTGCTCCCCCACTTTCAGCCTTGTGCCATATCCAAGCTATGCTTGGAAAATCCCTATACTGGGTATCTCAACATGGTGTAATGATTAGCAAGCTTGACTCGCTTGGATAATTATGACTGAGTAGTGAGTTCGATCCTCACTAGGTGTCCCATACTTTCGACCTTGTGCCACATCTAAGCCAATCTTAGAAAATCACTATGTATTAGGTTGGTGACGTTTTCTCACATAGTAACATATGTGAGAAAACGTCATTATTTTTGCACCAACCTAATATATGCATGTATGTGCGTGTGTTCATGCTATACTGTTGTATTTAACAGATTGTGACAATAATTACCTTTAGTGCAAGAGGCTATAACTATCTAAATGTTAATGTATCCACTTCCTGATCTTTCAGACAGAATAGTAAAAAACAATAATGATTAAAAAATAGTAAGTGTAAAAGTCAAAGAAAAATCACAAAGTCTATAGACAGAACTGTCAGACAGGAGTAGGAGTATAACGAGAATGTTAAAATGTTTTGGGCATTTTTTTCGTCAATGTCTGTGCCCAGAATGTTTTAAGATAAAGCATGGGACTGTCGTTTCCTGGCGTCAGGCCACATGTGTCCGTTTAGCAAGAAGGTGACTGAATGGGCAAGTAGATGATTAAAACAGATCAACAAGAGATAGAAGCCGCCATATGGACAGCAATGAGTCTAAATGAGATATTTAGATAAACTGCTTATCAAGAATGAGTTTTGGTCATGTGCAGAACGTGAGATGTCAGAGACTTACCAACCTTCTCTTCTTCAAATGACACTTTCTTGCCCCAGCAATTATTCATGTTTTAAAATAAATGGTTTCTGGTTGTTGCAAAGCATGTTACAATGCATGATACTCTTAATATGTTTTTTTTTTCATCTATATTTCTAAGATGAGGTATTGTAACTATTTACACTATTTACATTGTTCAAACTATTGTCCTCATCTTTATTGCCATATTCACCTTCAACATCTGTCTCTATTTCTGAGATGAGGTATTGTAACTATTTACACTATTTACATTGTTTGGACTGTTGTCCTCATCTTTATTGCCATATTCATCTTCAATATCTGTCTCTCTTTCTGAGATGAGCTATTGTAACTATTTACACTATTTACATTGTTCGGACTGTTGTCCACATCATTATTGCCATATTCATCTTCAACATCTCTCTCTATTTATGAGATGAGGTATTGTAACTATTTACACTATTTATATTGTTTGGACTGTTCCCTCATCTTTATTGCCATATTCACCTTCAACATCTGTCTCTATTTCTGAGATGAGCTATTGTAACTATTTACACTATTTACATTGTTTGGACTGTTGCCCTCATCTTTATTGCCATATTCACCTTCAATATCTGTCTCTATTTATGAGATGAGGTATTGTAACTATTTACACTATTTACATTGTTTGGACTGTTGTCCTCATCTTTATTGCCATATTCACCTTCAACATCTGTCTCTATTTCTGAGATGAGGTATTGTAACTATTTACACTATTTACATTGTTTGGACTGTTTTCCTCATCTTTATTGCCATATTCACCTTCAATATCTGTCTCTATTTATGAGATGAGGTATTGTAACTATTTACACTATTTACATTGTTTGGACTGTTGTCCTCATCTTTATTGCAATATTGACAACATTTTGGCCATTGTATGCTTTGGCATTCTTTAGGTGATATTTCTTGGAATTTCAAAATTGAACCTTTTATTTAGTCTACAGAGGTAGATTGTTCTAATTCCACGTGCCATGCTTTTTTCGGATATCTCAGTAACAGTTAATTCCCTTGAGTAACTCAACTCTTGAAGTTTTTGTTCCCTATGCTGTGGCTAGGTATTGAACTCACAACGCTTTCGGTCAAGTCTCTTTTTGGATTACTCAACCAATGCATTTATCCACCATGGTTACATCAGTGAGTGAATTTTTAGGACTTATAAACCTAATGACTCAGTAACCGTTTTTACCAGAGCTCATATTACAATTTTTTATTATTATTGTTTTTCTCTAGCTCTCTGTATTACTGGTTTCCATATTGTATTCATTTCTATGCTTGAAAGATATTTGTTGCCTAGCATATGCATTGATTCCTTATGTTTTCAAATTTTCCAGTAATATTCTCTGTCTATTATTTAAACCATGTCCCTCTATATATGGCCGGCCATGCCTGATTTTTCTATTTCTTCTTGTGTTATGATTTACATTGTTCTTGCAGTTTTATCTTAAGGGGGTTGGCTTGTTTCTACTTTATATTTCTTGCCACAACTGCACAGGATGATGTACACACAGTCCTTAATCATGTTCTCCTCCATAGGTGGTCTTACTTGGAAGAGATGTTTTAAATGTTGTGAATATGGCAATAAACATGTAAATTAATGTAAATAGTGTCAATCTTTTGTTTTTGTTCCCACTTTTATTCCAGAAATGAAAGATTAAAACATAATTAACAATTACTGTTCTTATTTGACTCTGATTGACTGTCATCGTAATTTGTATGGCTTTTTCAACAAATCTTTATTGAAGTCATCATTTTAAAGAAGTTAGAAAGCAAAACAGTTTAGATGGAATGTCTGCAAAAGCTTTCCCCTTCTCTTTTTTATAGGAAAATTTCGCAAAATGCATGCTGGGATACTTTTCTAAGTCAATAGAATTAGGTTGATTTCCAACTTGACTCAGTCCAGATCTAGCTTGTTTATGTGGAAGACCACTGTGTTCATTTGTCTGACTTAGCTTTTCTGCATAGATACTAATTTGTGGTTCATAAACCTTTTTGCTTTGCTACCTGTGAATTTACTTTACTCATAGTGTTTGCTTGCTTGTCTGATACGATTTAATTTTTTACCCTCTTTCTTTCTATTGTAAATATTATTAATTATGTTCTTTTGGACAATTGTGTTATTTTGCATTTGGACAGTAACTTCAATCTTAACATTTAGAAATAAGTGCGACTTAAACGCATGTCAATTTTGCCGCAGTGAAGCCCAGTGGATAATCAACTGCTTGTTTGCTCATTTATAGCAATAAGCATTAATGACAGATTAAGAAATATCAGATTAACTGTTTGAAAAAAATGTGTTTGGGCTGTGGGTATTTGTATTTACATGTGTAAATGTGTGTGTGTGTGCTTCTATGCATACATGTAAGTGTCTTTGTGTGTGCATACACAAATGTAGGTATGTGTGTGTACACATATGTAGGTATATGCTTGTATACACACACATGTATGTTTGTATGCACACATGTAAGTGGTGTGTGTGTATGCTTCTATGCTCACATGTACCTGTATCCTATATGGAACGATCATATAGCCTGACGTGCCTTAACCAATTGAGCCACAGAGGATTGTTCGGTTGGCAAGGTCAATTTTACTGCTTTTAAACTACAATCTTCCATGAATCTCTCACGTACATTCATATCTGCTCAAAGCGTATCCAAATGTAAACAAATGATGTCACACATTATGAAATGGACAAAGTCCAACAATTATTTTAAGACATTTTTATGTTTATAGATTC
This sequence comes from Acanthosepion lycidas, assembly GCA_963932145.1. Taxonomy (NCBI): domain Eukaryota; kingdom Metazoa; phylum Mollusca; class Cephalopoda; order Sepiida; family Sepiidae; genus Acanthosepion; species Acanthosepion lycidas. Next base: position 62,594,940 of record OZ010597.1, on the reverse strand, counting down.
TTTTTATAGATACTGTGGTTCAATCGGTTAAGGCACATCAAGCTATATGACAGTTCCGTATAGGATGCAGGCTCGAATCCTGTCAGAGGACAAATATTTTCTATGAAAATTTCTTGAACATTCAGGCTGGTAAATGTTGTTTAATACTGTTTATTATAAACAGAGCATTTACTTAAATATTTGTATCTATAAAAAGAATGTATAAACATAAAGATGTCTTAAAATAATTATCAGACTTTGTCCATTTCATAATATATATATATATATATATATATATATATATATATATATATATATATATATATATACCCTCTCTCTTTCTTTCTCCAAATAAACAGTACACTACAAACTGATACCATAAACAGTGTGAAAAATCCTGCAGATTTTAAATTTAAAATTTGTAGGTGAAAATGGTCATTTGCTAAAGGCATCTTAATTCTAATTGTAAGGAAAATTTACTCTGTTCAATGAAAATAAACATTGATCACTCTTTTGTGAGTCAGATTTAATATATTTCAAATTCTACGTTGTGTTAATAGGACTTGCCTGAATTATACCAATGGATTACTACATATATATATATATATATATATATATATATATATATAGACACACAAATATATAAAAAAGCCAGAAGCCATTTACTTAAATATTTGTATCTATAAAAAGAATGTATAAACATAAAAATGTCTTAAAATAATTCTCGGACTTTGTCCATTTCATAATATATATATATATATATATATATATATATATATATATATATATATATATATATATATATATATATATATGTGTATATATATATATATATATATATATATATATATATATATATATTATGAAATGGACAAAGTTTGACAATTATTTTAAGACCTTGTTATGTTTATACATTCTTTTTATAGTATTTTTTACGTCAAAAAACGACATTATTACGTCATTATTTTTGTACCAACCTAATACATACACACACACGCAAATATATATTGAATTGTCTGATATTCATATAATTTTCAATAGCAAAACCATCATCCTCATATTGTAATCATCACATCTTCAAATTGATAATAATAATAATAATAATATTTTACATCAATAAACTAAAGTGAGTTAAATAAAAAGAAAAAATTAAAATATATAAAAAAAAACATAAAAACCTTTGTGCCTTTCAAGGGTGATTTTAGTTGTCATTAAATTAAACAGGAATTTGATATTCTTTATGAAGTCATGAATGAGGTTGAACGTTTATTTATGTGTATTTTATTTTTTTTTAATTTTAGACGATTCCATGTATCTATTTTAAATCTGATTACTCCCTTTCTTACTCTGTATTTTAACTTGTTCAGTCCTAAAAGAAAAAAATAATTTATA
>OZ010597.1:62551069-62591069 GCA_963932145.1 Acanthosepion lycidas | reverse complement strand
AAGTGAAAACAAACATTTTCATATAAAACTGAAAAATTGTAAAACTGAATTAATTATTCATAAATCAAGATTAATTAAGATGAAGGTTTATTTTGCTTTTAATTATAAATAACCACATGATTAATAATATTAAAATTTTTGATTGTAATTATTTAACCTTAATGAAATTATTAGATAAATTAAAATTAATTGATTAAAAAATGTTTGATACATTGTTTTAATATCCTTAGATGACAATTTGAAATTGAAACATTTCAATGATAATGTTATCCTCTCACTACAACAAAACTTATTGTGTTTTCCTCTTCTGGAACATAGAATCACTCACGAACATGTTCTTTGATACCATGTTGGTATTACACCACGTTTTGGCTGTTGTGTCCTCTGAACTTCATTAGGTTTAAGTCAATCCAGGTAACCTACAGGTGATTCCAAATTGAACTCTTTATTTAATCTCCGTCGGGTAGACTGATTTCATGCCACTGCTTGTGTCTAGGGATATCTCATTCTAGTTCTCATTTTTAGTACTGTTCAGTTATTGCTCACCCTCTTTCCACTGAATGCAAGCATACACTGCTTTAATCCACTAGGCTGTTGTTCTGTAATACAGTTTTCATAAACTAAAGGGTTCAATTCAGAATTATATTTAGGTTACCTGGATCAATGACTGAAATGCTGTGATAACAACAACAAAGATGAGGACAACTGTCGGCATGTAAATAATGATAACTCATCCCAGGAATTCAGACAGAATTTAATATATTGAGGGTTCAGTTCAGAATTCTCTGTAGGTTACCCAAATTGATGTACACCTGATGCAGGCTGGATGGCACAACAACAAAGATTAGGACTATAGTCTGCATGTAAACAGTGTAAATAATATCTTCTGATTCCAGAAATTCAGACAGGAAAGAATTTTTTGAATGCAATGATTCAGTTTGGATGATGTTGACACTATGATGATTTATATATATATATATATATATATATATATATATATATGAAGATTAAGTGAAACAGAAATTAAACAGGAAAAGAGAAAAAGAAGTTGAAGGCAACATGTTTTTCTTGTCTTCATAAAGAAAGTTTAGTGAATTATTTTGTTTTGTTTTTTCATTGAACGAATTTAATTTGAAAAATAAAAATAAAGTAAGTACATTGATTTGTTTGCAGAGACTTTTTTTAACATTTGAAACTTAAAGTTAAACAGTAAAAATAATCCAAATCGATAACAAGCTTTCATGATCAAGATAGAAAATTACAATGTGAAGGTGAAAGAATAAAAAAACGAAAAAAAAAACAATGAGTTTTCTTCTCAGTCTAATGTTTTCTGCTGACATGAACTGGAAAGATTATATTGAATCAACTGCTATGTCTGCTGCTAAGAAACTAAGTACACTGTGTCATGCTAGACAATTTTCTCACTTAGTCTTTATTTTTATCATTTGTCCAAGAATTTAAGATGCTGCCACATCTGGTCTAGTGTTTCTGCTATTCTTGACAAATTCTAAAGAATCTGCAATCTTATAGTCCTGACCTGGCACCACAGCTTCACTCACTTTCTCACCACCTTAATGGTGCTTCTCTGTGCATGTTCTTTATAAATATTTTCATGGTAATTGTTCTCATAAACTTTCCTCTTTAAAATTGTTGTTTTTGTATCCCCCTCCATCAGGCAGAGACAAAAATTGTACATATGGAGACTATTTAGGACTTCATAGAGACTTTCAGGTATTATTGTGGATGTAGTAAGAATGGTAAGTAAAAATCTCTTCTTTTAGTGTAAGGGATAATGTGTTATGTTTAGGTCAGTAATTGTGGTTAGCTAGGTTTAAGAAGACCAGCCTGTCACTCACCCCTCTCTTTTGGCCTTGTGTCACATTTTCGTATCTTTACAAAATAAATATTAATTTCTTCTTTGGTACCTTAACTTCAAAAATTTAAGTGCAATACTAGATTGGCAGTTAGGTCTCATCATTTTACTGCTGAAATAGCTAAACAGTTTCTTCTTTGGTACTTCTTACTTGTGGAACTTTCTTCTGGCTTCTTGCTGTCCATACAACTTTGATCTTCAAAAATTCAAATGTAGTGCTATTTGACATTTTCTATCTCCTTGAATCATGTTCTTTTATTGTACTCTCTCCTTATTTTGTTTTTAGATTCTTTTACACACAGTGACTCTGTGTTTTAGTTGCTTTCTATCAGTTGGAACAAAAGTTCTGCATGATTTTTGGAGTGAAAAAAATTTAATAAAGTATTGTTTTTTTATGTTGTTTAGTAATGCTATTAGAAGTAATTTATATTTTTTTCTTTCAGAATATAAGAATATTATTCCCAATATGATTTGAGACCTGCCTTTGTGTTTGTCCCAACTAAAGAACACATTATGTTGTAAGGCTGTGCTCTCTAAGTCTCATAAAGATGTCAGTGTAAGTGCAGCAATAAAATCCATCCGCTGCAGTTATGGGACTGATGCATTAAACAAAAGAACTTATAGGAGGTGATTTTCTTCATTTCAAAACTGGGAATTTATCATTTAGATGATGAGCCAAGTTAAGGTCATTCAAAAGGAGTTGATTCAGAGGATTTGGGAGCTGCTGTTACAGTAAATTGTGACCTTACAGCTATGGAACTCGGTATAAAATTTAATGCTAGTCATACAAAAGTCTCAGGTGACTTGAAAAGGTTTTGAAAATGGTCCCGTTCAATCTGTCTTCAGTGAATTGCTAACAATGTGACTATTGTTGCATGTCATTGCTTATACAACTTAAAACATCTCACTAAACAACAAACAAAAACATGAGAGCCAACAAATGCTTACCAATAACACAAAATTACTATATTAAATATGGACATCTTTATAATATATCTTCAGTTGGAACTGTAATACCTTAATAAACACAGTACCAGCAGCACCTGTGATGGTATAAAAACAAGAAAACCCTTAAGTAACTCTCTCTTCTTGTTTTTCCTCCTTTCGAAGTGTGTGCCACCAAATTTCACAGAGAAGCAAAACAGGCTGTGGATGCTTCACACACAAACACACCTACAGAAACAAATTGCACTCAGATACATTCATATATTTTGTTGTGTGTGCAATTTGCTTCTAGGAAAGGGAATTCTTAAACTTTCTTTTTGTTACTTTGTTTAATAAATGTTATCTTGCATTGCAAATAAATCGGTCTCTGTTATTTTGTGCATGTACCTTTTCCCTGCCATTATTGCAAAATATTCTTTTAAAAAAACTAATACATTAATTAAAGAATTAGCCAACACACTAAAGAACAAATGTCCTATCCAATTTTTAAGGTGAAAATGTTGAACAAAGTTTACTAAAGTATTGTTTTTTTATGTTGTTTAGTAATGCTATTCTGAGTAATTTATATCTTTTTCCTTTCAAAATATAAGAATATTATTCTTAATATGTTGTGAGAGCTGTCTTTATGTTTGCCCCACCTAAAGGACACATTATGTCGTAAGGTTTGTACTCTATAAGTTTCAGAAAGAAGTTAAAGTAGGTGCAGCAATAAAATCCATTCATTGCAATTACGGAACTGATGGATTGAATGAGAGAAGTCATAGGAGGGGATTTTTCCATTTCAGAACTGGGAATTTTCATTTAGAGGATGAGCCAAGGGAAGGTTATCCAAAAGGAGTCAATTAATGGAAATTGGAAGCTACTGTTACAGCAATTGTGCCACTGTGGCAAGGGATCTTGAAATGGATAGGAAATATTTTAGGGGTGAAAAAATGGGTTCTGCACAACCCATCTCTAGAGAATCACTAACAATATGTTCATTGTTGCAAGTCACTGCTTATGCTACATCTTCAAGCACTCTTTTTGAATAGGCTTGTTACTGGTGATAAGAAATGGATCCTTAAGCACTGTTGTCAGTGGATCAGTCAATGCAAGAGATCTGATCAGTAAGTGAGAAGAGAATATAATCTAAAGATCATGTTGAGTCTATGGTAGGATATTTGAGGAATCATCCGTTATGAAGACAATAATCAAACAATCAATTCTGATCTCTACTGCCAACACATTTGTCATTTAAAAGCAGCTTTGGATAAAAAGCAACCATCCTTAGTCAACTCCCTCTGCCCAGGACTGCAGTATATTAGACATAATAGCTGACAGTATAGAAAAGGTACTTCCTCTCCACCATCTGCAAACGTCTTTGTTTTCAATGATTCACCATGACATGTGGCTAAATTCATTCTAAAGGTACTGATTTTGCCGGTATTCAGACATTAAATGTTTCCATTGCCAAATCCCTTACTCAAATTTAAGACTTGCCTTCTTGTTTCCCTAGCAAAACTAATTAAAGAGGTTCTGTAGTTGATCTGTTTCTTACCTCCTTTCCTTGATCTTGAAGAGCTTCACAATACTGTCCTCTTGGCAACTCAGATCACTGTGTGGTATCTATTGATATTTCATTCCAATCATCTATTAAACAGGAACCCACTATCCATAAGACCTCTTTCCCTCACAAGCATGCTGTTTGGGACTCACTCTGTGATGCCCCTGGGACTGATATCTTTAACCTCCTAAATGAAAACTGCACCACTGAGATTTCTCCTTGGGTCAAAGCTAGCATGGATGCTTTCATCCCTTCTCAGAAATACCAGAAACTGTAGTCTTCTCTATGGTTCACACCAGCATGCTCAGCTGATATAACACACAGGAACCTCTATTTTTGGCTATACCAGCATGACAGCTCTTGTCACAATAGGCACCTATTCATTGCTGTTCATAATAAATGTAAGTGAGTCCACAAAAGAGTTAAGCAATGCCCCTCCTCACACTGCATGACTGACTAAAGATCTTTTAGAGAAGCTTATTTGGAAAAGATTACTTCATCCTCTGTATTCTTCCAACCATCCTCCTTATGAGTATCATATTTTTTTAAGCTGGACTAATGTTTATATCAAGTGAAGAGGTTCAACATGAGTTTGTTGTGTATTTTAAATCAAAACTTAAATAGTTTTACAAACATGCTGACATGCTGACATGCAAACTTATTGACAGAATGAGGTTCTAGAAGTAATGGAGGTTATATTGATGACTAGCAGCATGGCCTGGCATTGCCCGTGCTCGATTCAAAAATTGTACGCCTCATACAGCAATTGCTATCACTTGACTTAAAATATTTTTGCCCTTCCTTGCCTTTAAAGGAGTGCCCTTTGCTGTGCTGATGTTGCTACATGCCTTACTTCTTGCCTATCTCACACTGAATTTTTTCTAAGCTCTATACTAAAGATTAAATCTGTTATGAAAAAAGAACTAAACAAAATGAACACAAAATGATCAGCTTTAAAAAAGGACTTGTAACTGGAAAAACCGAATGAAAAAAGAATGTTAACAACAAATACTTTTTCACACCCAACCCAGTTCTGCGGAATCAGGATCAACGTTAAGTTTAAGCAAGCGAATGAGCCAATTGGAGTAAAGTGCCATGCAGATTTAAATTTTTCCCACTTGTGATGAATGCAGCTATTGATTTTTTTTGCATGCTAGCATGCTAGTTAACATTTGTGTCAGTCAGCTGTTGGCTCTCATGCTGACCAATAGAATAAGCTCCTGCCTATTCATGGCAGGCTCTCACTCTGGCCAGTAGAAAATGGCCGCAAACTACATGAAAACTGCTGTAAAAGCATGAAAAAATCGATTATTTTGACTATCAATGGGAGTTGTGAAATTCAAAGTCAGTCTTGGCCTTCCTGCTAACTTGGATCATGTGCATGTAAATTTTGGTGCAAATCCATCGAAAATTGCGCCCGTGCATTCATTATACACACACACACACATCCTGCCTTTTATAGATAGAGATTAAATATTTCTATAAGCATCTTATAAATAAATCAGACAAACCTTTCATTTCAACCTGATAAAAAAACAGTAAGTAATGGTGTACTTTATAACCACACCTAACGTATATTCTTTGTTAGAAAACAATCACTATTCTGTTTCTTGCCAACTGCATCCCATTTTTAGATAAATTTCATTTGCACGGATGATTAGTGATATATAAAATCAATTAAATCTTTTTTAAAATAAAATATAAAAAAAACATGTACATGTAAAAAAGCATGTTATATAAGTTCAATGCTTTTGTTATATCTGTTTTTGCTTTGAAAAATATAATTAAAAGATTAGTAAAAGTAAATTTAATGAAAGTAAGACGACAGTTTAAAAACAAAAACATAAAACCTCAAAAACCTAATTCCACTGAACAGTAAACAGGCCAAATAAAAATTCTTTGTTCTTGACAAGAAATGGGGAAAAAATGTCTTATAAATTTAAATTCAGGAAATCAGTCCAACAATGAATTCCTCCAAACTTTGCACACAAAGTAAAAGAAGAAGAAAAATAACGAGGGAAAAGATATTTAGATGATTTTAGTTTTACTTTTCTGCAGACAAATTGATTTTAAGGTGAGCAGGGTTAGTTTAAACATGCAATTTTGCAATCTGTTTAAGTTGGATAGATAAATATTCCTAGATATGAAGAGGGTCTGATTACAATGGCACAGACAGTTATGATTAAATGAATGATAAATGAATAGCCATTTTAATTTTTATGAACAAACCACTTGGAAATCAACACAAAAAACATAATAAATAAAATACTAGGTGGATAAAAGAATTTGTTAATTATAGATTAACATCTAAGATACAAAATGCAAATAGAAATTTGAACGTGCTAAGAAAAAAGAAATCCGTCTTGGTAATGGGAGAAGATCAATCAAAAAAGTAACTTTCCTTATTTGTTTCCTTAACTTTGTTATACCAAAAAGAAAAAAAAATATCAAAAATTAAGATAAATTCTCTTGAATGTACAGGTTGGTAAACAAAAACTTACACTGTTTGAAAAACAAGTATGCCTCCTCAAACATATATTCACTAAGTATAAAATTTAAAATAATTATATATATATATATATATATATATATATATATATATATGGGAGAACATTATTTGGTAATCCATATAGATAATTCCAAAGGAGATACAGATCCAGAAAGAAGTCAATGTAAGAACAAAGCAAGTAAAAAATATGAAAGCAGAAACTTTGTTAAAGCTGATTTTGATCTTGCCATGTCCTGGAAAGGGATATATTTGAATGAAGTAGCTAAGTGGTTTTGGCTACTATAACCAAGTAGAATACGGTAGCAGTAATTGACTGGTATGCGTCGTAGGTGCAGGTAAGAAGTGTAGATCAATGGCGTAGTCCAATGGGCATCGTTATAGACTTAGACTCTCAGACTAAGGCTCATGTCTCTGTCGTACCTACACGTCCGTCTGTATTTATGACAGACACCAGCCAATCATATTCCAGTGAGGGGGAACACAGATGTATACATATTCCATTATATCAGATCTGATGAGACAAAACCAAAGTATTGGTTTTATGAAATAAAATACTACCATGGATTTCTAAAGTCTCTGCTTTCATAATTATTCCTATATATGTATGTATGTATATATTTAGGCAACAAATTCTCTTTCAGGCATATGTGATTGAATAAGTGAAAACATTATGTCTGTTTATTTTCATATTCACAAATATTTTTCTGCATATTACAATTAAATGTGGGAAAATATGGACTGATACAGTGAGAATAACTTTTATTACCCAATTACTTTCCATCTTTTTCTGAGATCATCATATATATTTTATATATATTATTAGGAACGTGACTTGTTGCACCTTCTTGGGCTAATGTTCTAAGCTGACATGAAGTGGAAAGACTATATTGAATCCATTGCTAGGTCAGCTGCTAAGGAAGTTGATTTACTGTGTCATGTGGGACAATCTTCTCTCCAGAATCTATCTTACATATCTATAAGGCAACCATTCGTCCATACTTAGAATATTGCTGCTACATATGGTCCTGTGCCTCTGCTATTTACCTTGAGCTCCTTGATGAAACCCAAAAAAGAATCTGAAATATTATTGATCCTGATCTGGCAGCTCAGCTTTAGTCACTATCCCACTGCTATAAGGTTAGCTCTCTATGTCTTTTCTATTAATATTTTCATGGTAATTGTTCAGATGAGCTCTTCACTATGTTAAATAAACTTTTTAAATTTACGTGCAGTACAAGACTGGCATTGCAATCTCATCAATTTACAATTGAGCTGGCAAGACATAGACATAAGTTCTTTGATAGCAGTTTTTTTGTTACATTTCTTGCTTGTGGAACCCCCTTCTGACTCCATACTTTTCCAGCCAATTTTAAACTGCAAAAATTTAAATACAATATCAATTGCTATCTAGTATCCTCCGGATTACTCTTTCCTCTTCCTGCTCATTATTAATGTATCTGTTCCTAATTCTTCCAAACCTTGTAACCACCTTTGGGTCTTAGTGGATTTACTACCTTGCATGGGGTGAGACTGATTAAAAAAAATATATCAAGAACAGTTTTGAAAGATGTATGACAAATTGGAAAAAGTTTTTGCAACATGTTTCATTGTTGTGACTCTACCCATGCACATGAATGAGAGATGTTGGTAGATTTTTAAATAATTTTTTCTTTGGCAATTTAGGCGAATTCATCTATATTCTTCTTGTTTTTCTTTCTTTGTTTTTAAATATCCCACATTGTGATAAGAGAAAATCTACCAAGAACAGTGAAATGTTTTAAGAAACTTAACATAAATTTACTGTTCAGGAACTAGTGATTAAAACACTTTCTAGACATTTTCCTTTTTGCAAATCATTATCTCGCATTTTTTTTTGTCAAAATTATGGTCAGTTTCATTATGGTGAACAACCAATTTTGTGTGTTGTTTTTAAAAATGTCTCTTTTGTGTTCATATACTCTTTTATTTAAATTTCTTGAGATTTCTCCAATGTATTTAATCTGGCAATCAATGCACATGATAGAGTTGAAGAAGGAATTTATTCTATCACTAGCAAGGTCTTCCTTTGTGGTCATTTTTGTGTCTTTTGTTTAATCCTCTTCAAGTTTCTTCAATGTATTCATTCTGTCAATCCTTGCTGATGATAGAGTAAATTCCTCCTTCAAGTTTTGGCTTGTTGTTTTATATTGATGAAGTCTTTTATTGTTTTAGATGCAGTTTTGACAAATTTTACATATATATATATATATATATATATATATATATATATATATATATATATATATATATACAGATATATTTTTAGTTTCATCCTCTGAAGGATTATATTAAGGAAATGACAATATATATATATATATAACCGTTTAGGTTAAACCTAGGTAGGTTGTTCCTGGCTCTTTAGGATTTATTTCATTTATATATAACGAGTTAGTCGTTGCTTTGAAATTTTTCATGCAACAAAAACAGACTATCGTTAGTGTTCCGTGTATTGGTTGATATATTGAAAACCATCTTTGATAATGGCTTATGTAAGGCGAAAGCTTAGATAGGATTAAAAAACATGTATCAATATGGTGATTTCCTTTTGTCCTTCAATGATTATGTTATTAAGCTTATCAGACAATATGAAAGAAACTTACTTAAAGTAAATAGACAAAACTTGTCTATATTATTAAATATATATATATATATATATATATATATATATATTGTCATTTCCTTAACATAATCCATCAGAGAATGAAAGTAAAAATATATCGATAAAAGGACTAGAGGAATAAAGAAAAAAAGGAAAACTTTTCTTAGCTGATGTGTATCAGCCTCTGATGGACTTTATCAAGGCAAATGTAAGGATTTTATTTTGCAACAAGTACTTATAAACACAAGTAAAACTATTCCAAGTTTTACAAATTTTATTAATTCAAGAGATGCTCATAAATATTCATCAGGCTAACTGAAAAGTCAAGGTGAATCATGAAAGATGCTAAGTGACGTAATTTAATGTCTAATAAAAGTATTTAAATGCTGTTTTTGATTTATATATATATATATATATATATATATATATATATATATAATGTAATTTTTATTTAGATTATTTTAGTTTCTGATTAATTCATGTATTATACACTTTAAATAACAGAATGTTTTGAATTTCTTATGAATAAACCTGAAAAAGAAAGTTGATTAAACTGCATTTGATTAGTGTGCTAAAATTTTATATACCAAAATTCAATGAGTTCATGTATAATACTCAGTTAGTGTGGTAAAAAAATGATTCAGTTTAACCAGAGTAATTGAAAATTAATTTTTTATAGTCACTAATGTACACATTAGCTATACAAACTGAGTAATTCCTGTATACATAGAATCACATGAGTCAGCATATTTTTAGATATTGATAGGGAGAGGTTTATTTATTGTGTTAAACGCTTTTTCACAGATTTAAGAATTTGCTAACATGAAGATTGGTGTGACATTCCTAACATCACCAAAATAAACATTTATATATCATTTCCTCCCCCAACATATATATATATATATATATATATATATATATATATATATATATATATATATATATCGTAGAAAAGTAAGATTGTCCACATATGCTTCCGTGATATGTAGATTAGCAGGATGAAGAAACAAATTTAAAACACAATATATGAAACAATAATAATAATAATAATGATGATAATAAAAATAATAATATTTATAGCATATTATTAAGCTTTTAAGCCATATAGAAGGATGATAAGAAAAAGATGCTAAAAATTGGAATTTACGGACACATCTGTGTCCTTTCTCAACAAGAAATAAAATTAAGTTTAACATTTTGGGTAATTTTTTTTTTGCATGTATTATAATACTGGTGAAATCGAGCAGTATTGGGCAAGTTGTTTGCCACAGTTAATTAGGGTTAAATACAGTTTCCACAAAGACGCCATAGACGTAATCATGGCAAGCATATATATATATATATATATATATATATATATATATATATATATATATATATAAGTGAACATAGAAGTCAACACTTAGAGGCGAAAGTCTGTTTCATGCTAGATGCAATTGTCAGGCCACCTGGTTGCCTGATGATTGCATCTAGCATGAAACAGACTGTCGCCTCTAAGTGTTGACTTCTATGTTCACTTATATATTTACACATGCTCTATTTCTGATATTGAGCACTTTCTCCCATAAATATAGCATATCTTAAGACTATATTTCTTTATATATATATATATGTATATATATATATATATATATATATATATATATATATACACACAAACACATCTAGCATGAAACAGACTGTCGCCTCTAAATGCTATATATATGTATATATATATATGTGTGTGTGTATATAGAAATGCTATATATATATATATATATATATATATATATATATATATATTTAAAGATATGTTTGGTGCTACAAAATTTTATCACTGCTATAAATAGACAAAAATTAGTTTTATTATTACCACTCATGTTTATTATCATAAAAAGTAAAAATGAAAAACGGGTTAGCTTACCGGTTTCATAAAAGATTTGTTAGCAGCAGCAGCAGTTCTTATTTTACTGTTAACATTTAACAAGGAATTCAATCAGGTGGGTTCCTTCTCTTAAAATATTTAAAGATATGTTCGGTGGGATAAAAGTTTATCACTGCCATATATATATATATATATATATATATATAGATAGATAGAGAGAAAGAGAGAGAGAGAGAAATGCAATATATATATATACAGAAATGTAATATATATACATATATATATATATATATATATATATATATATATCGTTTTCTCACATAGTAACATATGTGAGAAAATGATATTATTTTTGCACCAACCTAATATATACAGCAATGCAATATATATATATATATATATATATATATATATATATATATGTATATATATATGTATATATATAGAAATGTAATATATATATGTATATATATATATATAGAAATGCAATATATATAAGCAAATAATGAAAATTATATATATATATATATATATATATATATATATATATATATATATATATATATATATATATATATATATATATATATATATATATCCACATATATATATATTCATATATATATGAGATGTGTGTAAGCAATTAATGATGAAATAATTTATAACTGAATGGATTTTTACGGATCACCTGTACTCATTTACACACATATATATATAAGCAGATAATGCATTTCAAGATATTTTTGTGTAATTTTGGTAAATATGCAGTGGTTTAAGGAAAAGTTTTTATCCAAGTAAAATAAACTACATTCAATTTCAAAATTTAATTACGTAATCCCAACTCAACCTAAATAAACAGTATTTAGAAGTAGCATGGAGTAGGTCCTCCATTTTCTAGTTTCAGCACTTTTATGTGATTTTTCATGGATTTGATCATGTTGTCAACAATCGTCTGATCCATATTTTGCCACTCCTTTAGCAATATTTCTTTAAGGGTTGCCACTGTCGTGATTTTGGTTTCACACCCTTGAAGTTTTCAGTCAAGGTGATCCCAAGCATGCTCTGTTGGATTCATGTCAGACACTTTGACTTGATTCCTTGTGATTTCCTCCAGGCTTTTGCTACTTTGCTCGTATGACATGTCGCTCCATTTTCTAGAAAAAGATAGACATTCTTGTCAATCTGATTGGTTTCAAATAGTGGATGTAGTATTTTGACAGTATTTTGGACCATTCAACTGCTCGTCAACAATAATCAGATTAGATTTCCCTCCAAATCAGAGAGCACCCCACACCATTACTCCGGTCCCTCCATGTTTCACAGTCACCTGGAGACATTCAGTGTTCCAAGTCTCATTTCAAACATAAACCTGTCTCAAATTCAAATATTGGCAGAATTTACTTTCATCTGACCAAATTACAGACTGCCAAAATTAATAATCTTTGCTCTCAAATTCTTTTGCCAGGTCCATTTGCCTGTCCCTGTTAACCTCTGAAATCAAGGGCTTCTTTCTTGTAATTCTTCTTTGATATCCAAGCTCTTTCTCACTGCATATGGTGACATTTCCATGCTGTTGGCACCTTCTTTGATGCTCTGATGATGGTTTCTGATGACTTCCCTTTTCAGTGCCCTGTTCTTTTGCTCAGACATGATGCTTGGTCATCCTGAATGTTGTTCCACATGACAATGCCTTTCTTCATTAAATTTCTTGAAAATATTATTAACTGTTTGATGATTAACCTGGAAAAACCTAACAATTTCTCTATCTGACTTGCAGCACTGATGCCATCATATTACTTGCCCTCGTTGAAATTCACCAATCATTGCAAAATATAAGTCAGCTCTCGTTCATATATAAGAGTAGCTTGATACTAACACGGTATTGTCTTAAAAAAAGAAGAGACATTATTACACAAGCCAAAATTACTGTAATCAAGGGTGGCTAAAAACTTAACATAGCCCACTGTATCTGTTAAAATAAGATGTCAGTCTTATTTTCATTTTTGCATAATTTTGATGCCAATTTATCCATCGCACCCTGTGTGTGTACATGTATGTATATATATATATATATATATATATATATATATCAATAGGTAAATATAAAACACAAAATATGTACACAAAATATATTGTACTAATTATACAAACATATTAATAAATGGTATAATACTTACTCTATACCTACTTTTGTAGAATCCTTATAATGATGGAATTTATGTGTATATATATATATATATATATATATATATATATATATATATATATATATATATATATATATATAGGTAACTACGCTCATCTCGGAAAACCTTCAGTTTCTTGATTTGTTACTGATCAAATCAATTTTGAAGGAAAAAAAGGTTTTAAAAAAAGAAAGAGCTGAATGTCTGTAGAAAATAATCGTACTGCATATAGGTCCAAAGCCCAAAGAAAAAACCCCAATACGAGTAATCAACTAACTAAAAAGTGCTCAATACAAAAGTAGAGCAGACCTAGTCAAACTTAGAGAGCCAGACAAGGTTTGATTATATATATTTATATATGCACATGCATGCAAAAATAATGGTAGCATGTCAAAATGTTGAATGTACTTTTCCACAGCTTGAATTTATACAGAAGCGACAATTGAGAAATATGCAAAGTCTTGCTTGAGAAGCATATCATCTTATCCTTTCGTCCTCAAACTAAGAAGCAACCAGTCGTTATTGTGCTGGATAATAGAACCTATCATGTGATAAAGCAAGTTAAATGAAGAAGATTTGTGATTAAGTGAAAATGAAGGCATTAACAACTGGAGCATGAATGAAAAATGAATCCTTATCGAAAGAGACAAAATATGAATGGACATTAGAAGAAAGGATTTTTACAAAACTGAAGTGGCTTATTGTTTATCAGATTGATCAAATTTGGTAACAAAATTAAATTAACGGATGTTAAAATTTCCTCACAGATGAAGAAGAGACTTGAGACAACAGGGATTTCATTCTACAGAAGGATGCTGAGAATACCATGGACACAGAATGTGAGCAACAAAGAAATTTAAAGAAAGATACAAATTGCAATGAACATTTGTCAGAAATAAAGAGTGCTGAAATGCTATGTCTTTTCTATTCCCCTACATAGCAGTGAATACTGCACAATCTCCTCACAGATTAAAAAAGACTTGAAGCAAAGGAGATGAAGGTCTACAGAAGGATACTGAGAATTCCATTGAGAAACAAGGAAGTTTGAAGGAAAATGGTAATGAAAAGGACACTTCTACATAGAAACAGAAAGAGGTAGTTGAAATTTCTAGGTCACATAATGAGAAAAGAGTACTTGGAGAATTTGACACTCACAGGACATATTTAAGGCAAGAAAGCAATGGAAATCAGTAAATTATAATCAAGCTTGTGTAAATGGTTAACAGAAAAGAAACTAGGAAGGATAGAAAAAGGCAAATATTGGGCAGAGCAACAAAATGTGGGATATTGTGGAGAGCCATGATCACATACAAACTTGTGACATTCCACCAACCCCAACTGGACCCAGAATTTTCACCACTTGTGATGAATGGATGTTCCCTTAGGTTGGCTTGAGTAGCTATTGGGACAGACTCAGCACAGACTTCAAGTGAAACTTGTATATATGATGCTGGAAAAATCATTGATTCCTTGTACTTCTTCAGCAAGTACCTGGCTCATCTTGTTATCCTCAACTTATACAAGAGCCAGATCCAACTGAAAATGAAGTAGTGCTGCCATACATAGGCAGGAGTTACTCAGTTTTCACTTTCCACTTTCAAATGAGCCCAAAAGCACACTCATATCCTTCTTTTTCAACTCTACGACACCTTTCTCATGGAAGCATATTGCTGCTCTCTTGCAATTTCCATGGAAAGTGCTCAGATGAACTAAACTCCTTAATTTCACTCATCCTAACCTTCCTGCAAAAATTGTAGTGATTCAACCTCATTGCTTTGGTGAGATGTACATTCCACTTGAGCAGCTTCTTCCCATAAACCACTGCCTTGTGGAACTGACTCCCAAGAGGATGCTACAAACACTACAATCTTATCATCTAATCACTACAATCTTAACCTGTTCAGATCTAGGATTAATCTTTATCTTCCTCACATATCCCTATAAACAGTGCATCTTACTCTGTAACCCTCTACCTTGAGTCATTCTTGAAAAGCTCTGTTAGATTCTAGGGTTAACTCTTATCTTCACTACATATCCACGTAAACTGTGATTCTAATCCTCTACCTTGAGTGGCCCTCAGGCTTTGTACAGGGTGAATTTCATTGTAAAAAAATTATCTTGTAACTTTCCATAAAAATAGAAGTTTAAGAATAGAACATGTATTGGGAAGAATAATAAAAAGACAAACATTGATAAAAATGTTAAAGGATAGGAAGCTGTGGACAGCCATGACCTTCTACATCATGAAGAGACACAGCACATAAAAGAAGATAGTAAAAGTTTGATAATGTAGGAATCGTATACTACATTGCTCTCATAGTTATGGTTTAATTAATTTCATTCAATATTTTTATAACTTTATTACATTTTGTACAGGTTGAGAACTGTTTAATCAAAATTCTTGGGAATGAATGTCCTTTGGTTTTCTGAGCTTTTTCGTATTTTGGAATAAAGGCTATTTAATTTGTATCTAGTATCTATAAAATGGGACAGCCTGGGAATAAAACCCAATCATAAATATAATATCCCTTTAAATTTTTTAACTCAGCCTATACATATAACAAGAAGGTAGTTTTATATAAATAACATATACTCTGAAAGTAGTTTTATATAAAATTTAATAAATATTGTGTCCATAAAGCTACAAGTAATGACACTAGTCATGTAATGTTCACATAGATTTTTAAGTAGCAAAATTAAAATCACTAAAAAATGATATTTTGTAATTTCTGCATGTGTACAAAAAGCATGATTACTACTTACAAAAATATATAAATGCTGGATAATTTTGAATAATATCTTTACATGGTAATTAATCCATGAATGTAGATGTTGTGAATATTACTAACAAAAAGGTGGTACCAATGTAGGCTATGTAGCTGGGATTTCTGAAATTTCCACAAGTCATGTCAGCACATGAAAAACTTTCTGATTTTTGGAATTTCAGATAAAAAATACAGAACTTGTATATCTAATCTTAAATTTATGCCAAACGAAATGCCCTTCAGTTTTACTCTGTCTTTGTTTCTTACACATTTTTATAAATATAGGCATGAGGATGTGGGTACATTTCTATGTTTCCCTTTGGTCTGTCTCTCTACCTTTTTTCTCTTTCATTGCATGCACATATATGGACACAAAGGCCTGAACAGAGTCTATGTTGCTTAACTCTACTGATTGTGCTAACCATTTTCAAAGTACTGAGGCGATGAGGGGAAAAAATTAAATGTGAAGAACTCAAGAGAAAATCTAAAAGAATAAAGCAAGAAAATAGAAAAAAAAAAACAAGAAATAATAATAAGGAAGAAGAGAAAAACAAAAAGATCTAAACAGTCAACCATTCTAATTACAATAATTGTTAAAAACAATTAGAGGAGAGATAGAAAAATAGGGGCAAAAACAAACAAAAAAAAAACATTGGTAGAAAGAGAAAATCAGAAAGAAAAAAGGAAATTCAGGGAAGTATGTTTGATGAGAGGGAACAAAGGACTAAGAGAAAAAGAAAGTTATGAAGAGAGAGAGAGAAAACAAGTAAGAGTTATGAAAAAGAGAAAGAAGAGGTTTAATAAATGTAAAGAGATAGAAACAGTAAGAGATAAAGACAGAGTGAAAGAGAGACAAGACTAGAGACAGTAAAAAGAAAAGAAAAGCAGGAAAAATAACTGAATATAGAAAAAAAGAGAATGAAAGAAGAAGTAACTGACAATATAATGAAGGAGCTGAAAGAAAGAAAAGACAGTGAAAGAGATGAAAAAGATTATAGAAGATGAAAATGGTGAAAAAGGATATAAAAAGGAAGGAAAAAAAATGAAAAATGAAAGCAATTTAAAAAAAAAAAAAAAATAGGATGTGATATTACTATCTCATTCTTCTTTTTTTTTTTTTTTAAATATCTCATTCTTACAGTTTTCCTTCCTTTTTATATCATTCAACAGAAATAGTAATAGTAGCCATTTCCTTACAAGGAAACATTTGGCATTCATTGACTGAGCAGTCAGTATTGCTTTTGGTTGAAATTTACAAAATCTTTCTCTGAAGAATTTAACTAAAAAAGATAAAATATTGAAGATGGTTTGCAAGAAGATTGAGAGAGAAAATGAAGTCAAGACAAATGAAGTGAAAAAAAAAGAAAAAGAAAAAAAGTTGGAAATAATGAGAGGGTTCTCTTTTTTTTTAATCATTTCACCCCGAAGCAAGGCAATAAAGCTACTAAGATGTAAGGGGGTTACTGAGTTTTTATCCAAGTACAGACAGCTTGATGCTTATATAGAGAAACTGAGAGTTAGCATATTAGAGAATGAAAGAGAATTGTATGAAGATGAGGGTGAAGAAATAAAGTGAGAGATACACAGTAAACAGGGAGAGCCAGCAAGATGGAGAATGCGTCCAACAGCTCAAAGCCAAATATTTTTAGAAATACAACACAATATCAGGCAAAATATGAAGAATTCTGAGAGAAAAAAGTGATGCTTACTGAATGAGAAATGAGAACAAGAGAAAAAATAGCTGAGCAGGATGAAATTATAACTAATATGGTGGAAAGTGGCAAAAACAGTTTGGGCTTTGGTAAATGTGCTTTCGGCTGCACACAAAAGAACAAGCAGTTCTCTGTTAGATACAAATTAGTTCTGCACAAAAGAATGGATGTCAAAGAATGGAAGGTAGCAGTTGACAGAGGAACAAAAGTCCATACAGTCCCAAAAGAGCCGGAAGACAGTTCATGGCTACACATTCATAGAGTCATTATTAAATCACATCATTCTGTAGAAGTTTATCTGCTAATATGTAGAAGTGAGTATCAGAGATTGAAATATGCCTTGTTATTTGAAGTGATATACATATTTGAAATCTCAGAAAACTACTTGAATTCAGTGAAAACAATACTTGTAAAATCTTTAATGTTCAATGAAAACAGCACAAATAAATTTTTTAGTGCTTAAAACAACAAAAAGATCTTCAAGGGAGAAGAATATATATATATATATATATAAACAAAAGGAAAACTTATCTTAGCCAATGTGCTTCATCCTCTGATGGACTATATTAAGGAAATGAGTCTATATATATATATATATATATAAATTGGATATAAATATAATTATATATATAATATATTATATTATATATATAATATATATATATATATAAATTGGATATAAATATAATTGGATTTACCAATTCGGTTTACCAAGTGCCTTATAACTTAATTATTTACTTATATATATATATATCATCCACCATGAGGAAAGTTGGCTCTCTGTGCCGTGCCAGGAAATTTTTCTCCCCGGAATTGATACTTCAAATATACAAATCAACCATTCACCCTTGCATGGAGTATTGCTGCCATATATGGTCTGGGGCACCTTCTGTTTACCTCAGAGTTCTTGACAAGATCCAGAGACGGATATCTAATATAATTGGCCCTGATCTGGAATCTTGTCTACAGTTGCTCTCTCACAGACGCCCTGTCGCCTCTCTCTGTCTTTTTTGCAGATACTTTCATGGTAATTGCTCCGATGAGCTGCTTTCACTGGTTCCCAGACTCCATGAATTCAAGCGCCCTACGAGGCTGGCATCCCGCTCCCACCCTTACCCTGTAGAAACTTTTAAATGTAGCCGTCTCTTCTACTCCAATAGCTTCATACCTCACACCTCTCGCCTGTGGAACACCCTTCCCAATTACTGTTTCCCTGAAAGCTGTAATCTCCAACTATTGAAATGTAATGTCAATCAACATCTCCAGTTACCTTGATCTATCCACTATCCCTCTCCTCATCCTTTCCTCTATCACTCCTATCTGCTCTCGCTCCAAATCTTCTGCAAACCCCTGCATCCTAGTGGCTTCATGCCTTGCTTGGGGGGTAATGCTTAAAAAAAAAAATATATATATATATATATATATATATATACACATATTAAAAACAAAAGGAAAACTTATCTTAGTCAATGTGTTTCAACATGTCTATCAGGAAATAGGATAAAGAAAAAAATTATGTATACAGCAACATAATTTGATAATAAAAATGATTTACACCCACATAAACACACACACACAAACACACACACGCACACACACACACACACACATATATATATATATATATATATATATATATATATATATATATATACTTGGGTAACTGAATGACAAAAAGGAAAAAAAAATATAACAATGTGCTTCATCCTTCAAAAGGACTTCATCAAACTAATAATGGTTTATCACTGGAAACTCATATCTATATAGTGGGTGAAGATAAGAATAACCCAGCATAATTTGATAATAAAAATATTTTACACTTGCATGCACACACACACACACATATATATATATATATATATATATATATATATATATATATATATATATATACTTGGGTAATTGAATGACAAAAAGGCAAAAAAAATATAACATAATGTGCTTCATCCTTCAAAAGGACTTCATCAAACTAATAATGGTTTATCACTGCTGGAAACTCATATCTATATAGTGGGTGAAGATAAGAATAACCCAGCATAATTTGATAATAAAAATGATTTACACTCGCATACACACACACAAACACACACACACACACACACATATATATATATATATATATATATATATATATATATATATATGATGTATATATATATACTTATATATATATATATATATATATATACATATATATATATATACTTATACTTATATATATATATATATATACTTATGTAAGCAAATATATGGATATAGATCCGACAGTATGAAGAAAAATATACGGAAAAAACAAACAAAAATCCTTATATGCAATAATGCTGTTCTAATGTTAATATGTCAACATCGGACGTTTCGGTTTAATAAACCATCTTCAGGACATATTCATAAAATATAATAATATAATTAACATCAATTGAACATGACAAAGACGATGGACACAAGAACAAGACTTATCCAAACAGATAACTGAAAGTTTTATATATACATATATATATATATATATATATATATACTTGGGTAATTGAATGACAAAAAGGAAAAAAAAATATAACATAATATGCTTCATCCTTCAAAAGGACTTCATCAAACTAATAATGGTTTATCACTGGAAACTCATATCTCTATAGTGGGTGAAGATAAGAATAACCCAGAACTTATACAGGAAGCAAACCACATGCGTATGGATAGAAATGAAATCATTAAATACACAAAAACAGAAAGTGGTGTAAGACAAGAATGTATCTTCTCGCCACATGCATTCAATCTATCCAGCGAGGTGATCCTGAAAAAATTTGAAGTCCTACCAAGATTCATTATTAGCGGTCACAATCCTAACAACATAAGATATGAAAAGGACACAGTATTGTTACCAGATATAGAAAGGAAATTGAAGGAAATCCTAAACAAGGTAGTAAAAGAAAGCAAGAAGAAAGGACTAAGCATCAATTCTAAGAAGATAGAATATACGAATGTCAACAAGAAAAACAGGCCAAGATGTGAAGTACAGACTGAAGATATCAAAATCAGGGATGGACAAAATTTTAAATATCTAGGAAATGTTTGTACAGAGGATAAAAAACATGATAACAAAAACCAAAAGAATAACAAAAATGCCTTTGTAAAGCTAAAATGAGAAACAAGAACATTTTGTTACAAATGAAGAAAATAGTTCTGAACTGTTATATAATAACCAGCCATCCTTGTGAGTGAAATTGGGTAGACAGAAAACATATTACCAGGTATTATTAGGCTGTCCCAAAAGTTCATAAACACATGATAGTCTTTATTTTGAGGAATAATTTTTGTTGTTTTTGTTATTACTTGAGTAAAATTTCAATTTTTTTTGCAAGTGTTTATGAACTTTTGGGACAACGTAATATTTATAGAAAAATGCTATGGTTGTGAAATACTGTTTTTTTTTAATCGATTTTACCCCAAGCAAGGCAGTAAAGCCACTAAGACACAAGGAATTACTAGGTGTGGAAGAATTAGAAAGATAAGGATTACTAAGTAACGAGAACAACAAAAGAGTAATCAGGAAGACTGAAGATAATGACTGACATTGCATTTAAATTTTTGAAGATTAAAGTTGTCTTGAAAGCCTGGAACCAGAAGAAACTGTTGGCATACATCAATTAGCTAATTCAACTGTAAATTGAGGAGGCTTTGTTACCAGCTTAATACTTTGCTTAAAGTCTACATACCATAGCGAATAGCTCATCCAAGCAATTAATATTTCTTCTTCTATGTGCCATGTCCTTTCAGGGAATTGGTAATCATGGCTCTTTATAATTTCCTGTCCTTTGTACCACTTAGTAAATTTTGTTATTTTGTTATCTTTCTTTAATCCTGTTCGGTGATCCATTTGCGCAGCTCATTAGATTTGTTATACACTGTTTTTCACTATCTCAATGCGCCTTTGGATTTCAAGGTCACACTTTTTGTCCTTTGTTAAAACCCTTCCCAAATATTTATTTTGTTCAACTTGTATGGTTTTGTTATCTCCAATTTGTAATTTGCATGTTGGGCTGTACCGTTTTCCTAACAACCATGTTTTCAATCTTCTTACAATTGATATTTAGTCCTTTAGAAGTTTATTTTCTATACTATCAGTACTGTGTTACCAGCATATCTTATGTTGATAAGACTGCGGCCACCAATAATGAATTCTGATAAAACTTCTAATTCTCTCAGAATTGTCTTATTATATAGGTTGATTAAGTCTGGTGAGAAGATAATTCCTTGTTTTATGCCACTTTCTACCGAAGGTTTGCGGCAAGTATAGGTTCTGAATTATTTTAATAACCTTCCCAAATATGTCATGGTTACAAACAGTTCCAAAAGTCGAGTGCCTTTAGATCTGGCAGCATGTTTACCAATTGAGCACTTTTCCATTTTTGTTTTTACAGAAAATTTTTTCGTTTTATTTTTTTAGCAAAGTATTTTGAATTTTTGTCATATTGCAACTCGGTTCTTCTTCCCAAGTATTCTCTCTATATATTATTTTCTAATCTGTATCACCTCATGCAAGGCAATAAAGCCACTAAGACACAAAAAGTTACAGGGTACAAAAGAATTAGGAACAGAAACATTAAGCAGGAAGAGACAAGAGTAATCAGGAGGACTGTAGATGATGATTGATATTGCATTTAAATTTTTTGATGAAATGCAGCTTACTGGTGCTACTAGATAAAAAAAATATGCATGAGCAGATGGGCATACTCAGAACCATGTTGAAGATAAGAAATCACATTAACCTGCTGTGTGCTTTTGCATGTTGAAATGGCTTTGATAATAATGATATTTTGTTTTTGTTAATTGGTTTCACCTAATGCAAGGCAGAAAAGCCACTAAGACACAAAAGGTGTGGAAGAATTAGGAACAGAAACATTAATAATGAGCAGAAAGAGACAAGAGTAATCAGGAAGACTGTACATGGTGATTGACACTTGGCTGGAAAACATGGAGCTGAAAGGGAGTTCCACAAGCGATAAGAATATACTACAAAAAACTTTGTTAGTCAAGATACCAATGAAGAAATGAAACTCACTGATGCTACTAGATAAAAAAATGCTTCAGCAGATGGGCATACTCAGAAACGAAGCAACCATGTCGAAGATACTGCAGTGTACTGTTGCATGTCGAAATATCGCTGATGATAATGAGATTTTGGTTTTCTTAATTGGTTTCACCTAATGCAAGGCAGAAAAGCCACTAAGATACAAAAGGTGTTGAAGAATTAGGAAAAAAAAAAAACATTAATAATGAGCAGAAAGAGAAAAGAGTAATCAGGAAGACTGTAGATGGTGATTGACACTGCATTTAAATTTTTGAAGATTAAAGTTGGCTGGAAAGCATGGAGCGGAAAGGGAGTTCCACAAGTGATAAGCATATACTACAAAAACATTTACTATTTAAAATACCATTGATGAAATGCAGCTTATTGTTGCTACTAGATCATGTAAAACACCAGAATATTGTATTTCCATCAACAAGCTTAATTGTTAATATCAAATACTTGCACACTTTTAAATGATGATATCAAAATTGGGAAGTGTCATCAAACCTGAACAGGTTAAGTTTTATTTCATGTCATCATTGTTCTTCTGCACAAAATTTAAACACTCTTTTTTAAAAATTGTAGTCACATTTTCTTCTGCCATC
Source organism: Acanthosepion lycidas (assembly GCA_963932145.1). Lineage (NCBI taxonomy): Eukaryota > Metazoa > Mollusca > Cephalopoda > Sepiida > Sepiidae > Acanthosepion > Acanthosepion lycidas. The sequence goes on along the minus strand of OZ010597.1, from coordinate 62,567,367 downwards.
AACAGCCATGTTGACTGGTCTTATTTGGGGTATATTTGATTGTTGCATTAGGAACATTCATGTCGCACATTCATGTCACATATTCTTGTCACACATTCATGTCACACATTCATGTCACATATTCATGTCACACATTCATGACACACATTCATGTCACACATTCGTGTCACATATTCATGTCACACATTCATGTCACACATTCATGTCACACATTCATGTCACATATTCATGTCACACATTCATGTCACACATTCGTGTCACATATTCATGTCACATATTCTTGTCACACATTCATGTCACACATTCGTGTCACATATTCATGTCACACATTCATGTCACACATTCATGTCACACATTCGTGTCACATATTCATGTCACACATTCGTGTCACACATTTCTTTGACCTCATTAGAAACATACGCGATATTTCCCAGGTCTTCATTAACCAACCCTCTTGATGGACAGTCAATCTGGGTGCTTTTCTACATCTCTGACATTTTCAATTTTCTTGCGATCTAGTACATTATTGGCATCACTGTTTGATAGATATTTTTTGTTGGGTTCTTTTTGTTTGTGGACAGAAATAACACATTACTTCAAATCAGGACACATTTTATTCCTATTTGGTGTCATTAACGAACTAAATATTGACAGACTAAGACTTTTTAAGCATTATTTTTAACATTGCATAATGTATCTACATTGAAATCTCTTATTAGAAACTAATCAACAATGGTTTCAAAATATACTTACTAAATAGAATGAAATAAACTTTTACTAAATATAACAGACAACGAATGCCTATTATATTTGATTATGAGCCGTTCTAAGCTTTATATGGTTGCTTTAATTTCGGGAGAAAATATTTACAAAAACTGTCTAACATTTGGATATTTTTTATTATGCTGTTCTTTGAGCTAAGCTTTTGGTTCACATGATCTATCTTCGGAGTGGTTACATAGACATTTAAACAAAGATATTTAATATAAAGGTAATATTCTGTTATGTTGACATAGAAGTTTGCTATGCGACGATGACAAATGCAGATCAAATATGGATTGGACTCAAACAGGATGATAAAATAAAGAACAAATAGGTAATGTACATCAATCTAATCTATTTCATTTTTATTAAAGCTTCATCAGATATTGAGAGAAAACAAACAAAAGAACAAAAACTCTGGTATTTTCAATTTTGTTTGGGTCAGTTCTCAGTGGTCAGTCATATATCCTGTTCATTAAAACTGTAGATAATTATATATATATGTAAGTTTGTGAAGATTCTTCTGCGTTTAAGTGGGCATTGAATGGCAATGTGTATTCATAATTGTGTATGTGTGTCTGTCTAGTGGGAGTTCTAATGTCGTCACCTTTGATTAGTCAGCTAGTGCAATGGGGTGGGACTTGATTCTAATCTATGGATGTATTTAAGGATGTATTCTTTTTAAGGATAGATATGAGTTAGATTCTTTAAGCATGTATTTTTTGTATTAAATATAAGTTATATTCTTTAAGAATGGATTCAAAGAAAGATGATGATGTAATGCCATGTTTTAGGCATGTGTTTATAGTTGGTAATCATGTTATCATTAAGCTTTCAAAGTATTCTCTCCTTAAAGAATTATGTTCTTTTTAATTTGGGTGGCAATGGTTTTATACATATATATATATATATATATATATATATATATATATATATATATATATATATATGTATAAGTGAACATTGAGGTCAACACTCAGAGGCAACAGGCTGTTTCATGTATGACACAATCATCAGGACACGTGTGTTGGTTTTTTTTTTGACTATTTATATTTATGGCCAGTGGTGCATTGTGACGGTTAATCCATTCTAACAGTTATTTTAGCGAGAGTCGTTTATTTATTTATTTATTTATTTGGGTTAATTCATTTTATTTGTTTTTTATTTATTTTTATTTTATATATTTATTTATTTTCTTTAGTTTTCGATGTTTTAGTATCGTAGTAAGATATTTTTGAGATTACGTTCTTTATTTAATAATTTATTTTGGTCTGGGAATGTAATTAAAACTATTTTTCATCCAATATTTGGATTGATTGCTGTAGTTTATTCTAACTGTTATTTTGGTGGGGGCAATTTTTTAATTATTTGGATTGATTATTTTTACATTTTTTGCTTATTTATTTTTTGTTTTTATTTATTCGAATGATTATTTTAGCGGGAGCAGTTTGTTAATTTTGTTTATTTATTTAGATTAATTTATTTTACTTGTTTTGTCTTATTTATTTATTCTTTTTGTATATTTTTATTTATTCTTTTCGGTTTTCAATTTTTAAGTAACATAGTAAAATTTTTTTTTTTGATTGTTTATATAGCAGTTATAGCTATTTTTTCGTCCAATTTTTGGTTTGATTGCTGTGGTCTATTCTAACAGTTATTTTAACAAGATTGGTTTGTTAATTTGTTTATTATTTACTTTATTTATTTGGATTGATTATTTTTAGTTGTTTTTCATATTTATTTTATTTTTAATTATTCTTTTTCATCTATTCTAACAGAAGTGGTTTGTTTATTATTTGCTCGCGTTAATTTATTTTACTTGTTTTTTATTATTATTTTGTTTATTTATTCTTTGCAGTTATCTATTTTTTGTCATTCAAATCGTCTGATCATTTTTTGTCATTACTAAAACCAACCAATCCTTTTTGTCATAACTGAAATCATCTAAAATTTTTTTTCATTGGAATCATCTGATCATTTTTTGGCATCCCTAAGACCATCCAATCATTTTTGTCATCAGTGAAATTATCAGATCAATTTTTTTTGTCGTCAATGAAACCAACCAACAATTTTTTTGTCATTGAAATCAACCAATCATTTTTTGTCATCACTGAAACCATCCAATCAGTTTTTATTATCACTGAAATCAACCAATCATTGAAATCATCCAATCATTTTTTGTAATCACTGAAACCAACCAATCAGTTTTTATTATCACTGAAATCAACCAATCATTGAAATCATCCAATCATTTTTTGTAATCACTGAAACCAACCAATCAGTTTTATCATAACTGAAACCATCTAACATTTTTTTATCAGTGGAATCAGCTGATCACTTTTTTTGTCATCACTAAAACCTGTTTTTTTTTCATTGAATATTTTCTCTATCATAATGCTGTGAATTAATTCTGCTTTAAAAACAAAAACCAGCTAAGATTTACAAATGAAAACTTTAGAAAAGTTCTAGCAGAGTTTCCAAACATGTATGCCAAATGTTATCAATATGAAAAATTTCTTCTTGACTATTTTAAATATTCCCTGACTTCAGTAGGTTTATAATTTAAAAACACAAGCTAAGGATAATAAATAATATAAACTAAAATTGAAATCAATACTAAAATAAATTTACTAAAATATTTTGCCAAGCATTGAATTTAACCTGAAGATTTTGTTACTATTTTGTTGTGAAGTAAATAAGATGTTCCTGGTAACACAAATGAACTAGGCAAGACACCTTAAGTAAAGAACTTAAAGTGATTCAGTAAAGTCTGTTGGAGTCAGTTGAGGAGAAAGACTTAATGATGACACAGCAAGTAGCCTAAATCAGACATAATATTATAACCACTAGGAGTGAATTATAACATTTAAATTACATTTAAAGGAACTATAACACTTTTTTCTCTGTTGATTGATAATCATGATATTAAATGCTTGGACACTGAGGATCTGAACTTTGAGTAGTACCTTCCCATTATATCAAACATTTCCACTTTGTGTAGCTCTTACAAATCTTGAAATGTAAATAACAAAAATTTGAATATGAAGTGATCTAACTGTGAACTTTGCCTCTTGAAGAATTGGGTGAGCACTTTGCTCCAGAAAAAGGGGTTGACCTGATGAAGAACAGCCTGTCAAGATGCAATGCAAGGGAGATTTCAAATTTGAACCAGGTTTACAAGATAAAGACTTATGTGCCATTGCAATTCAACTTGTAATACCTACTCTGTCTTTCGAGGATTTGAATCAGGGAACAGAAGCCAGTACAGATAACATCCGTCAGACTCAATAGTGCATGAAGATATCAAAATACAGTAACTGCACATGTTCAGCTTAAAAGAACTATGTGCATATTAGTTTTCAGGTTGTGTTGCACTTTTCATAAATGTTTCAGTGTCGTCTTGGGCAATATGAAAGAATACCGAAGCTGATGCTCAGCTACTAATAAGATTTGGTATTTGAGTCAAAGAAAATCATACTTGATAAATGGTTTGGAAAAATTCTGTTTATATGTATGTCTTAACTGAAATTGCTATCTTGTTATCATTACAAGTCATATAAATGTCTTTGTCACAACAGGTTAACAATCACAAAAAAAGCATTTATATCAGATGTTATTCATAACTTTACATACATGATTGATTAAATCCTGTTTTTATTTTTATTATACAAATTGAGTTTCAAACTCATCTCAGGCCTCAATTGGAACTCATACATATGATTCATCACCAAAGATGCTGGAAAGATGGTTGACTCCCTATACCACTCCAGTAATTATCTGACTCCCATCTATCTTCTACCATTACAAGAGCCAAATAAGGCCGAAAAGAAAGTTCTGCTGCCATATACAGGCATGAGTTGTCCAATCTTCACTTTCTGGTTTCGATATCAAAATCATATCCATGTCCTTGTGGGTCGTAAATTATTTTCTGTCCTACAGCTGCTTTCTCAAATATGAAATTTCTTTTGCTTCTTTATTGCTATTTCCATGGAAAGTGTTCAGATGAATGACATTATTTTGTTCCCGCAGTGCCACACACATCGTAGTGAAACACTTTTATCCATTTTGCATTCAACTGATGAGATGCAAGTTCTACTCAAGAAGATTCTTCTCATGAACTGCTGCTTTGTGGAACTGACTCCCAAAAGGATGCTTCCACAACAATCTTAACCTGTTTATATCTAGGGTAAATTGTTATCATCACTACATATCAGCATAAACGTGTATCAGTCTGTAGCCGTCTACCTCTAGTGGCTCTTGGGCCTTGTACAGGACATCATTGGCTAAAAGGGAAACCAAGGTAACAGGTTAGGAGTTATTTTAGGATTTAGTCACAGTTCAGTAATTACAAGACAGGGTTCCCAGCCTAATCATTGAATAAAATTTCCTGATAACTTCCTGATCTTGGGACATTGCATGATAGACAGACAGACATTGGTTAGTATTTAGTACTATCAATAGAGTGGTCAAAGAAACACCCATTGTAGAATATGAACATTCACATCATATACAAGATAATATCTCTATTCCAAATATGTGATCAAGTTTATTACTTTCTTGAATTTCTAAGTTCTGCACAGTTCCTGTCAGTATCACTTAGTTCTTTTCTAATGTTCCCTTTTTACTTTAAATGTTCCTTTTCTTGATTTGTTCAGTGGCCATCTTTCCTTCATTTTCCATCTGTTCCTCAGATGATACCAATCCCCATTACATTTTAGATATTCTTTATAACAACAATGAAATTGGCCATTTTCCCATATCAGTCAATGAAATTGTCCTTTTTCACTCGATACAAGGCCCAAGAGCCACACAAGGCAGAGGATTACTGAATAAGGTGGTTGTAAGAGCATAAAGAGAGAAAGAAGTGTACAGGGTGTGATGGATGAATTGTCATCTAAATTACACAAAAATGACAATAACACTGACATCTCATTTTAACCCTGCAGCAGCACCTTCCTCACTGCACTAAAGAGATTAGATTGGTGTAATACTGATACCAGCAAGACAGTGGTCATGGGGACTGGGCAAGAAACAATTTTTGTTCCTGGCCACTTATGCATAAGTATGTGTATGATGCTCCCTACGTTAAAACAAGCTTGTGTCACATCCAGCCTTGGTGGGGAGGATGGGTAAATATACCTGGTATTCCCAAGCAGTCACCCATCTATGTACTGACCAGGCTCAATGTTGCTTAACTTCATCATATAGAATTTATTACACATACTCAATTTAAAAAGAATTGTGTCAACTAATTAAATAAAATTTCAGTTTTTTCAGAAGATACTAGAATTATTAGGTTGGTGCAAAAATAATGACGTAATAATGTCGTTTTTTGACGTTAAAAAATACGTCAAAAAACGACATTATTACGTCATTATTTTTGCACCAACCTAATAATAAAATGAATTGAATTCATTAATATATCCGTGACCAGGGCAAGATTTTGAACTCAGTCTTATAACCAACAACACTATGGTTTGCTTTTATTATATATGAGGATGTTTTTGCGTACACTTTTCATCCTAATCACAGGAAGATAAAAGTTGATCTGATATTTCGCACATTTATTATGCTTTTTCTCCAGCAATTTCAGGAGGATGAGAGTTAACATAAGTTGAAAGTTCTCTTTTAGCAACTGAAGAAATTCTTAGACAATTTCATCTAGAACTGTAGAAATTTTCTTTTTATGTAAATTGTAACTTTTGTTGCTTCAAACTCAGAATCTTTTCAATTACAGATATTCGCAATCATCTTTTTGAATATTCATAAGTGTAAATACTGTAATATCATAACAATTTTTTATATAAAAGCTGCTATTAAAATTGCAAATTTTGAACAATCAATAATAGGTTTGAGATTTTAGGAATAAATTTTTGAGAAAACGAAGTAAATAAAAACGCTAATTAATAAGTGTGGGTTATAAATTCTGTAATATTTTGATTTAAATGAATATTTTCGCCTCTGCTATCATTGAAACAAATTCACCGATGTTCAAAAGAGCGTTTGAAAATATTTGATTCGAAACAAATTAAAATAATAAAGAATCCTCCTTTAATTTTTAATCCTTTTTAATTCCAAGTACTTAAAAAAAAATATAAGAAAACAATTACTCTTTGATGTCTAATATAAGGAGAGATCCAAATAATGGGGCAGCAGATCTTTCTAAATTTGCAAAAATGTGGTGGAGCCTGCAAAATCATTTAAAGGGCGAAAATTGTGAAATTGATGAACATGTAGTTTAAACAAGATGGTATGGTGTGGAGAAGATGAAAATTTCCTCCTAAAAATAAACTCCCCCCCTCTACACACACAATTATGCAGCATATAACAATACTTTTGGTTGTTTGGACGCAAAAGAATATTTATATATAAATTATTTACATGCAGACTATTGTCCTCATCTTTGTTGTTGTTATCACAATGTTCCCGCCATTGTGCCCACAAGGTGCCTGTCAATCCAGATAAAAGAAGCAGTCAATTACAGTTTGTTTACAACAGCTTAACAATGCAGTTGCTTTTTTTAGCATGGGCCAAGGATCCCAGGCTGATGCTAAATCTGTCTCTTCCAGCAAATGCTATGGCTTACAAGTCCATGTTATCATTTCCTTTTCAGGGAATTTTGAACTGACCCAACTAGTTTGTTCTCATTCCACTAATTCTATATATATATATATATCTTGTCTAGTTCTTATTTTTTTTAGTGCACATTATTGCTTGCCTTGTTTCCACTAAGTCCAAGTGGGAATTGAACTCACAATCACTATGGCTCCAAATTCACAAACTAACACTTTAATCCACTAGGCTATTGTCCTGTAGGACAATTCTCTGTGGAGAACTTGAAGCCTTATATCTAAACTGGTGAGTAATGACTCAGCAGTACTAAAGCAAATAAGAACTAGAAAAGAAATCCCCAGACAGGAGCAGTGAAATGAGAACAATCTAACCTCAGAGATTAAATAACAGATTCAGTTCAGAATTCCCTGTAAGTTACCCAGATCAACATACACCTTATAAAGGGACAAGAGTCGAAATGCTGTGATAGCAACAAAAAAGATATGGAGAATAGTCTGCATGTAAATACTGCAAATAAAGATAACTCATCTCAGAAATTCAGACATATAAAACATCTTGCAAATTAAGTAACAGAAGAACTGTATTAAGAATTCAGATATTTTAAAAATTAAATCAAATATCCATATAGTAACATCATAGCCCTTAACTTAGGGAGAATGGCCTGCATGCCAAACCCTGTGAGATGCATTTGAGATATCTAAAGCCACAGCTTCAGCCTCACCATTCTTATATAAAGCCTGACAAATTCAATGACAACAGTTAACACATTGACAGTTGACCTAAAGAAATGGAAGCCATATTGTTTATCTGAAAGAAGGTCATGTGAAGTGTGATGGCTTAACCATTTCAGAGTTGATTAGTACCTGTAGTAATTTGCCAAAAAGTGCTAAAAGAAAAATATTGTGTTTATACATAAAGGATGTAGAACAGTGTAACAAACTTCTAGATTTTGTCTCCGATACATCTTTAGATATGGTAATTCCTCTTCTTTGGAATTATCCTTTTAATTAATTTGTTTTTGCCATCAACCAAAATCTTATTATTATTCCAGGGTCCAGATTCATAGATTCCTGAAACTTTCAGTTTCTGAAATATTTATTCATATTGTCAAAAAGAGATAACATATTTGCAGTCATATAAAAATGCATTTTTTTATTTTTAAATGAAGCAAAAAAATCCCCTATGCCTAATACAGCCATATTACAGATGGGAGATGACTGTGTGCCTTACCGGTAGGCATCAGATCAGCCTGCATAAAAAATTTTACTAGTACTTTTTTTTAGGTTTTTTGCTGCTTGCTGTATATGGTAATATATACTATTTGCTGAAATATCAGTGTCTGTTAAAAAGCATTCAGTTTTTTCCCTGTTGCTTGTTGTATGCTACTGGTAATATTCAGTGAAATAATTTGCTTTGTCTGCATGTAATCTAATTTCCATAAGAAATCATTCATATTTATTGTACTTATAACAGGAGAGAGCTATAGCAGAATGGATTCTTCTTCTATTTTATTTCCCCCATTATGGGCATTATTATATCCGTGATATAATAACATCGTACTTTATGGAAGAATGGAATGGCTGAAAGGAAAAGAAATGACAAATATGATTTGTTCTTTTATACCACTAAGACATACACAAAACTATATAGACTTATATACATGTGTCCCATGTGGAAAACAATATATCATATATATCTATGCATCAAAACAGAGTGTAAGGGGAAACAAAAAGGAAGTGCCTTACATATAATATGGAGATACTCCTGTGTCTGGAGAAGCCATGTTTAGGACTCCCGATTCAAATGGACTGGATTCATCTACTATGTCCCAGGTGAAGTCATATTTCATGAAGAGAAAATAGCGAGTCTTGGGTTTTCCCAAACTGAGGACTGTAAGCTAGAGTTCTTTCTATATCTTGGAAAGATATATTCCCAAAAGGAAACGATAATATGGACTTGTAAAATATAGCATTTGTTGGAGGAGACGGATTTAGCATCAACCTTGGCTCCTTGGCCCAGGTTAAAAAAAGCAACTGCATAGTTAAGCTGCTGTAAACAAACTGTAATTGACTGCTTCTTTCTCCACTGTATAGAGTGACATCATAAAGTTGCCATCACATGACCCGTGTGACTTATCTCCACCAAAAGGAGGTAATCGCCGTCTATATCCATACATACTTTACTGATTTCTTTGTCTGCATGTACTTTAATTATCTATGAGAATCCATTCACCTTCGTTGTATTTAATTGATTCCTTTTTCTGCATGTACTCTAATTATCTATAAGAATTCATTTACATTTATTGTACTTTACTGATTGCTTTATATCAATTTGCTTTTTTATATGTATGAGTACTCATTGATAGAAATGTAACAGTATTTCTTTTCTGCTTTGGCAAATTTTATTTAGTTTCCTTTGAAGGCTAAAAATATAATATGGTAACAATTTCCTCCTTACACCCTGTATATTATGGCAATATGTAGGATAGATCATAGTGACCCGAGACTTGAAGTGGTTAAGATTGTACTTAAAGAAGCTTCCACTCGGGAGTCTGTTCTACAAAGTAAAGACTTCTGTGCCATTGCAATTCAAGCTGTCATGCCCTCAGTATCTTATAAGGATTTGATAAAGAGCATGGAAGTCAGAGTGAATAATAGATAATAGATTGCTTCATTTTTTTTATGGCTTATCAACCTTTTCCAGGTTATTTAAAGTCAGAAAATATTTTTAGATTGCAAGAATTCTTTTTGAGATAATGATTTATTAATAGAAGTCCTACTAATTAATCCATAGCTGAGAGGAGAAGAAGTGGATTCGTAAGGGTATTTGCATACAGGATTTCCTACTTTATTCCAGTAGGCTATTACAATATTCTATTTGCAGGCACAAAATCATACATTGGTGGGTGTATGTGAAAGTGCATGATATGCGAAGGTAATATACAGTAGATGAAATTTCTTGGGAACGTAATGAACAAAAAGGGATTAGAAAATTTTGCACTGACAGGACATATTAATATTTTGGCTAAGATGAATTAATAATTAAAAAAAAATATTAAATGGCATGGAATACATCTCGAGTTTACTGGATATCTTTTACCAGCTATGTTAATAGTTATTCAATAGAACCAGAAGAAAAGAAAGCGTGGAGGGGTACTCACTCTGTACAAGGCCAGGTTGTGTCCAAAAGGGTCCACTAAGAGGAAATAATCCACCAAGATAGATTTTCTTTCGAGTTGAAATATTTTTGGGAAACCATTGTTTCCAAATGTTTTCATGTTCCTTTACCCAGCTGCAAGCCACTTTACTAGCACGAATACTGGGTCGTAAACTTTTAGCGTTACTGTAAAACTGTAGCAAATCTGCATATTCATCTTGGGTGAAAGACATGCGAGACACAGCTTCATAAGCCTGCGGGGCAACAGTTGCCAGGGCTGGAGATGTCATCTTTGTCAGCTGGTTCAGCTTGAAGTTGCAGTAGACAGGGTCCGGATCATAGGGGCATGAAGGGAATTTGATCTGAGTGAAGTTGTGGTTCAGAGTCAGGGGGCTTGGCCACCAGTCATAAAAAAGGACAGGTAGTCCTCGCTGTGCACGCTGTCGGACAAAATCTGTCAAGTAATGTCCAATCCATGCCACAATGACAGGCAGGTTAAGGCTGTTGATCTGAGACTGGACAAGATGATAATTCATTTCTGTAGAAATCAAAGACAAGAAAAACAAATGTAAGAAATTAAAATCCATCATTAAAGGAAAACAAAAATGAGGGAGTCAAGATAAATTTTTTTCCAAGCAATCCCTCATAAGAGATACTTAAAAATTTTTAAATATTAAAATAATCAATTACATAATATGATGTATTCTTCTTTTCTTTATGTACTATGTCCCCTCAGAAAATTGGCGATCATGGCTCTTCACAACTTCCTGTCCCTTGTAGCTCTTAAACTTTGTCTTTCTGTTATTTCTTCTGTTCTGCCATCCATTTACTCAAGCTCTATAAGAAGATTATGCATTGTTTTTCTCTGTCCCACTTGCCCCAAGAGTATCAGATTCTCCAAGCCCTTCTTTCTCATTATATGCCCCAGAAATATCAACTGTTCCTTTCTGATGTTAAGCATTAGTTTACTTTTTTTTATCCATTTTCTCCAAAACTTTGTTATTGCTTACATATTCAGTCTTTCTGTAGAACTACATTACTGTTCCTTCAAGTCTCCTCTTTGTCTTTGAGGAGATCATCCAGCACTCACTCACTGCCATACAGGTAGACAGATATCACAGCAGTTTAGTTTCCTTGTTTTTATCAAAACTTTTCTATTTCTTAGTACTTTTCTTAGCTTTTGGAATGCTTCATTGACTATACCAACATACGCCTCCTGATCTCAGTGCCACAATTTCCATCCTCTATTAAAACGCTTCCCAGATATTTCCAGTAAAAAAAAAATATTATATATAAAAAAATAAACACATACGTGCAGTAACCCATAAAGGTTATAAGAACACCACATAGTGCAGCTATAACAACATGGTGTATCTAGGCAAGATAGCCTGAAGAAGCCATCTTTTGTCAAGCTGTTTTTGAATTCAGAGTTTTTCTTCTCCTAGTCAGATTGCCACCTTGAAGTGAGAAAGTCTAGTCAGCCTTGATATTTAACCCAGTGTGGGGAGAAGAGATGGATTCATACCATCCCCAAGGATATTTGCATGAAAAATTGTTGTAAATGAAAACTTTTATAAATTTAAATAGAAAGTAGTATAAGCTACTTGGTAAATGAATGCCAAATGTTTCCTTATAAGGAAACACCTGATATTACCATTAACACAAAGCTTATCTTTTAATTATTTACATATACCAGACAGTAAAATTCATTAGGATATGAGACTTAATTTCTCTTTCAATCTTTATTTGTAAGATTCATACTTTATTTGTAATAGATCCCACGTGTCATCATTAATACTGACAAGAATGAAAATATTCTTTTAATCAAGGCTACTTGCAGGTAATGAAATTATTCCAAGATTTCATGGATATAAAGGCATAATTAGCAGAAGCGTAAATCTTTCTTTGATGAGAAATTGTTTCTTTGATGAGAAATATATTCAATTTTTGAAAGTAAAAGGAAATGATTTTATTAACATAAAACATTTTTATCTATTTTTTTTATTCATTTCACCCCAAGATATTATTGAGTGCTAAAGTATGTGAGAAAAAATACTATTAAGGAGAGAGAACAATAAAAGAACAGGAATTAGGAAAACAGGAGTTAACAATTGTCTACTATTTACATTATTCAGACTATTGTCCTCATCTTTGTCACCATATTTATTACAACGTTTCATCTATTGTACGCTCTGCCCTTCTTCAGGTGCTTGAAATGTCAAACTGAACCCTTTATTTCACTCACTGCGGTAGACTGTTCTAGTTCCACGTGCCATGTTTAATGGATGTCAGTTATCAGTTATCTCCTGTTAATTTCCCTCTCCAAGTTCTCCACTGCCTTAACTGGGTATTGAACTCACACTCTTTGTTTAGGTCCTGTCACTGGATCTAACTAACAACTTTATTCACTTGATGACACATGGCACAGTGGATAAAAGCATTGGTTAGATCCAGTGACAGGACCAAAAGAGTGTGAGTTCAAAAACTAAAAAAAGTCTACCCCAGTGAGCAAAATAAAGGGTTCAGTTCGACATTCCAACCACCTGAAGAAGGCCGGAGTGTACAACAGCCAAAACATAATAAATATGGCAACAAAGATGAGAACAATAGTCCGAATAATATAGTGTACATAATACCTCATCTCAGAAAAATCAACAAATACTGAAGGATCGGATAAATATGGTGTCAAAGATGAGGACAATAGTCCGAATAATGTAAATAGTGTGCATGATATCTCATCTCAGAAATATAGACAGATACTTAACAATTGTCATTGCATTTAAATTTTTGAAGATAAAAGCTGGAAGAGTGTACACTGCAGTAGAAGAAACTGTTAGCATACAACGTATGGTTACTTCTAGCTATTTCAACTGTAAAATGATGAGACAACCAATCTAATACCGTGCTTGAATTAAGAAAGGTACTGTAGAGAAGTATTATTATGAAAGTATTTGTTGCTTAATTAAGTTTCTTTATATTTTGCGTCCCCTTGGGGATAATGATATAAACATACTCTTTCAGACCCTGAGTTCAAAATACAAGACTCATTTTCTCTAATGAAATCTATTATGGCCTTCTATTTGGTTTTGTTTGTCCCTAATATAACTTGTAAAATCTATCAGGCAGATAATATATATCTGGAATAATTGGCCATGGTTAGGTGTAATTGACAAAATTCTCAGCAGAGGAAATAGGCAAAGTTCTGAATGAACAATAAAAAAAGAAATCCTCTGCGTCCTTGTGGTATTATCACCTTGCTTGAGGGGAAATGATTTTAAAAAAATAGAGCAAAATAATTCTAAGCAAACAATATATATAAGTATATATATATATGTATATATATATATAAATATATATATACATATATATGTATATATATATATATATATATATGTATATATATATATATATATATATATATATATACATTGTTTATATATATATATATATATATATATATATATACATATTTTATATATATATATTGTTTATATATATATATATATATATATTTTATATATATATATATTGTTTATACATATATATATTGTTTATATATATATATTGTTTATATATATATATATATATATATATATTGTTTATATATATATTGTTTATATATATATATATATATATATATATTGTTTATATATATATATATATTTTATATATATATATATATTGTTTATATATATATATATTGTTTATATATATATATATATATTGTTTATATATATATATATATTGTTTATATATATATATATATATTGTTTATATATATATATATATTGTTTATATATATATATATATATTGTTTATATATATATATATATATATATATTGTTTATATATATATATATATATATATTGTTTATATATATATATTGTTTATATATATATATATTGTTTATATATATATATATATATATATATATATATATATATATATTTATATATATATTTATATATATATATATATATATTGTTTATATATATATCTTGTTTATATATATATGTATATATATATATATATATATATATACAAATTAAAATTAGTCAAAGCAACAGTAATAAGGCAAAAAGTTCAAAAAGTAATATGTTCACCCGAAAAGAAGTGTTCTAATTTCAAGACAAGAAAGAATAAAAATATGGGGTATGAGACTGAGGAGTCGTACATTTTTCTTTTTGGTTAGAAAGAAATCCTAGCATGCCTCTGCAGGATCTGTCTATAAATTTGGGGAGGGGGATTTCCTTAGCGGTTATTCCAATGAAATGGAACCACCAGTATTTAAATGCCGATGAAGTTTCAAAGAAAATGAAAACTAAAAGGACACGTATATTTAAAAATGAAAATTTAAATTTCAGGCATACATTATGAAAAAAAGAAGGCTTCAAAAATTTAACACAGAGAAGACATCATGAAGGAAGGAGAAACAGAGGGAAGCAGCAAGTAACCTACCTAATGAGTTTGGGCAAATCAAGAGCAGAACAGAAACAAAGACACAATGTGCAGAAGCTCAAATTTTCTTTAATTAGAAATGGTTTCAATTTTGAAAGTCAAAAAATTCTACATTTGGTATGCAACTTTTGTTTCCATCCCTAGTTTCTTATTTTTTTGTGTGTGTACATGAACATAATTTTTCATTTCTTGATGACAAAATACTAAAAAACACAAAAATTGCTGGGTGGCTTGTCAAAAAGCATCCACGCAAAAAAAAAAAAATTATTAAAAGTGTTTGTTTTGTCATCTTTGTTTGTCACGTTGCTTTTCATTGGGAATATTTAGGCTCTAAAAACACCACTTAAACTAAATTAAAACTTGAAATTTATCCAAAGTCAAAGACTAAGATTTTTTCTAAATACAAAGTGTAAGAATTTGTGATTCAGATAAAATTTCAGTTGTTTTAACATTAAGAATTATCAAAAAACACCACTGCATTAATTGTTTTAATAGAAAATCTGAATTTCTATAGTAGAAATCTCACAATACAAGGCTCGAGAGTCTCTTGTTGTAGATTGGCAGTTATTTTACAGTTGAAATGGTTAGATATAATCATAAGTTCCATGCCAAAAGTTTCTTCTTTTGCACTTCTCACTTGTGGAACTCACTTCTAGCTTTCTAGTCAAGTCTGAGCTTCAAAAATTTAAATGTAATGTCAATCATTATCTTTTGTCTCCTAAATTCTTGTCCTTTCATTGTTCTCTCTCTTTGAGATTTTTTCTTTTATTCTTTCACAGTCAGTAACACTATGTGCCTTCAGTAACACCATGTGCCTTAGGGACTTTATTGCCTTGCTTGATTAGGGTGAAAAAACAGAGGATAATGTATCGGTGAATCATGAAAAGCTTCTTAACAAAATGGGAACAATATGGTAAGTTAAAAATGAGAGAGAGTTGATCTTTCCAGGAACAAATTACAATGAAAGAGGGCTTGGAAAATATAACACTCAGAGGACATAATGAAAGAAGAAGCAGAGAGAAACAGCAAGAAATCTACCTCATGAATTTGGGTGAATGAATGTCAGAGCAGGAACAAGGAATGATGGTAAAGAGTCAAATGTTGCTTTGGGCTAAAAAGGGACAGAAAGTTGGGGAGAGCCATGATCGCTCATGAGTTTGTGCGAATGAAATGCAGATCAGGTATAAGGAGAGATGGTAAAAATTCCAATATTTGCTTAGAGTTACAAGGGGCAGGATTGTGTGTGAATAGATATCAGAGAAGGAACAAGGAATGATAGTAATGTTGCTTATGGCTAAAAAGGAGCAGGAGGTTGTGGAGAGCCATTTTTGCCTATGTCCAGAAGGGA
>OZ010597.1:62528569-62543569 GCA_963932145.1 Acanthosepion lycidas | reverse complement strand
GAAGAATAAGGCAACCTTCACTTAGGTATTTGCAACCTGGTCCTAGAAGGAAGCCATTAACACAATCTTTTTCCTTGCAAAGGGCTTCAGCTCCCCGGTTCAGTCTTTTTGTCATCACATTTTCGAGTACTCCCAGAGAGTCTACCAGAGAGAACCTGCTGATAACTTGTGGTAAACGCAATGCTCGCCAGTGGTCAATGAAGATATTCTTGGACCAGAACTCATTGGCAATATCTGTGGGAATGAACCAACCCGCTCTGCAAAAAGACCAGAAAATAATTGTTAGATAAATTAGATTAAGAAACAAATAAAGTGAGGGATAAGAGCCCAGGTAAGTAAAAACAGGAGAATAACAAAACAACATAGATGAAGGAAAAATAACAATTTTGAAAGATTTTTCAGATTTTGCTGGTTCCAATCATGGGTGAATAATGGCTAAGAACATTCAAATTTATAGACAAATACTACAGATGCATGCTGGGATTTCTTCTTATGGAATTTAAAGGTTCTATGTTGGTGTCTTGTAGCCATGTGTGCATGTTCACATATCAACAATTAATTTAAAAGCAACAGAAACTTGGGTTTCTACTACAGACCATTTATTCTTTTTTGAAAAACAATGTTCTCAATGTCTCTTGTGTATGTCCATTTTCTTTTTCTCATCCAGAAGTTAGGGTAAATAAGGATGAGAATAATCATAATGGCCAAGATTAACTCAGCCTTGCACTTAGTTGGAACAACCAAAGTAATGGTTGAACTTACTTCATTAGTGCATGCATTGGATAGTGGAAAGAGAGTTCAGCCATCATTTTTCTTCTACATTGTGGAATAAAAGGAAGAAAGAAGGGAATGCTTGTCTTTTTATATAGTTAAACAGCACCACCTAATAGACATTTGGCAAAATTGTGCAGATGAGTGAAACCCTTTCTGGTTCATTTATTATTAGCATCATGGGAAAATGTATTTCTTTATTTATTCTTATTTTATTTCCTTTTCTCACCCTCATCTCATGCATTTTTGTTCTTTCTTGAAATCAGAATGCTATAGCCACTCAACTGTATCCCTTTTGCATGTGAAAACATTTATTACTTTGTGAAATTTGTTTCTTACTGCTGCTTTGCTTAGTTTTCACTTGCATTATATATATACATACATACATATATATATATATATATATATATATATATATATATATATATATATATATATATCAATGATTTGTGAATATAATACTCATCAATCCATATAATTACCAATGTGTATTTATTTATATTTATATATTTCCTGTCCCATTTGTAGTGACAAGGGAGATAAATCAACTTAAGTTATTAAGTGTATGAGTGATTCCTTCAGACATTTTAATAATCTATAGAAATAAAATATTTATTTACATTTACCCAAATTTAGTTCCCAAGCAAAATGAACCATTTAATTAATCAGCTTCTTTAATCCTACATTTCTTACATTGCAGTCTTATTTGTTCAAGGTTTCCATGTGAGGTACTCAGATACCTTTGTCTATTAAGTGATCATCTTCCTTCTACCTGGTCTTGCAATAAGCTTTGTTGTCACTATCTTTTGTGATGTCAGTGAACACTTGTTGCCACTTTTGTGATGTTGACGAATACTTGTTGTCACTCTCCTAATGTTCGTTGTACTAGAGACCTTGTAATTGCAGATACAACTATAGTACACCATTGAACAATGCTGGTTTCAGATGCTTTCAAATATCACTCTCACTAATGATACTTGCTCGAAAAGCAACTACTAAATAGTAATCAGTATAGTGATCTAAATAGAGAAATAGTATTGTGAATAGAGTAGAGAATAGAGGATATAGTAGAAATGGTGATCCGTATAGTAATAGGAGATAGACTAGAAATAGCAATCAATTAGACGCATGTTACCTCCCATATATGCATTTCCTCTATGGTCACATGGTCTACGTAATTCAGTAATGGGATTGCCTGTGTTTGTTCACTGTCGATCTGTGTTCAAACTCAAGTGTCAGCAGCAACACTTTATTCCTATATAACATTATCTTGTCATTTTATTTTTAATTTTTTCCTTTTACGTGGTATATCCATTTCAGTGAAAAAATTTTTAACATGAAAAGTGATTTATATAATGCCAGGAGTAATCAATGAATCAAAGATACCATTGAACGTCTAAAAATATAAAGGGAACGGATTAATTAAACGCTTTATTGACCTCTATTTTAGTTGTGAATTATTTATCTCTGCTTTATTGAATCTCAATACATTGTTTCAAGACTTTTGTTTTATTTCATCTTGCTATTAAAACTTTCTAATAACTGCCATCATTTCTGACGACACGGGTACACTAGTAATAATAATGACTTCATACACTCGTAGAACAACAGCAGTTGCGTGTATAGTATCATTTGTGAATGAGCAAAATGAACCATTTAATTAATCAGTTCTTTTACTCTTGCATTTCTTAGATTGCAGTCTTATTTGTCCAAGCCTTTCATGTGAGGTACTCAGATACCTTTGTCTATTACATGATCGTCTTACTTCAACTTGGTCATGAAATAGGCTTTATCATTGCCATCTTCTGTTGCTAATTTCCTGAGAGATATTTCTTTTTCACTATTATATTAAACAAAGAAAATGTTTAATAAGAAAAGATATTGAGCAAAAAGTGATTCATACAAGACAAGGAGTAATCAATGAATCATAGATACCATTAAACATCTAAAAAAATATAAAGGAAATGGATTAATTAAACAGTTCATTAGCCTGTATTTTAATTGTGAATTCTTTATCTCTGCTTTATTGAATCTCAATATATATATCTTACTAGTATAGAAAATGAATATACAAAATGACTCTCACAACTACATAATTTGGTGTATGGTATGTTGGAAGGAAATATTATTTAAACATTATTTAAACAGGTACTCAACAGTAAATGTTAACATAATACCAACTTTTTAAAAACTTGTGGATTTACACACATACATATACAGGTAATAATGAAGCATCTATGACATAAGCACTCTTAGAAATGTCTTACCATTATGTGAGAGGTATTTCTGCCAAATCATCTCTCTCTCTCTCTTCTCTCTCTCTCTCTCTCTATATATATATATATATATATATATATATATATATTTACTGCTTATAAACTTCAATCTTCCATGAATCTCGTACATTCATAACTGCTCATGGCGTATCAAATGTAAACAAATGACGTCATATATTACGAAATGGACAAAGTCCGACAATTTATTTATTAGAGACATTTTTATGTTTAACGTTCTTTTTATAGATACAAGTATTTAAGTAAATGCTCTGTTTATAATAAACAGTATTAAATAACATTTACCGGCCTGAATGTCCGAGAAATTTTCATAGAAAATATTCGTCCTTTGAATCCTTTAAATTCGACCTTGCCAACCAAACGATCCTTTGTGGCCGAACGGTTATGCATGTCAAGCTAAATGACGGTTCCATATATATATATATATATATATATATATATATATATATATATATATATATATATATATATATATAACATATGTATATATATATATATATATATATATATATACATATATATATATATATATATATATATATATATACATATATATATATATATATATATATATATATTTATATATACATATACATATATATATATATATATATATATATATATATATATATATATATACAGAAAGAGAGAGAGAGAGAGACATATATATGTAGATATAGATGTTTGGATAAATGATACGGACAAGTTTTGTCTATTAACTTTTTTATTTAATTTTTCAAATTTTCATACTAGTTGTTTATAATTATGCATATTATCTGTATTTATTTTTATATTATTTTGAGTTCTTTCGAATGTTAAATCCTCTTAATTCCTCAGTCACCTATATATTGAGCCTGCTACTGACACAAAGTCTGAAAATCAGTTGAAATGTGAAACTGACAGTCATTATACAGTGTTGATTCGTACACTCAACATCTGATATTTAGCATAGATGTTTAGTTAAATAATATGGACAAGTTCTGTTTATCAATTTTTTTTATTTAATTTTTCAAACTTTTGAATTAGGTCTTTGTTTCATTTGTAAATTTGCAAAAGTTTATTTTTATCTTATGTTATATTCTTCCTGACTACTTCTTTTCAAAATTTGTTCTGTATCTGTTTTTTAATTACAGCTTCTCACATTCGGTGGAACCAATTTCAAGTCAGTCAAGATGACGTCATATAAATGGTCAAATTGAAATTTGTTTTTTTTAAAAATAAGTTTCAATATATGTTCTGTATCTGTTTTTTAATTACAGGCCATATCTTTCCCATGAAAGGGAAATGGAGCAATTATTAGGTTGGTGCAAAAATAATGACGCAATAATGTCGTTTTTTGACATTAAGAAATACATCAAAAAACAACATTATTACGTCATTATTTTTGCACCAACCTAATATATTGAATCAATTGCTAGGTCTGCTGATAGGAAAATTGGTTCACTGTATCATACTAGATAATTTTTCTTGCCAGAGTCCATCTTGCACATTTAGAAATCTACCATTTGTCTGCGCATTGAATATCAGAGCTATATCTAGTCTGGTGCTCCTGCTATATATTGAGAGATTGTTGACACAATCCAAAGAAGGGTCTGCAATTATATCAGTCCTGACCTGGTAACATGAGTTCAGTCACTTTTCCATCACAGTGATGTGGCTTTCCTGTGTCTTTTCTATAAATATTTTCATGGGAATTGTTCTAATGAACTTTCCTCCTTGGTACTTCAAACACATGAATTTAAATGTACTATTAAATTGGCAATTAGGTCTCATCAATAGTCTGTCAAAATAGATAATGTATTTTCTTGCTTATAAGACACTTTTTTTTCTGGGTGATGGAAAACCTTAGAAATTATCTACAACAGTGTACAGAAAACAGAAGCCACCATTTGGAGAATGTCATTTTTCAAATAAAAGGAATAAAAACTGGAGTCCTTTCTCTGAACAACAGTGAAATATTTTTTTAATAGCAGTTACTGTCGTCTTTTTTGTTGCCCTTTAAAATGTGGGAGATGTTTCTGCCGCATCCTGTATTTGTAAAAAATATACAATTTTAGTTACTTTCCCATTATACATGGATGCATAGAAACCTAAACAGTATCTTTCACACATACAACTAAATTGAAATATAGATTTAGAAGTGGGAAGGTTTAAAAAAAATCATGCAGACAAAAAATAGATAAAAAGAAATGCTGCACAAGTTAATAAAGTGCCAATAAATTTTATAAAAGCCTAAGGAATTCAGCTCAAAGTATTTTGCAATTAAATTGTGAAAATCCAAAATGGAATCGGTCAATTTTCTGAAAGTCTTTTTTTCCTCCATTTGTTTAATTTCTCTTTTAACTGCAGGGCAAGTGAAAATAAACATCATGTCCATTTTGAAGCTGAATTCAATAAAACAAAATGAAGACTGCTAATTGATGAGTATTATAGCAAGGAATTTATGGGAGTTTAACATACCAATGTCGTGTCTACTAGCATTAAAAAACTTTTCAATTTTTCATGATGCTGTTAACATCTTTGTTTTTTATTCATTCAATTGTATGTTTTTTTTAAAATGAAATATAAAAAAACGTTAAAATAGAACTCAAAATAATCCTGTATTTTAATGAAAATTATCAAAATTTATTTTTTTCAGTTTCTTAAATTACTTTCAAACAGGATCACTTTCAAGGACAAACAAAATGATTCCTTTTTAAAGATTATGTAACACATGCTCCCTCAATCATATTGAGGGAGAAATTAAATTTGGCATTTAAAGTTTGGAAACAATGAAAGTAAAACTTTCTCTTGCTTCACTTATCAATATTATTGTTAGGCCATACAGGCCATATGTGCCCATAAAAAAAAATAAGTAATTAATTGTCTTAGATCACTTAAATACATTTAATTTTAGCTTGCAGGAAGGAGAATTTTGTATGATGGCAGCTTATTTAAGCATATGTAAGTGGTGTAATGGTCATGGCTTGGAATGAAAAATCGGAGAGCTAAGTTCAAATGCCATTCAAAACCATTTTTTTTTTAATTAATTCACCACATTGATTACCTCCCTTCCCACTACAGATGGGGCAGGAAATATATAAATAAATACACACTAATAATTATAATATTGTTTGATGAGTATTATATTTATAAATCATTTATATATCATGCATATGCCTTTTTGTCTATATCACAAGCAAGGCAATAATGTGACCCAGATACAAATGGTTACTGGAAGTGAAAGAAAAAAAAAACATTAGCAGGAACCGAAAACCCAGTCTTAAACAAGAATTAAGGGATAAATCTCTACTCCTGTTTCTGATACTGAGGGGTGGGGTGTGTGAATTGGATGATAGGTGAAACTATCTACTTCTTACAGTCACTTTTGTGTAAATAGTCTTGGGAAAGGTATGAATCCATCTCTTCTCCACCAGTATGGGTTAAATAGTAGAGAACTGGGCTCTTCAGCAATTGTTTGCAACATGTCTAAAAGAAGGAAAAATATAGGAAGATGTCTAAGGGAAGGAGAATCCGAACAGAAAAAAAAACCTGTCTATTTTTCTGAGATGAGGTATTATGTACACTATTTACATTATTCGGACTATTGTCCTCATCTTTGTCGCCATATTTATTACAACGTTTCGGCCGTTGTACGCTCTGGCCTTCTTCTGATTAAGGTGGTGGAGAACTTGGGGAATTAACAGGAGATAACTGATAATGACATCCATTAGACATGGCACATGGAACTAGAACAGTTTACCCCAGTGAGCGAAATAAAGGGTTTGGTTCGACATTCCAACCACCTGAAGAAGGCCGGAGCATACAATGGCTGAAAAGCTGTTATAAATATGGTGACAAAGATGAGGACAATAGTCCAAATAATGTAAATAGTGAGAAAAACAAACCTTCTTAAGGGTATAGAGGTTGGGTCTGTAGTCAGTGACCCCCATCCCATGGAAAAATACAATTATAGTATGGCGAGGCAACAGACAGACATCAAGAACAATGTATGCATGCATTCAAGCAGTGATCAAAATGTAAATTATTTGGAGATGTTTCTTTTTCTTTCCCTATTATGTATCATTTTTAAAGCTCAACCATTTTTTATGTCGATATTGGATTAAATAATTGAAGAAAATTTTATTTTACCAAGCAGCTATTAAAGAGTCAGGTAGAAAACTGTAACAAAGCATCATACAAAAAATGATTTACTTTCTGTTGTTAACTGGGGCAAGCAATAGCTTGTTAATTTTAACATCTCCAAAAGGAAACTGGTTTATTTTAATCATCTGAGAGAATCCTTTTTTACCTTCCATCAGCATGCTAACCTCCAGGAGTGCTATTCAATGTGCCTAGTCAGACTGATATTTTTTGTTGATATGAGATGGAAAGATTATATGGAATCAATTGCTAGGTTTACTGCTAGGAAATTTGGTTCTGAGTGTTGTACTAGACAATTTTTCTTGCAAGAATCTATCTTGCAATATTTATAAGTATACCATTCGTCCATGTTTTGAATATTGCCAATAGATCTGGTCTAGTGCTCCTGCTGTATATTTAGACATTTTTGATAAAATCCAAAGAAGAATCTGCAATGTTATTGGTCCTGACCTGGCATCTTGCCTTCAGTCACGTTCCCAACACCATAATTTAACTTCCCTGTGCCATTTTATAAATACTTTCATGATAATTGTTCTGATGAACTTTTCTCTATCGTACCTAGACTTTATGAATTTAAGCTAAGTACTAGATTGGTGGCAAGGTCTCATTATTTTACAGTTGAAATGGTTGGATGTAACTATAAGTTCTATGCTAACAGTTTCTTCTCTTGCACTTCTTGCCTGTGGAACTCTCATCTGGCTTCTTGCATTCCAGCCAACTTTGATCTTCAAAAATTTAAATGCAGTGTTAATCATTATCTTGTGTCTTCTTAATTCTTGTTCTTTTATTCTCTCGTAATAGAGTTTTTTTTGTTTTTTTTCTCACATTCTCTAACACTCAGTAATCTTTTGTGTCTTAGTGGCCTTGTTTGGATTGAAATGACTAGAACAAAGATAAGTAATGCCTAAATGTCTTCTGTCACTTGTGAAAATCGCGAGAGATATGTCAGTGTGTTCCCTTTGTTCATCATATTATCCTGCAATCAATTCAAAATTTTGACTGGAAAGATCTGTAAAAATGACAGAGAAATATCTATGGATCCCCAAAGAAAAATATTTTCATCCATCAAATACAACTTAGACTCCAGCTTTCTAATAAAATGCAAAAATCCAAACGTTTTTATCTGGTTTTTGTTCACAAGTTTCGCAACTAAAATCAAGCTAAAATTTCTTTCAGGCCTATTTTTTTATATGTGGTGAAAATTTTTTTTTCAACGGTAATTTCCTGATTTCTGGGGGAAAAAAATATTTGAATGATGTGAGAATAGATTGTCTCCAAAAACATTGTGCTATCTAAATTTGATGATCATTGCATTGCATTAGTGTGTTGTTATGGAAACAAGGAATTTTGGGGTACCAAGGCATTAGTGATGCATTCTAAATTGTGACGGTTCTTGTAAATGATTAGTCAATACTTGGTAAAATATGTTAACAAGGCAAATGAGCAGAAGTGGAGAAAATGAATTGAGATTGAGACACCTCTTTCTCTGTACTTTATCTTTCTATCTATCTATCTATATATATATATATATACATACATATATATATATATGTATATATATATGTATGTATATATATATATATATATATATATATGTGTGTGTGTGTGTGTGTGTGTGTGTGTACTTTTTGTTCTTTAGGATGTTATCAGAGTAAATTTGTTAAGTTGGTATTAGTACATATGTACATGAATGAGGGATGCTGGGAATTTTAATTTTTTTTATCTAGTTGACTTTATTTAGACATTTTTTTTTTCTTTTCATTACTTTTGTTAGCCAATATCCCACATTGTGATAACAGAAGTCCTGCCAGGAATGGTGAAATGTTGCCCGGGTGCAAATTTAATGTAGATGATCTTCCAATCAAGGCACTCTCTAGACATTTTTTCATAGTGAATTGTTTTCTTCTTTTATCAGAGTACATTTTTTATGTCAAAATTGTCATCATTTTCTTTACAGTGGGCAACCAATGCCTTTGATATGTTGTTTTGCAAAATGTCCCTTTTGTGTTCATATAATCGTTTATTCAGATTTCTTGAGGTTTCTCCTATGTACTTTTTATGACAACTACTCATCGTTTATTGTTTTAGATGTAGTAATAATGCATTTTATGTGGAATTAAGAGAGATTCTTTCCAGTTCGAGAAGTGATAGAGTTAGTTGGTCGGATGATATATCTTATGATTCAGTGGGTTTGTGAGGAGATCAACTTCTCCTTTCTTCAGTGCCTTATGATTTTCTAAATGTAGCTTAGATGTGCCGCAAGGCCAAAAGCGTGGAGAACCCAGTGACAATCTAACCAATATTCAGTCACAATTGCTCTAGCAAGGCACACCTGCTAAATATTACACCATGTTGTAGTGCCCTATATATGGCACAAGGCCAAAACTATAAGGGCAACCAATGAGTATTGAAACTCACAATTTAGTTGTAATAGGTCTAGCAAGACAAGCTTGCTAACCATTACTCCATGTTGAATTGTCCTAAAATGATTTTCTAAGCATAATTTAGATGTGGCACAAGGCCGAAAGTATTGGGGCACCCAGTGAGGATCAAAAATAGGTCTAGTGAGACAAGCTTGCTAACCATTACACCATATTAAGTTGCCCCAAAACCACTTAAGACGCTTCCGCAATCACTACATTCTTCATGTCTCAAGTCAACAGTTATCTACTTCGAACAACAACATTTAAATACCCCTTACCTTGAATGGCTCTTGGGCCTTGTATTGAGAGAACAACAATTGAAAAAAAAATTATTTACACTATTTTCATTGTTCGGACTGTTGTCCTCATCTTTGTTGCCATATTCATGAAGTTTCGACCATTCTACACTCCAGTCTTATTCAGGTTATTGGAATTTTGAACCAAAGCTTTTATTTCATCAAATGAGGTAGATTGTTCTAGCTTCACATGCCATGCTTCAGCATATCTCAGTATCAGTTATCTCCCTTTTAACTCAACTCTCCAAGATTTTGTTCATTTCTGCTGTAGCCAGGTATTGAACTCATAAGTCACTGGATTCAATGTGTGCTTGAGGCAAGAAAGATGAGGACAACAGTCTATTTGTTGAACTTGTTCTCTAGGCACATGCATGCTGTTTGCTGCCAATACAGGTTCTTGATTCTTTCCCGATTATATCAAGGTTGCTGAGCAGTTCCAGTAGATCCTTGGGGTGTACTTTGTCGAAGACCCTTGCATAGTTTATGAAACATAGATACACGTCCTTCTGCATTTGTATCACTCTTCCTGATAATATTCTGAGCATGAATATCATGTTCATTGTTCTGGTGTCTTTAACGAATACGTACTGTTTTCATCCTATCTCTGGCCTGATTCTGCTGCGTGCTCTATTCAACAGAATACAGATGATAATTTTTGTCATGTGGCTCATTAGGTTTATTGTTTGGTGAGTTTGCATTCACTTGTGCCTGGTTTCTTCTAACTACAATGTTTTATTACACTGTTCACTTCACTCGATAAATAAACTGTCTGTTCCTTAAATTCTTCAGATGTAGCATGAGATCTGCAGGAAGCATGTATTTGTGCCACAGGAAGATTTGGCACCGTTTACATTTATGCTAATTAAGTAAATTACCAGAATTTGTTTTGAGCAGCTCAGAACAACAAATCTGTAATGGCCCAGTGGGTAGACGGACCAATACTATTTATATTATTATACTTTCAACGTACAGGATTCAAGTAAACAACAAAAACTCCAAACTGGGAATCAACAAGTATATATTGAAATAACATACAAGAACAAACATGCAATAAAAATGTATTCAATGTATAGATTAAGGGAAAGAAGTTGTTCCTCTTTAACTGTATTTTGATTTGTAATTGATTGTTCGAAGAAAGTTCTCTTGAGAGAAAAATGTTCAGGAATCAATATTACAACACGGTCTGTTTGTTAGAATAGATAACACAAAAATACAATTGGTCAAAAATGTGTTGTGTTATAGAATGGTTCAAAATTAACAGAGACCTGGTTGATTGAGCTGTAGATGTACATGAGAGAAATGTAAGTTTATATTACAAAATTCTGTGTCTGTGTGTGTTTGAAATGTTGTGTGCAAGAACTTAGACTTGTGTGGACAAGCTAAATATAATGGATCTTACTGACAACTTGCGAAAAAGTCGCCTCTTTTAAGGCCATAGGGTAGGCTCCCACAGAAGCACGGGGAAAGTTAATCATGCATTAAAAATATGTGATTGGTTAAAAATTAATTAATCACTACATTTGTACTAACAAAACAGGCAAGCAAGCTAAAAACTGAAGGATTCAAAGAAACGACTGATGGCTAAATTGTCCTATAGAAAAGTAGTATTGATTTATTAGCCAATCGCAGACAAATAAAATGTGGGCATAGAAAAACATAGCAACCACTACAAACTAATCTATAAAACTGGAATTCCAATTACTTTTGCTACATTCCCTTTCATACAAATACCCTTGGGACAGATATGAATCTATCTCTTCTTTTCCTAGGTATGTGTTCAACAGTAACACAGATGAAGCTCTCTAGCCAATGTTGATAAAACAGTCTAAGAGAAGGACAATTCTGAATTGAAAACTATCCAGACCATCCTTGATACCAATTGTCATTGTGCCCAAAAAGGATCTCACTGGAATATCGGATAATTACAACTATCTTATAGAGTTACTTACATCCTTAAATATTTAAATTTCCTGGAAATTAGAGTTCTATATAACTTGACTAAATTTAACTTTGTAGACACACAAAAAAATAAATAAATTTCCTAGATATCCATTGTCAAAGAAAATTATTTCAGAGACTTAAAAACAGACTGAAATTTCTTTTGCTCAACTCAGTAAGTCGATATAAGAATCTACATTTTCTGTCTTCTTTGTTGTGTGGAAAATTAAATTTAGCAAGTACATAAATAATGAAATAACATTCCTCTGTATAATTTTTATTTACTTTTATGCTGTTTTAGTTTTCACACAAGCAGTATTTAACCAAAGTTGAAAGTTACCATTTATTTCTTTTGAGTTGGGCTATTAACAATATTATGTTATGTTCAGTGCATCTGGGTGAGAAGAAAACAGACTTTTGCTATATTAAACAATGAAAAAAGAAGAGACTATTTGATTTTCGAAAGCGGTGTAACTTGATATAATTATGTAAATTTTTAATTCTTATTTAACACAAAGACAAGAGAAACTATCAGAAACAGAATGTCATATCTTTCTGGTAGCCACTAGCATGTCCCATTGAAACTCTGACAATTCACATTACTTTGTCATATGAACAGCCCAACAGTGTTGACATGTTATCACCTACTCTATCCCCCCTTTCATTCTTCTTTCTCTTTTTACTTCATTCCCTACCTTTTCTTCATTCTTTGTTTCTTTTAAGTTTTTTCATTATCTCACTTTTTCTTCATTCTCTCCCTTTTTCTTCATTCTCTCCTTTTTTCTTGATTCTCTCCCTTTTTCTTCTTTTCTTCATTATTTCTTTTCTTCTTACTTCATTCTGTTTTCCTTCTTTTCTTCATTATTTTTTAATTTTCTTCATTCTCTCCCTTTTTCTTCTTTTCTTCATTATTTCTTTTCTTCTTACTTCATTCTGTTTTCCTTCTTTTCTTCATTATTTTTTAATTTTCTTCATTCTCTCCCTTTTTCTTCTTTTCTTCATTATTTCTTTTCTTCTTACTTCATTCTGTTTTCCTTCTTTTCTTCATTATTTTTTAATTTTCTTCATTCTCTCCCTTTTTCTTCTTTTCTTCATTATTTCTTTTCTTCATTCTGTTTTTCTTTTCTTCATTATTTTTTAATTTTCTTCATTCCCTCCTTTTTTTTGCTATTTTCTTCATTCCCTCCTTTTTTGCTATTTTCTTCATTCTTTTCATTTTTCTTCATTCTTTCCTTTTTTCTTATTTTCTTCATTCTTTGCATTTTTCTTTACATCATTCTTTTTTCTTATCTTCATTCTTTTTCTCTTTTCATTCTTTCTTTATCCTTTTCTATTCTTTTCTTTTCTATGTCTCTCTTTCTTTCTTATGATTATGTATGCTTTCTTTTTCTCACCATAACCAAACAGCTTCTCTTATATTTCTTTTCTTCTGACTTTTCCTTACAATCAAAACACAATGGCAAATTATTTATCTTAGCTAATGGCAGGGCATATGATTCTCATTGTTGCAGCAGAGTAAAAAGCACAATGAATGACATTACACATCATGGGTACCACTTGTTTAAACTGTTACCCTTAGGGTGATGTTTCAGTTCTATTAGTTCTAGGACAAAGTGCTTAAGGGGTAGCTTTTATCCTTGGACCTGTGTAAAATGAACATTGCTGCAAGCTAGCAATGTTTAAAGTATTTTAAATGTATTACTTTTTTTCTGATTCTGTGTATGTTTTATGTGTCTGTGTGTGTTGGTGCAGTTGGGGACTGCTGTCCAATTTCATTTTGCACTTCACAAGAATAAATGAATAAATTTTAAAAATAATTTAATAAAGATTTGATTTTATTATTTTATTAATGAAAGATTACATTTTTTTTACAGTTTAAGAATACATTTCCAATAATCCTATGGCAATGGTAATATTAGCTGTTTCCTAATAAGGAAACATTCAGCATTCATTGACAGTTCAGCTATTGTCTATTCTCCTTATCCTCACAATCTTGCATATAATCTTATTTCCCCCTCTTACATTCATTTCACACACCTCATTCAATAATCATCAACCTTGAGGGGAGGGACCCTTGAGCTTTACTTTGGGTGAAACTAAAAACTTCTCAGAAAAGAAACTTTTTTCAATATCATTATTTCTTTTCTAATCAGACTGTATTCCTTGTGTAAAACTTATTTCTGTTGCTTCAAGTCTCTTCCTCATCTTTGAGGAGATTGTTCAGTACACCTTCTCAGACTAACATTTTCCAATGACATGACATGGAAAGAATACATTGAAGGAGGAAAGCTCATCAGAACA
Source organism: Acanthosepion lycidas (assembly GCA_963932145.1). NCBI lineage: Eukaryota > Metazoa > Mollusca > Cephalopoda > Sepiida > Sepiidae > Acanthosepion > Acanthosepion lycidas. The sequence goes on along the minus strand of OZ010597.1, from coordinate 62,529,403 downwards.
ATTATCATGAAAATATTAATAGAAAAGGCCAAGGGAATTGTTGTAAAGGTATGTCCCACACTCCCTATTGCCTATGTAGACTGACTATATCAGTGGCTATATATAGTGAGCACAGGATATACCTGGGGCTGGCTTTGGGAATTATTAGCCTACTACCTGATTTCCTGTCTTTCAGTAGTGTATTCTTTTTTACAATAAGCCTCTCTTCTTTCATCTACTCACATGTTGCTGTTCCTTCACTCAAGTACAACCTTTGTCTGATTGTAACCTCTTTGAGGATACAAAAGCAATCTACTTTAGTGTGGTGAGAAGTGACTGAAGCTGAGATGCCAGGTTAGGTTTGGTAATATGGCATATTCTTTTTGGATATTGTCAAAAGATAAGCTATTCCAAAAGAGAAGATAGCAGACCTGATAAATTCTATAACTGAATGTATAACAGCTTTCACATCTGCTTATAGGTACGTTGCCTGAGAAAATATTCTTTGATGAGATTGTCTTTTGAAAATAAAGGCACATTTAATCTCATCATATGTTTTGTATAATATTGAAACATTCCAGAAATATTTTTATATTTATGCTCTTACAAAGGTAATATTTAAGATATCAATTTTCCAAATAAATCTTTTCTAGTTTCATCAGAATTGTAAATTGTCAAGGAAAAGAAAAGGATCAATCCAAATGCTCCCAACCTATTTTAGTGAATTTACATGGTGAGAGAAAACAAAAGAAATGCCTGACACATGGATTTTCTTGAAATTTACATGGTGAGAGGAAAGAAATGCCTGACACATGCATTTTCTCAAAATTCATAATTACAGTTAATTATATTGAT
>OZ010597.1:62493569-62523569 GCA_963932145.1 Acanthosepion lycidas | reverse complement strand
GTTTCCCACTCCTACACATACACTCTCACTAAAATTTTGTTTTTTATACCTGGAGTTATATTTTCCGATTTCTTTTTGAATTTGTAGGTTTGATGATTTGGATCGTGATTACGACTCCAGTGTAATAAATTATAACCATGGAATATTAGTGTTTGAGCCTTTTATATTATATTCTTACTCTGTCCTGGACATTGATCTCTACCTGGATTCTATCCTCTTGCGAATTTATATATATATATATATATATAATAAAAAGTCTTAAACACTGATATTCCATGGTCATAATTTATTCCATAAGAATCGTAAATACGATCCAATTCATCAGACCTACAAATTCAAAAAGAAAACACAAAAAACAACTCCGGAAATAAAAAATAGAATTTAGAGAGAGTGTAATTATGAGAGTGTGGGACGAATGTTAGAGCTAAAGAGAGGGGTTAACATACGAGAGAAGGTGGGAGATTAAAACTTAACAGAAAGAAGTTTTAGAGAGGTGACATCCTCAGGTATGGAAATAGATTTTGTTCTTGTTTTTACTCTCAGTAATAAGAGGACAACGAAAATAGAGATGTAATCCGAAAAATGCTATGAGAAATGTATTATTGTTTTGGAAGGTGCAGTCGCAACGCTGAGTTTGAATTTAAATTTTAAAGTTGTGCATTTTTGTACAAATATAGCAATAAGAGAATTCTTTTTTACTGGCGAAAGCTTGTAAAAATAATAAGACCTTATGCAACTGAAATTTATAAAACAATGATCTTTTCATTCATAAACAGGTTTGGGGTTTTTGTATATTATTTGAATTGTTCGCGACGATGGATTCTCGCCAATTAAATCATTAACCTTTGTATTTGTTTTTTGTATGAATGATTCATGAATATATATATATATATATATATATATATATATATATATATATATATATATATATATATATATATATATTATTGTTATTTAAGAGTTATAGCTATTTTTATGCAAGTTTCATTGAAAACAACTGACAAGGTGTGGTGATTATTTTTTTTACATCATTTCGCATGTGTTCAGATACTTGTTTTCTTTCCGGGACCTAAAGTATATAACAATTGTACGAATGTTTTCCAAGTGCTTTTGGCTATACTTGCAGCCATTATTAAGGAGGAATTTTATTTTACTTTTAATTGAATATATGAATTGTTTTATGTATGTATCTAGAGTTATAGGTATGCGTTATTTTCCAAATTCGGTTAGAACATTGTTGATAATACAAATCTAATAGCATCATCCACATGAAAAAAAGGCTAAAAATAATGGAAGTATTATTAATAAAAAAGAAAAAGCCAGCACTCAATAACATCAACAAAATGGCCACCTCCCCATTTACATCTGGCCACCTAACTGCCCAGAATACAACCCCCTTGATTATTGTGTGTGGGGCTCAGTTGAGCAAGAGACCAACAAAATTCATTGTAATACCAAAGATAACAGTAGTTACATAGTACTTAGCAAAAGAGACAGCACAATATTATGGTAATTAAACAAGTAGATCATCCAGGAGAGATGCAAGAGATTCCAAAGTCATCTGGAGGCCATGGTTGAAGCCAATGGCGTTTTTATTGAAAAAAATGAAGCTTTAGTATTTCAAGATATTTTTCATAAATATATCTGTTAAAATGAGATGTCAGTGTTATTTTCATTTTTGCATAATTTAGATGACAATCAATTTATCCATCACACTCTGTGTGTATATATATATATATATATATATATATATATATATATATATATATATATATATATGTGTGTGTGTGTGTGTGTGTGTGTGTGAAAATTAATTAAATAATTAAGAAATAGTCAGCCTGGTTCATCTACTTGTAACTAGAGACATAACCTGATGAACCAGGAAAAATATATTTTCTGGGGAAATAAATTATAGTCATGGAAACTTAAGTTTGTCTCTTTCTTAATTATTTAATTAATATTTGCTCTGTTGTTACATTGAGCTCTCTGGATCACATCCTCTTTGGAATTATCCACACAGATTACCGAACCCTTCATTACCTTACTATGTATATATATATATATATATATATATATATGATGCAAAAATATGTAAGCAGTAAACATGAAATATCTACACAAAATGTCAATAATGGTATCATGCTTACTCTATACCTACTTTTGCAGCTCCCTGTATATATATATATATATATATATATATATATATATATATATATATATATATATATGCTTATGAATATGCATGAGGGATTGTTCAGCTATATTTGATACTATCACTTACCAAAGAATTTAAATTACCAAATATACGTAAAACATGATCCCCCAACAAAAAACGAACATATATATATATATATATATATATATGTGTGTGTGTGTGTGTGTGCCAACAACCATGTGAGCATGTATGAGATATTGATGTTTACCTATAAAGAAAGTCACTTATATCTACCCAACAGCTCTACAGACATAAAGGAAGAGCTCAGCACTGTGGGGGCATGCCACTCTGAGAGGCCAAAAAAAAAAAAGACCAAAGAACAGAAGATTCATGTTTCCGACAGTTCTTCAAATGTGAAAGATTCCTGCTTCTTGCACTTCTGTGAGGAAGAAGACAATGCTGCATTATCAGCATGGAAACGGTTCCTTCTGACAAGTAACCATTAAGTTTGGAAATGCCATGATGAAGATCCTCTAAGATAATGGAAAATGCATATATTGGCAATTGGTGTATATATATATATATATATATATATATATATATATTATTTCTTTTATTACTACATATTCATACAGGATATCCATATAAAGAAAATATGTACACAAACATCTACCTATATGGACAATGATATATATATATATATATATATATATATATCAATCTGAATATGTGAATTTTAAGAATGTTTCCGAAATATAGAACTATATTAAATTGCAAGTGAAATATGGCTGCAATAAAACTTTGTTGTGATAGCATAGTGGATCTCATCCTCGTCGCCATTGTTGAAACTTGACTAATGCATGGAATAATAATGCAACACAAAATGTACTTAGAACAAAATGTATTGAAACAAGAAAGTGTACACAATATTTACATATAGTCTTTTGTATATTCCTGGGAAGACCGTTCCTGGAATGTGTGTTGACTGAGTCGCAGTCGGGCAGAGTCTCTGGTTGGATCTTCTCGATTCCCGGTACCAACCATATTTATATGGTCGGTACTCCACTATGCAAATTAGGTGGATCCTACCACAACAAACTTGGAAAATTGAAGAGAATGGTAATATATCTTTTGCCTTGTAATTCTCTCAGAATGCTTAATGAGATTTATTCAACATCAATTGTGCTCCGTAATCCAGATTATTTTGGTCATACAAAAGGGTATATCATAAACATATCATACACAAGATATCCATCTGAAATGAATTTACCAATAGAAAACAATGATCATGCTTTCTTCCCTGAGGCCAACTTACTGATGATGAAGGGTACTATACCAATAATATAAGTATTGATAACTGGAATCATCTTCAACAGAAAATCTACATCCGCTAGCAAATATTCCAAGAAATAGAACTAAAGATAAACCATTCCGAAACAGAAACTACGATCTGGGACTGGAATGAAAGCAGTTCTACCTACCCTGAATCCATCATAGACATTTAAAATGTGGAATTAGCAAACACAAAACACTTCAAATACCTCAGCAAATTTAGTATAAATGATAAAGAATTAGAACAGAGATAGGCTGCCTTTTCATAGTTATTTTTGCAGTTCTATCCAACATCACAAATGGCTACAAAACCAAAACATTAACCTGAAAAACTCAAGGCATCTTCTTAAATAGCCTCATCAAATCAACTTTCATATGGATGTAATACATGGCATAAAACCTGTTCAGAAATATTTAAACTCTCAGCTGTATACAACCGCTTTCTTAAATCAATGGTTAAAAAATAGTTTTGAGTGAGAAGCTTGTGAGTCTTGGCAAAGACCATCCTTTTTCAAACCTTGTGGATTGGTGCTACAGAATCACAAACAAATTGAACATAGGCTGTGCTAGAGGCAGTTTCAACCCAACAACACAAATTACTACACAATCAAAACATCAACTTGAAAACTCGAGTCATGTTCTTAAATAGCCTCATCAAATCAAGATTGAAAAAGTCTTTGAGTGAGTGAAATGTGGGGGTCTTGTCAATGATCATTCTCCTTTGAACATTCTGGACTGGTGCTACAGAATCAAACAAAATACTGTACCAAACAATAGAAACCACATGACCTGATGACTACCAACAGCGTCAACAACTAAAATGTATAGCACATGTAACTTAAAGTGAAAATAATGACATAATCAAGACGCTGACATTGCACACTACTTTTAATAATACTGAAATGATTGATAACAACTACTAGATTTAAAGAACCTATTTTCCTGAAAAATTGTTTTAAGAGAAAGATTTTTAAAATTTCAACCAGAAGCAGTGCTGACTGTTCTGTTGATAAATGTCAAATGTTTCCTTATAAGGAAACGGCTAGTATTACCATTACCATTCTATCATACAAGATCATGACAATATGAGAAATCAGCTAACTCTCCTAAATCTGGCTTCATGTCAGAAGAAAGTAAGGTCAATTGTTAAAAATAGCTTTGAGGCTGTGAATTCTGTGGGTTTTGGTAAAGATCCCACTTTTTTGAACGTTGTGAACTGGCGCTAGAGAATAACAAAGAACAGTACCAAATAATAGAAATCACTTGAGGACATTCAACAGAAGGAAACAACTAAAATGAAACTCAAAGAAAAAAGAATGACATAATCAAGATGTTGACATTCCACACTGCATCAAACAAAAGGTTAGGAAAGAAACCTCCATCAATATCAGAAATAGCATCAACTTGAGAAAATTATTCCCTTGAAGAATTCTTTTAAGAGAAACAATTTATAAATTCCTACTGAAAGCAGTAGTACAAATTGCTCAATCAATGAATGCCAAATTTCTCCTCATAAGGAAACAACTAATATCACCATTATCATATTGGTTGCTAGTTGCTGCTTTAATAGTTATTACCAGATATTTGTTTTCTAACAAACAGTATGAGTATTACTAATCATAAATTTAATTCTAAAGAAAGTTAAAAATTAAGTGGTGTTCAGCCATATTTAAAATACTTTAATTAGATAGATGTGAAGGAACTGATAGATAGAGAGATATGCAGAAGCTCAAACAGATAGATAGATCTAAAAAGACTGGAATAGATAGATGGATAGATGAAAAGAGAGAGTGAGATAGATAAATAGGTGAAGAGAGAAAGTGAGATAGATAGATGAAGAGAGTGATTGAGTAAGATAGATAAAGAGAGCAAGTGAGATAGATGAAGAGAGTGAGTAAAATAGATGAAGAGAGTGAGATAGAACACACTCGACAGGTGGATAGAAAGTTATGAAAAGTGTTTCGCCAGATAGACATGAACAGAGTGATATATCTGTCTGGCTAAAGATATCTATCTGGTTATATATATGTACGCTCACACACACACCAATATATATATATATATATATATATATATATATATATATATATTTGGTTGGATTGATGTGAGTACCGCGCATATAATATATAAATAATTATATATATATATTTATTTATATTTATATACACACACTTTTCACACACACACACACACACACACATATATATATATATATATATATATATATATATATATATATATATATATGTATATATATATATATATATATATATATATATATATATATATATATATATATGTAGGAGGCATGGTGGAGTAATGGATATCGGCTTGGATTGAGGAATCGGAGAGCCTTCGAATTCCACTCGAATCCATTATATTCACTTACGTCTTAATACCCTTGGGAAAGGTGTGAATCCTCTACTTCTCCCTCCAACTATGGGTAAATAGCAGGACAGACTGGTTTCTATAGCCTTTGGATAGCAACTGGTCTAGGAGAAGGACAACTCTGAATTCAAAACCTGCGGAGGGTCGTTTGGGGACCTTGTGGCACATAGTGCACCATGACTCTGTATTTGGCCCTTCAAAAAGTGTCGATGTTTCTACATGAAACCTTCACCACTACAATCAATTCTCAAGTGCTCTTGTCGGGCTGTCGGTTTCCTAGGAACTGATCTGCTTGACCCTCAACGTCGAATTCGACAGGAAAGGATATATATATATATATATATATATATATTTGAATATATTTGAAACGGTACAGAAGCGTATTAAGGCATTAAAAACAAGAAATTTTATATTATGGACCATGATAGATTTAAAATAAAAACAAACACCAGTCGACCGGTTTCGTCCCCTCTCATCAGAACTGTTAACGGGGAAATTATGAGAAAAAGAAAAGAAGTCTGTAATGCATGACATGAATGATTGGACAGGAAGAAATAAATTATTATAAAAGTTATACCAACCAAGATGCTAGAAACGCAGCACAGCAAGTCCAAGCAAACAATCTCTTTGTTTACAAAGAGTAGGTTGCCTGAACCTGATGTAAAGCGTCTCTAACACCTTAAGATGGAATAGCGAGTGCGAACTGGCCAAAACAGAAAACCAGTTCACACTGAAATTCAACGCACAAGTAGGATTCTTTATAAAGTGATCCGCAATCGAAGACCCATACGTGTTACGAATGGTATCACCCAAAGAAAATTTTTTATTCAGTATTATAGCAGGTACGTGTTGTTTAATTCTAACGTCCAACCGCTGTGTCGTTCTACCTATGTAGTCGCATCCACAACTACATTTGAAATGATAAATAACAGAGTTAATATGGTGGGGGGGGTAGAACATCTTTACACATAGATGAAAGTACGGACTTAGTTTGAAAAACAACACGAATATTGGCTGCAAAATAACACTGATGTGAACTCCATGAAATACGCTTGGCGAAGGATTCACTAATGCTACCCAACCACGGCAAACGAAGATAGACCGAACATTTACCCACTGAAGCAGGTTTAATTTTGTTAAACCTGGCAGTTTCATCTTGAATAACTGAGTGAACAATGTTCAACGGATAACCATTGTTCACAAAAATCTCAGTTAAGGAACTGATTTCATGTTTCAAAGTGTCATCCGAACAAATCATTAGGGCCCTATGTGTCAGGGTCCTAATCAAATTAATCTTTTGTCGTTTAGGACAAAAGGAGTCCCATCGAGTATATAATCCAGTAAATGTAGACTTCCTGTAAACTGATTTGTGTATCTCACAAAATTATGACTTATTACAATAAATAAATTTCTAAGTAGTTATAGACACAATTGAACAAATTTAATTGTTTGGAATCTGGGGAGCATGTTGTATATAAATATGATGTCAGCTAATGAATTAATTTTCTTTTTTTTAATCACTAATGAATCCATTAGATTTACATGACCCTGAAAGTGATGGATCTACAAAACTTGAAAATGGTCTATCATAAGTCTTTTGAATCTTTCCTTATCTTGACTATTATTGGTCTGTTTTTTATATTGAACATTTTCTTAACAAAAAATATGCTTGCTTTTAAGCAGGTTAAATCTGATTAATTTATATGTTCTTTTTAAGAATAACAGATCTGTATTTTATATATATATATATATATATATATATATATATATATAATAGATTTAATATATATATATATATATATATATATATATATATAATGGATATTTAATATATATATAATGATATATATAGATTTATATATATATATATATATATATATATATATATATATATATATATATATATATATGGTTGGAAATAGAGACAGATGTTGAAGGTGAATATGGCAATAAAGATGAGGACAACAGTCCGAACAATGTAAATAGTGTAAATAGTTACAATACCTCATCTCAGGAATAGAGACAGATGTTGAAGGTGAATATGGCAATAAAGATGAGGACAACAGTTTGAACAATGTAAATAGTGTAAATAGTTACAATATCTCATCTTAAAAATACATACAGATGTTGAAGGTGAATATGGCAATAAAGATGAGGATAATAGTTAGAACAATGTAAACAGTGTAAATAGTTACAATACCTCATCTCAGAAATGACGACAGATTTTGAAGGTGAATATTGCAATAAAGATGAGGACAGCAGTTCGAACACCGTAAATAGTTGCCAAACCTCATCTCAGAAATAGAGACAGATGTTGAAGGTGAATGTGATAATAAAGATGAGGGCAACAGCCCAAATTATGTTGATAGTTGCAAAACCTCATCTCAGACACAGAGACAGATGTCAAAGGTGAATATTGGAATAAAGATTAGGACAACAGTCCGAACAATGTAAATAGTGTATAGTGTTTAGGAATTATAACGTTCAATTTTACTTTTTTTTACTTTTGGTTAAATAATTAAAAGTTATAAAGGCCAGAAGTTGAATGATAACAGCAGTAATTGTTTACACAAATACCTTTGTCTAACAAACATGTGTATAGTTATTTTTCATGCTCTTATAATACTGATGTTTTTATGCTCATAAGCCAAAATTGATTGAATAACAGACCATCCTGTTTGGCCAATGCTTCAAAATAGAAAATATGTCATGAGATTAAAGAGGTCAAAATAAAGTTTGAATTACTGCTAAAATAGTGTTGGTAAGATGACAGAGAATAATTTAAATAAGTAGGGAAAGTGATATAAAATAAAATCTAAAAATACACATAAATAAATAGATGAACTATGGTAAAAAAAAAACCCAATGTCGTTCTGCTAAAATTCTCTTTGGTAATTGTTGCTTTTGAGTTGTTTTTAGAGTTTATATCATCAGTGGATGTGAACAGGATTGGCTTTCTAAGCAGTGTTTCAATTTTGATGTAAATGCAAAGGTATAATTGGGCAATTCAGAAAAATGAAAGAAGAAAACAGAAAAGAAATTGAAGGAAGAAAATTGAATTAAAAAGAAGATTAAATGAAAATGGAACATGATTATGAAAAAATAAGGAGAGGGAAATCAGGAAAATAGAATTCTGAGGTGAAAATAATATTCAATTGAGAGAGTGGGTTTCTAATTAAGGGAGAGAAAGAAAAAAGAATGGATAGGATAGAAAAAGAAAAGGAACAAAGAAATCAGAGCAACACAAGGAAAAAAATGGCAGACTAGAGAAAGAAAAAGAAAGAAAAAAATAAAAGAGAAAGAAAAGTAAAAAAAAAAAAAACCTTCAAAACCAGTAAAGAAATAAAAGAAAATGTACAATGAAAGAAAAAAAATCTAGAAAATAGAATCTTAAGGAAAGGAAAAGATGAAAGGAATAAAGTCAAAATATAGCAATGTATAATAAGAAAGAAACCTATTTTGATATTAAAATCAACATTGATAGAGTCTAAGAGAGTGTACGAGTAAAACAAAGAAGAAACAGAGTATGAAGAATGGTAAAAAGAGAAAGAGTAAGATGGAAACATTCATTTGTTTTTCATCGATTATCAACTCTTTGCAAGTTATTTAAAGCCAGAAAATATTTTTAGATTTTTAAGCACTTTTTGGAGATAATGATTTATTGATAAAAGTCCTAATTAACCCATAGTTGGAGGGAAGAGGTGGATTCATACCTTTCCAAAGAGTATTTGCACAAAAGCAGATATAGAGAACTTGACTGGAATTGGAACTTGGCTCTCAGATTTCAAATTCTGAGCCAGTGTACACCTCCAGTCTTATACCACCTGCTATTCCCAAGCAGCCATTCATATAGGTACTGACCAGGGTCAACATTACTTAACATTGGTGATCTTGCAAGAACCGGTGTTTCAATGTGATATGGCCATAAGCCATGAGAGAAAGGATTAGAGAAATGTACAAAATGGATTAGAAGAGATTAAAAATTAATAATTATTTAGAAGAAGAGAAAGGCTAAGAATGATATACAGACTAAATGAAAAAGAAGTAAAGAAAGACAGAAAAGTTTTCAAAAAAATAAGAAAGGTAGAAGAGAAAAAAGTGATGAGTGGAAGACGGGAAAATTATTTAAAACTGAAGGAAAAAACAAAACCTAAAGAAAACGAATATTTATGAACGAATGGGATAGATATAATCACATGACCTGATTGCAGAAAATCAGAATTAAAAACTGATTACTTATTGTCCCCCAACAATCAAGAAATAAAAGACAAAGTTTATTGCTTCTTGTAGTATTTGTTGACATCAACATTGCCAATTCTTTAAACTATAGTTCTCCTTTGAAATGGTAAAAACAACTGCCAATTCTGGTGGAATTGATTTTCTTTAAACTATAAATGGATTCCAATTAAAGTAAATGATCATATTTTATGTATATAACTCTAAGATTTTAAAGTAAACATAATAAGAAGTATCTGTATGTTTTCCTGTAGCTAAAAGTTGATATGATAATGAATAGCATAATCTTTTTTAAGCAGTTATTGTCAGGGGATATATAAGTAAGAATACATTCTTCAGTACATAAACAACACACTTCAATAGCTAAACTTTTAGAAAGAAAGAAAAGAGTACTAGACTGTTATGTGATATCTGTCCTTCTGTATGGCAGTGAATACTGGACAATCTCCCCAAACATATGCAAATGACACAGTGTTGGTAACAGACACAGAGAGGAAACTACAAAACCTTTTACAGAAGGTATTGAAGGAAAGCGAGAAGAAAGGATTAAGCATAAACTACAAAGAGACAGAAAACATGGTTATCAGCAAAAGGATGCGCCCAAAATGCAAATTACAGGTCAGAAATACAGAGGACCAAACAGTTACCTATATTTAAATATCTGGAAAGTATTCTAACAGAAGACAGAAGTGTGACACTGAGATTGGCAGATGTACTAGAATGGTCAAAGATGCAGTCCAAAAGCTAAGCTGAGTAATAAGAGACAGACAAATTTTATTGGTAAAAAAGAAAAGAGTACGGAACTGTTACATAATATCTGTCCTCCTGTATGGCAGCAAATGCTGGACAATCTCTTCAAAGAGGAAGAATAGACTTGAATCAACAGAAATGTGGTTCTATGGAAATTTGCTGAGGATGCCATGGGCCAAACATGTGAACAACAACGAGGTTTTAGAGAGAATAAAAATGAAAAGGAAACTTATGCTAAACATCAGAAAGAGGTTGTTGAAATTTCTGGTGCTCATAATATGGAAGGAGGGATTGGAAAACCTGATACTCACAGGACAGATGGAAGGAAAGTGAGATAGAGGAAAGTGGTGTGAAATGAATTTGATGAGCTTGAGCAAATGGATGGAAGAACAGGGTTTCGGATATTAACAAAAATACAAAACTTATTAAGTGATACAAGGAACAGAAAGATGTGGAGGGCCATGATCGACAACATCATGAAGAGACACAGCACATAAAAGAAAAATGCAGGTAAATGTTTGGGGCCACCATCCAGATTTAATTATTAGTAAGTTTCATGCTGCCTTTGGTTTAATTAAATCCTACTAAAATAGGATATTGAAACTTATTTAACCCATTAGTGCATGGTGTACAATATTTCAGAGAATGGGTTACCTAAATTTTAAAATCCACCAGCCTTAAGATTACCATTAGCCTGCAAAACAGATTAGGCAAAAAGAGGTAAAATTTAAGGAGACTTTATGAAGTAATGGGTTAATTTTATTATTATTATTATTGAATAAAGGATAAAACATTTCAGAAAGAGGTAGTCTCTCTGGGCTGAAGTGAACTAGTAAATTAGTTTTTGAAAAAAGCATGCAACCTTCTATTTTTTTAGATGACTCTTTAAAATCCTGTGAGTGACCCAAAATTTTTGGCTGATAGTGAAAAGTAGACTTGTTTAGGATTAGAAATTGACTTTAAGTAGTCATATATTCTGGTAATTATTTAATTTCACGGGAATTTTAAACACCTTTTATTTTCTCAATAAATTGTTTTCTTACAATAACTTAGTGTCCTATATATATACATATACATATATATATATATATATATATATATATATATATATATATATATATATATATATATGCACACACACAACTTAAAAAACGAAATTGAATAATAAAAATCGAAAATAATGATAAATGAAAACTGAAAATAAAAATCAATTGAAAAATTGAAAATAATAATGAAATTGAAAAATAGAAAATGACTTTAGGCAAAAGGAGGTAAAATTTTAAGGAGACTTTATGAAGTAATGGGTTAATTTCATCATCATTATCAATATAGCATAGAGAAATTGTGATGTAATGGTTAACGGAATGGACTGAGGAATCGGTGAGCCAAGTTCAAATTCTTGTCATGTTTATTATATTCATTTTAATGCTAATAATCTTGGAAAAGGTATGAATCCATTTCTCAATCAAAGCCACTATACATTACTTTGCCATACTTCCAACATGCCCCAACTCTTATATAATGGAAATAAGAAAAAAAACTGTTAATGTATCTCATGTCACAAAATTGTGGTGAGTACTAAATAATAATAAACCCCTTTATCCATGCCTTTTGCATTCATACAAACTGAGGAAAAAGACAGAAAGAAATATGTGAGCCTGTGTGAAATTTTCTTTGGAACAATGAAAACTTTGACTTCACAGAGATTGGCCAGTGAGATGAGAAAAGGATGAAAACAATTCGTGAACCTATGTGAAGTTTTCTTTGGACCAATGAAATCTTTGTTTTCACAGGAATTAGCCATGGAGCTTAGAAAAAGAAAAGAAAAAAAAATACCGAGCCTATATGAAATCCTTTTTGGATATAAAATAGAGAAGAAAATCAAATCAACAAGAGTATTTGAAATCATGTGAAAAGTTTAATTTCAGTTCATGTGTCCAGCGTTCAGATTTTTTTTTTAGTGTCAAATTACTCGCTAATTATATTATTGGGCTTAACGAAGCACTTAGCTCTTCAAAGTACTTTATTACAACAATCAAAGAAGTCTCAGTATTTCAAATTATCTTTCTACTTTTGAACGTATGTGAAAAACAAACTCTCTTAATTTGTTTGAAACATTTTTTAATATTATTTTGTGTCAGATCATTTAATCTGTTGTATGAACATTTCCTCTTCAAGAGGATTTGCTGAAAACTATGGACTTTAAAAATTTCTGATTTATTTTCCTGAAATGAGCTACTGGCACAAATTCAAGTGTGTAAGTTTTTAAATAAATTACTTATCTTGCTTTGTTAAAATTACCCGTATGCTTCCTTGTTATTACCAGCCTCTATTAACCTTCTTGGCGTGGATAAACCAACTTTTCATTTTAACCCCAAAGTCCCACGCCACTATAAAATAATAAAAAAAATGTCATATGTCATAAAATAAATATTTGAAGGTAGTCTTACGTCACTGATCAAAAAGATTATGATGCCAAATCATACTGTCTGAATCTTGATTGTTAATTCTATACAGTATATTTATCTCCATGTCTTTGTAGTGAATCATTTTGAAAAATATTCTACAGTTCCCTTAATTCTGGTATAAGAGTTCTTTGATCTGCATATATATATTTTTTCTTGGATGGCTTGTACCATTTTCTGACACAGTTTGCAAGGAATTCACCATAATTACTTTAGAGGCCACAAGACACATCAAAGAAAAATCAATATTTGTAACACTTTCATTCACAAGTCCCATTAGTTTTTGCCAAAGATCAAAAGAGGTCATGACCATTTTTATTTTTAAAGAAGTCCTTGATAGAAAGTTGCACTGCATTTTTCAAAATATACTGGTACAAGCACAGTTTGCTGAAAACATTTGATAAAGGGGAATAGTTTTATAATCTATTCAATAATAATTTCAGGTATTAGGTTTGTGCAAAAATAATGACGTAATAATGTTGTTTTTTGACGTTACGTCAAAAAACTACATTATTACGTCATTATTTTTGCACCAACCTAATATATGAGTAAAGGAAAAAAACTATACTAAGTTAATGGTGGTCTCTTATATTTGATAGACAAAATCACAGGAGTTTTTTTTTGTTGTAATTTAAGAAATCAACTCATTCATTATGTGCTATAATGAGGAAAGAGGGCTCAGAAAATCTGATATTTATAGGTCATACTGAAGGAAAGAGAGATAAAAGAAAACAACACATAACCTACCTAGTGAGCTTGAGTAAATGTATGGTCAGTTATGTGCCATGTATGATACATGCTTAGGCGATCATTTATCTTTTGATACATGACTGATGAGGCAGATATATTTTCCAATAGTAGGTTGCCATTTCTTTCTGCGGTAGGCCAGTGGCCACCCAAGGCTATAGAACCCAGTCTGTTCTGCTATTTAACCATAGCTGGGAGGAGGAGAAGAGGATTCATACCTTTCCCAAGGGTATTAGCACGTAAGTTAATGTAATGAATTCGACTGGAATTTGAAATCTTTCGATACATGACTGACAAGGCAGATTTTTTTTCCTGCAGTAGGTTGCTATTCCTCACCAGTTGAACAATGGCTGTTTTCAAAATAGACATCAAGAAAAGTATAAAATATTAATGGCATTGTAGGGAATGTAAAGAGTGATTATCTCACCTTTTTTGATGGAAAGAATTCACAATGACAGATGCTGAGTGAAATCAGCTTGTCAGGTGACAAACCCTAGGCTCTAAAGTAGACCCAAGGCAGGTGTAACCCACCACATCCATGATACAAACTCTCAATTTTCATAAGGTAGTATTCATGTAACATACAAATTTTATCGTAACCTAATTGTGTCCAATAATAGATCATATACAATATAGCTGACAAATTCAACAAGAAAAACTGAAAATAAAATACAATGTATCTACTTACAAATTATAATAGATGATTCTATCTTAAATCAACAATGTTTGGCGGCAATTTTTAACATCAACTTCAGATTTTTCTTGTTAAAAATTTGAATAATTTTATCCCGTTCAACATTATGGATAAAAAATAGTGAATTTTATATAGTGTTTTTTCAAGACTTAGCATGAGCAAAACAAATTCGCGGATTTATCTTAAAAAAAAGTCTCTCAGAATGACATCAAAATCTGTGAAAATACTTTATCCTTTAATAGTCAGTTGTGCTTAGTATAATTTGAAAAGTAAATAAATATGGGTAGAAAAAAAGCAAATGTTGATAAGATAGCAAAGGTCAAAAATGCTGGTTTTGGGGTAGCACACACTGACCCTGTGTACACCACTAGGAAGATAGATATCATCACAAACATACAGTTGGACTGCAAAGGAAACAATATGGTCCCCATCAAGAAGAGAGAAGACACCACTAACTTGGTTGTTTCCCCTTCAGGTAATATTATAAGTATGACCTTCTCAATTGTCATTCATCTATACTGCTTGCTGTTTGGTTGCTTAATTGATTGATTTATTTTTTATGACTTATCAACCGTTTGTAGTTAATTTAAAGCCAGAAAATATTTTTTAGATTGTAAGAATTTGGGTTGGGGTAGAGATAACAATAATTTTAGTGATATAAAATCTTACTAATTAACCCATTGCTGGAGGAAGAAGAGGTGGATTCACAAGGGTATTTGCATGTAAATGAATATAACAAACCTAAGTGGAATTGGAAAATGGCTCTCCAGTTAACAATTTCGAGCCATTATTCATTGCACCACCTGCACATCCAAGCTTACAGCACTTGACATTCTCAAGTGGTCATCCATCTTAGTACTGACCAGGCTTGATGTTGCTTCACTTCAGTGATCATATGGAAACTGGTGTTTCAATGTAATATTCATGTAAGCACTTTAGGCACATTTGTTATTATTTCTCTTTGTTGGACAAATAGTGCTAGTATATATATATATATATATATATATATATATATATATATATATATATTTGTATGTATTGCACACACAAAAATAGTAAGAATAAAACTAAAGCTTAAAATATAAAATAAAATGTGTGCTCAATGCCAAAGGTCACAGGAACCTGATGATTGTTATTACATGAAACTCTGAGTCACTCATTTTGGTACTGATAATAATATGATATTATATATATATATATATATATATATATATATATATATATATATATATATATATATACACACACACACAAACACACACACACACACACATATATATATATATATATATATATGAATAAAGTATATTTAGGCGGCAAGTATTCATTCAAAAAATTAGATTAAAAGGTTAGGATTGTACTTGAAGCTGTGAATAAACTGTCTGAATTCATATTTTGTTATTTTGAACAGCTTATCCACAACTTCAAGCACAGTACTCTACAGCTTATCTGAAAATTAGAAAAATATAATAAAAAATAAAATTGGAGTGGGTAGTGGAGAAACTTTGAACTCATAGCAGCAGATTGTTGAAAACCTATGTACTGTAAATATCTGTTTGAGGATTTATAATACTAACATCTTTTGCCATAATTTAAGTGTGAAAATGTTAAAAGGTATTTGGAAGTGATTCCTTTGATCCAATCTACCCTCCTGCTCAAACCCTTTAGTTTTGCCATAGATTAACTGCTTTTACTGAGACAGAGGATGGATAGTGTAACATTGAAATCCGAAAATACATTGAAATGGCAAAAGAGGCCTTCTAAATGCTAAGCAAAATAATCAGTACTGAACTGCTATGTAATATCAGTTCTTCTATATGGTAGCGAATGCTGAACAATCTCTTCATAGATGAAGAAGAGACTTGAAGCAACAGAAATGTGGTTCTACGGAAGGATGTTGAAGATACCATGGACTGAAAATATGAACAACAAAATAATTTTAGTGAAAATGGAAAATAAAAGGACACTTATACTTAGCATCAGGAAGAGAGAGATATTATTGCTAGGGCACATAATGAGGAAAGAGGGCCTCAGAAAATCTGATACTCATAGGTCATACTGTAGGAAAGAGAGATAAAAGAAAACAACACATAACCTATCTGGTGAGCTTGAGTAAATGGATGGTCAGTTATGTGCCATGTGTGATACATGCTTAGGCGATCATGTATCGAAAGATACATGACTGACAAGGCAGATATTTTCCTATAGTAGGTTGTCATTTCTTTCTGCAGTAGATCAGTGGCCACCCAAGACTATAGAACCCAGACTGTCCTACTATTTAGCCATAGCTGGGGGGAGAAGAAGAGGATTCATACCTTTCCCAAGGGTATTAGCATATAAGTAAATGTAATGGATTCGACTGGAATTTGAACTCGGCTCTCTGATTCCTCAATCTGAGCCACTATCCATTACTCCACTGTGCGTCATTAAATGGATGGTAGTTTTTTCATAGAGATAGCAGAATGACAAAATTTATCAAGAACTACAAAGGACATGAAATTGTTGAGAACGATCACCAACGTCATGAAAGGTCACATTATATTAAGTCAGAGACTCAAATATTGAGAGACTGATACGTTTTTTTTGTTGAAGTAACAATATATGATATAAAACTGTCTGAATTCCTGGGATGAAAAGTTATCATTACTTATACTATTTACAGTCAGACTATTGCCCCCCACTCCTGTTATTATCCCAATGTTTCAGTCATTTTACTCTCTGGACTTCATCATGTGTATATCAATCGAGGTAACCTAAAGTGAATTCCAGACTGAATCCTTTATTTAATCTATGGGGGGTACATTGTTCTTGTTCCACTGCCCATGTGTAGGAATATCCCATCTAGTTCTTATTTTTAGTACTGCTCAATTATTGCTTGCCCTGTTTTCACTGAGCCCAAGCACGCACTGCCCAACCCAGAGATTGAATTCACAATTACTCTTAACCAAATTCTTAAACAAGCTAATCGATAAGCTGTAGGTTACATGGATTGATATTGTTGTGGACTTGTTAGTGGCCAGAAATAAAGACACAAAGAGAGGGATTAAGTTAAACAAAAACAGTAATACAAACGAAAGAGTTACAGCAAGAATGTTCGGCCCGACTGTCATGGAGGACAGCTGGGAACTTCCCTCTCCAAAAGGCAGTACCTGCTCCTACTTATAGCTGGGAGAGTCCATTCGTGCATAGGGTAAATTAGCATCATACTATCTATCTATCTGCTTTGGTTCCTATCTATCTATCTATCTATCTATCTATTTGCTGTGGCCTTGTTAGGGGCCAGAAATAAAGACACATTGAGAGGAATTGAGTTAAACATATATATTAACAGAAACAGTAATACAAAACATATACAAACAAGTATATTACAGCAAGGATGTTCGGTCCAACTGTCAGAGCTGACTACTGGAAACTTCTCTCTCCAAAAGGCAGTACCTGCTCCTACTTATAGCTGGGAGAGTCCATGCATGTGTGGGTAAATTACCTCACGGCCAAAACATTATAACAACCAAGATGAAGACAATAGTTCAAACAGTGTTAACAATGGTATAAATCTATTTAAAATTTCTTCATATAAGAAAGTGACTTTACTACAGGCTGTTTTACAGTAAAACTTCTAAAATAGAAATTTTCAAGAGAACACTGGGCAAAAGTATTGGAATGATTTTCTGATGGTTCACAGGAAACTTGTCATTAGCAGATAGGAAGGACATATAAGGGGGAGTAGGGAAGGCATGAACCATAGTGATAGGTCATTAGACTAATGGTGATATCACTGTTCTAATGGAATCAGTTTGGGGTCTAATCAAGAAGCATTGTTCAGAAGTAATTAGTGATACTAAAACAACAAAAACAAAAACAAAACTCTCAAGAATAGCAAGAATTCTTAGACCATCTTTGAAAATGACAGGATCAGTAGAGTTCCTATAAAAATAAATCCCACCCTAAAAAAGAAAATAAACCAGTGGGATACATTGTCAACTTTAATGGCAAATTATCCTATTATATAACTTGTCAAAGTTTTAGCCCCTTGCTGTGAAAATACATAAAGGTATGTATTAACTTCTTAGAACACTGATTCAGGATTACTATCATATATATATATATATATATAAAGATGGTAATTTACATCTGAAGATGATCTTAGAAAAGGTTGAAAGTACTTTGGTTACAAAAAAATATGGCACCTTCCTTGATAGATTTAATCTCAATATCAAGAAACTATTAGGTTGGTGCAAAAATAATGATGTAACAATGTCGTTTTTTGACGTTAAAAAATACGTCAAAAAACAACATTATTACGTCATTATTTTTGCACCAACAATTAGACACTTTGAAAGGACCAGTATAGAAGTAAGTAGAAACAATATGTCTATATTATTCAATAAAACATTGTTTTTATTTTAAAAAACAGTGCTCAGTACAGAAGTAGAGCCTAAATTATAATTATTTTTTAAAAATATGATTTCTGTTTTGAAACATAAGAAAACCCCAACCCAACATTACACGACGCCAAAAACTTGACGTGCAACAAACAACCCTACTTTTATCAAATCAGAGACCCCTTGATAATGAAAATCTAACCCCAGATTACACCTCCATTTCAAAACTATAAATGAGTAAAACATCCCATTGCTTAGTTACTCCAAATATTGCTTGAGGATGAAACATCCAATAGCTAAGGTTTAATATTGAAATTAAACTTGAATACAGAAATTTCTGTGTTGCAATGAAATCAAATTTTAAAAAAATAATTATATATATATATATATATATATATATATATATATATATTCAGAAGGCTTTCCCATCGTTTTTCAATGTATGAGTGTCCAGCCAGCAGCTGAGTTCTTTGAACCAAATATTCAGATTGCTCACATATACGATTTGATAATAGTGGTGATGGCTTGTTCAGAACCCAACACCTTTTTTGGAAGGACCAAATACAGAGAACTAAAAAAAAAAAGGTCCCTAAACAACTGTTCCCTGGTTTTGAATTCACAGTCATTCTTCTCCTAGACCGTTTGCCAAACAAGGCCATAAGACCCAGTCTATCCTGCTTTTTACCCACAGCTGGGAGGGGAAGAGATGGACTTATGCCTTTCCTAAGAATATTAGCATGTAAGTGGATATAATGAACTTGAATGGAATTCAAACTCAGCTCTCTCATTTCTCAATATGAGCTGCTATCTGTTACTCCACCATGCATATATATATATATATATATATATATATATATATATATATATATATATATATATATATATGCATGTGTGTGTGCATGTTTAATATTTCCTATATTTATAGGGAAATATGGTGGGATTTCGTGTTAGCACAACTATTGATGGCTGCTAAACAGTTTCATCACCCCAATTTCACACAAGGTCAATTTGCGCCATGGTTTTCAGACATTTTTCAATATATACATATATATATTGAATGAGTGGTTATAACATTGGTTTTCTGGACATGTGACCTGAGCTTGGATATCACCATTGTCAATTTGTCATGGATATGACTCCTTACTTGTATCAGTTTAAGGAAGCAATCCTGCTGTAAAGTGCCCAAAAACCACATCAAATATTAACAGAAGCCTTGTGAGTGAAACTGATTAGTTGGAACTCTTCAGTAGCCATTGATGGTTGTTTCAGCATAAGGTCAGAAGTCATCATGACAGAGTATATCAGTGTGCTGGCCTTGTTTTAAAAAAATTCATCACACCTGATTATGTGCATTCTTCCAGAAACTGTAACTAATATCTGTTCAGCATTGTTGCAGTATAAACCACAGATGGACTATGTGTAAAGCTAGTGTGTGTCATAGGGATTTTGCTAACACTCGATTTAATAGCCACATTACAAGTTTGTAGCTTTAAAATGGATTCTGAGGCTGATTTCACGGAAAACAAGAAATCTTCATTAAATTCAAAGCATGTAAAAAGATAAAACAATGCTGGAAATTGCAAAAACGATCAAATATTCAAAAATATTCCTCTCTCTACAATAAGTTATGTTATAAAGTAGGAAACATAACTTAATCAATTCTCATATTTACTGAAGACAAACTCAGCCATTTTTATTCCTTCACTGGCACCTTCCAATGGCCTCTTTACTGACTAGTAGATGGATCTTAAATTTTTTGATTGCTGCTGGTAAGGGAATTGGTTGTAACATTTCATATTTCAACCTGTATGAAGTGACAGATCTGTTAAGCCATCCATTAAGAACAAAACTCTGAACAACTGTAATAACCATAAGACACTAATATTATCTCAACTGACATGAAGTGGAAAGACTTTATTGAATCCACTTCTACGTCAGCTGCTAAGAAAGTTGGTTTGCTCTCTTGTGCAAGACAATTTTTCTCTCCAGAATCTATCATACATATCTATAAGTCTACCATTCATCCATGCTTAGAATATTGCTGCTACATATGGTTAGGTGCCTCTGTTAATTACCTTAAACTCCTTGATAATATCCAAAGAAGAATTTGCAATATTATCGGTCCTGATCTGGCAAATTAGCTTCAGTCGCTTTCCCACTGCCATAAGGTTTTTACCCTGTGGTGTTTCTATAAATACTTTTGTGGTAATTGTTCAGATGAGCTGTTCACGATGGTATCTAGACTCTTTTAATTTAAGCGCATTACTAGACTGGCATCAAGATCTTATCAATTTACAGTTGAGCTGGCTAGATGTAGCCATAAATTCGATGCTAACCATTTCTTTTCTCACAATTCTCACTTGTGGAACTCCCTTCTGCCTCCATGCTTTCTAGCCAACTTTAATCTCCAAAATATTTATATGTAAAAAATTAAAATCAAAATTTAAATTCTTCAATCACTATCTACTGTCTTCCTGATTACTCTTTTTTTTTCTTCCTGCTCATTAGTAATGTTTCTGTTCCTAATTCTTCCACACCTAGTAACTCCTTGTTTTTTAGTGGCATTATTGCCTTGCTCAGAGTGAAATCAATAAAAAAAAAACAAAAAAAAAACACAGTCAGCACTTGTGTTTAAAGGTTGGGATATGCACACTGCATTAAATGCAATTTCTTGTTTGAAAGTTTTTTTCAGGCTTATTCAAGATTATAAGTTCCACACTAGTGAGAAAAAAGCAGAAGCTGCATATGCACCAAAATTTACATGCACATGCTCCAAGGTAGCGGGAAGGCCAAGACTGACTTTGCATTTCCCAACTCCCATTGATAGTGGAAATATTCAATTTTTTCATGCTTCTACGGCAGTTTTCATGTAGTTTGCAGCCATTTTCTACTGGCCAGATTGAGAGCCTATAGCTGGCTGCCACGAATAGGCAGGAAGATTCTATTGGCCAGATTGAGAGCCAACAGCTAACTGACACGAATGTTAACTAGCATGCTAGCATGCAAAAAAAATCGATAGCTGCATTCGTTACAAGTGGGAAAAATTTAAATCTGCATGGCACTTTACTCCAGTTGGCTCATTCACTTGCTTAAACTCAACGTTGATTTCTGATTCCGCAGAACTGGGTTGGGCACGAAAAAGTATTTGTTGTTAACATTCTTTTTTCATTTGGTTTTTCCAGTTACGAGTCCTTTTTTAATGCTGATTGTTTTGTGTTCATTTTGTTTAGTTGTTTTTTTTGTAACAGATTTAATGTTTAGTATAGAGCTTTGAAAAAATTTGCAGTTTGAGATAGGCAAGAAGTAAGGCATGTAGCAACATCTGCATGGCAAAAGGCACTCCTTTAAAGGCAAGGAACGGCAAAAATATTTTAAGTCAAGTGATAGCGATTACTGTAGGAGTCATACAATTTTTGAATTGAGCACAGGAAACGCCGGGCCATGCTGCCAGTCAAGCAGAATCACTTGTAAAATTCAATAATGTCCAAAACCAGACTAGTAACATTCTACCACCAAGCAGACCTTGACCAATCAACTATCATGATCGATGGGTTTTCTCTCAAGGTTTCTTGCCTTGAACGTCTATTGGGACTCATGCTCTCCCCAGACATCATCAGGTGGAACTCATATATATGATTTACTGATAAACATACTGAAAAAATATATGGTTCATTGTGCCACTCTAGTAAGCTTGTGACTCCCTATAATATACTCTATATTTACAAGAGCCAGATGAGACTCAAAATAGACTATTGTTCTCATATCTCAGCTGGAGCTACCCAGTCCTTACTTGATTGACTTCAAGGTCATCTACATGAATCTGTGGGTGATGAAATATTTTCCTACTACCCCTTTCCGACAGATGAGATGTCACAAGGGCCTTGCTGTTTTATGTCATGTATTCTGAAGAACTACATTCCTTAGTCCCTCCAGCGTTAACCTTTACAACTGGGACCCACCATGACATGTACACAAGGCTGAATCATCTATATTCTCTTTGTATTCCATTAGTAAGGAGTAAGTTCCGCTGGGACAGCTTCTTCCCAAGAACGTCTGGTTTGTGAAAAAAAATCTTGTTAGGATGTTTTCCAAATCACTACAGTCTTGACCTCTAGCTGTTGTCTTTCCTGCATAACTTCATGAATTTTTCTAATGCTCATATACCACCACACAGTAACTCTCTACCTTGAGTAGCTCTCGAGCCTTGTATTGAGCAGACATTACTATATATATATATATATAATTAGTTGAAAATGGAGTTGAATTGGTTAGATGTAACCAATTGAGTGGACATTAGTATACATATATATATATATATATATATATATACATAATTAGTTGATAATGGAGTATATATATATATATATATATATATATATATATATATATATATATATATATAGTTGAAAATGGAGTTCAATTGGTTAGATGTAACCAATTGAGTGGACATTAGTATATATATATATATATATATATATATATATATATATATATATATATATATATATACATAATTAGTTGATAATGGAGTACATATATATATATAAATATATATATATAATTAGTTGAAAATGGAGTTGCATTGGCTAGATGTAACCGGAAGTTCTATGTAAAAGTTTCTTTTCTTGCTTGTGGAACTCTCTTCCAGCTCCATGCTTTCTGGTTGACTTTAAACTTCAAATATTTAAATGCAATATCAAGCATTATCTACCCTCTTCCTGATTGCAGTGGCTTTACTGCCTTACTTGCGGTAAAGCCAATTTAACAAAAAAGGCAATGGGTTGTCATTTTTGCCACGATCAGCAATAACTCTAGGCTAATATGCTTAAGAACAATCACAGTTACTTTATTTGGACCAGTAGCAGTATAAGATTAGCAACAAGGTTTCATCAATTTGCAACTGAATTGGCTAGATGTAACCATAAATTCAATGTTGACAGTTTCTTTTCTCACACTTCTCACTGTGGAACTCCCTTCCGGCTCCATGTTTTCCAGTCGACTTTAATCTGCAAAAATTTAAATGCAATGTCAATCTTTATCTACTGTCTTCCTGATTATACTTCTATTGTTCTTGCTCCTTAGTAATGTTTCTGTTTCTAATTCTTTCACATCCAATAACTCCTTGTGTCTTAGAGGCTTTCCTGCCTTGCTTAGTGTAAGTCTGATTTTTAAAAAAAAACAGGATTTTTTTAATACAATTTATTGAAAGAATAAATAACAATGACAGTTACAAAATAGTAAAAACATGTCTTGTAATTTATGGCAAGTAGACTTTAAGTATTTAAACACAATACTAGATTGGCAGAGAGGTCTCATCATTTTACAGTTAAAATGTCTAGATGTAACCGTAAATTCTGTGCTGAGAGTTTTCTTTCTCACACATCTCGCTTGTGGAACTTTCTTTCAGCTTCTTACTTTCTGGACAACTTTAATCTTCAAAAATTTATATGCAATGTCAATCATCATCTATTGTCTTCCTGATGTCTCTACTACTGCTCTCGCTCCTTAGTAATGTTTCTGCTTTTTGATTCTTTCACACCCAGTAATCCCTTGTCTCTTAGTAGCTTTACTGCTTTGCGCGAGGTAAATCTGATTAAATGAAAAAATTATCATCAATTCTACCAAACTTTAAATGTTCTACATAGTCACTCCTACCAATCCCAGAATTCCTTGAGTAGAGCAGACATAATTGAGCTGTTTACCAACAAGGAATCCATCTTAAATGGCTAGTCAAAACATTTCCAATTCTCTTTAGCACCAACTACACAGTCCAGTAGGTTGTAATCGATCATATCTCTTGACAATCTGGTTGGAATTGGATGTGGTATCAGCACGACAAGATTTGACAAAAGTAATTGATCAGCAGAATGGTGTTAAAGTCACAGGTGCTGATGGCATCCCACCAGAGATCTGAAAGAACAAAGAACCTTCTGTGTACAACAAAATCTTTTGTAAAATACCTACTTAGCACCAGGAGCAGAATAAACTCAAGATTTAAAAAAAAAAATGATTATCATCATCATCGTTAATATATAAGGAAAGAATTCCTGTTTTTGCAAACTACCAGAAAATTACGTTTTTTAACCATGAAAACAATCTCAAAGAGAGTTTTGCTAAATAACTTTGTGTTTATTACAATGAAGATCATTTTTTATTTTATCCTAAAAAGTTTGATTTAATTTTTAATTTTAATTTTTTTTTTTTACATTAAGGTTCTTATATATTTTTTTTCCATCTGTTGAAACAATGCACATTGTGACCGTGTTCATAGTTGATGCCATTGAGTGTCAGCTTTTTCTTTTTTGTTAATAATGTTTCCGTTTTTTGTGGGGCTGAGCACAGTGGAATAATGGATAGCAGCTCGGATTGTGGAATCGGATAGCCGAGTTTGAATTCCATTCGCATCTATTGCATTCACTTACATGCTAATAGCCTTGGGAAAGGTAGGAATGCTCTTCTTATCCTCCCAGCTATGGGTAAATAGTAGGATAAACTGGGTTCTATAGCCTATAGATGGTGACTGGTTTACCACAGAAAGAAATGGCAAGCTACTGCAGGAAAAAAAAAATCTGCCTCATCAGTCATGTATCGAAAGATACATGATCGTTTAAGTGTGTATAATGCATGGCACATAATGGACTAAATAAAATGACCAAATATAGATTTTTATAGCAAAATGACCAACAATATATTTCCTAATAAGGAGTCATGGTCGAGTAATGGATAGGGGCTCTGAGTGAGGAATCCGAGTACCAAGTTAAAATTCCATTCGCATCCATTGCATTTGCTTACATGTTAATACCCTTAGGAAAGGTATGAATCCTCTTCTTATCCCCTCAGCTATAGGTAAATAGTAGGACAAACCGGGTTCTATAGTCTTGAATGGCAATTGGTCTACTGCAGAAAGAAATGGTAGCCTACTGCAGGAAAAAATCTGCCTCATTAGTCATGTATCAAAACATGATCGTCTAAGCATGTATCACACATGAAAGTAGAAAGAAGGGCCCAAACAAGAACTTTGTATTCCAGAAAAAAGTAGAAAGGACTGTTTTTGTAATTTTTATTGCTCAACCTCATTCTGTGGTTGTCAGAATGACTTTTCCTATATATATATATATATATATATATATATATATATATATATATATATATATATATATATATAATATATATATTTTTAAGAAAAACAGACCACTTTAAGGTTCCATTATAATAATTTATTTCCCCAGAGCCCTTTTAAAAGACACTGGATCATCAGATAGCACTTCCTAAAGATGAAACAAAATGAAATTAAATTAAAATTCATACTTTTGATGGGTAGTGTAAGTTTTTGTAATTTAACAGAGGGGGTAATGAGGGGTGGTTAGAGAGACATGGTCGAGTTTAGAGATGGTTTATTTAATATTTCTTTCAATCATACTTAGTATTGGGGGAGGAGGGACCAGACCTTGACCTATTTAATTGGTTATATATATATATATATATATATATATATATATATATATTTTAATCGATTTCATCCTAAGCAAGGCAATGAAGCCACTAAGACACTAGGGGTTATTTGGTGTGGAAGAATTAGGAAGAAAAACATTAGTAACAACCAAAAAGAGAAAAGAGTAATTAGGAAGATAGTGGATAGAGATTAACATTGTATTTAAATTTTTGCAGATTTAAATTGGCTGGAAAGCACAGCTCTGTAAGTGAGTTCCACAAATGCCTTCTCAGGCTAATATTCTCAGCTAACATGAAGTGTAAAGATTAGATTGAATCCATTGCTAGGTCAGCTGCTAAGAAAGTTGGTCCAAGGTGCCATGCTAGACAATTTTTCTCTCTTGTACTTAGACTTTATGAATATAAGTGCAGTACTAGACTGTCGATGAAGTCCCATTGATATGCAGCTGAGATGGCTAAATGCAACCATAAGTTCTATGCTAACAGTTGCATCTTAGTGGCATTATTGCCCTAGTTGGGGTTAATTGATTAAAAAAAAAGAAAACAGTCTTTTGTAGACATATTGTTTATTAACAAGTGATTCAATGCTATGAACTCTTTTAAAATCCTTCTTTCCATATAATAGGATAATGATGATTGTATGTACTTATAATGTAATTTTAAGACATAGGCTAGTGGTTAGTATATTCACTTTCCAAACCTGAGACTTGGGTCTGAATCTGGCAACAAGGCTTCAGATCAGGAGATTAAAGGCTTGTGGGGAACCACCTCTTATTTGCTGTTGCCCACGCAAACCAATTGCGTTAGCCCCCATTAGGATCCCAGCTATAGCAAATAGTGAACACCCAAACAAAAACAAAATACTATGAAAGTATAAAAATAAATTTTTATAGTAAAATTACCAAAAATATATTATTATATAAAATATTACCAACAATACAATTTTAAAGCAAAATGACTAGCAATACAATTTTATGCAATACAAACCACAAGTGGGCTCTGTGGGTATCAGACAAACACAAATGTGTCTGAGCTGGCGTCTGCAACATCGATTGACTAATCACCCGAACATACACGCATACTCAGAAATGAGTGGCCTATCATTAAATACAATTATAATATGTATATACAAAAACTAAGGGACTGATTTAGTGTCAAGTATTCAATAAAGGGTAAAACATTCAAAATCATTGAGAGGGGGTAAAGTTGATCCCCTCCACACGCACACACTTTTTTTTGTTCAGATGTTGAATCTTGCAGATCACATTACATTTTTTTACAGAAATGTTCACCCTGTACAAGGTTATGAGGTCACACTTGAGATAGAGGATTATTTTAAGGGATAGCTTATATGGATAGGAGGGGACGATAACAGGATTGTCTTGATCAGGGAAACATCCTTGTAAGGGTCGGTTCCACAGAGCAGTGGTTCATGGGAAGAAGCTATTCAAGTGGAACTTACTTCTCACCAACGGAATATGGAGGGAACGTGGTTGGTTTGCTACAATGTACATGGCATGGTAGGTGCTAGCCATGAAAGGTCAGACCTGGTGGAACCAAGGAATGTACATCATCTGAGCATTTTCCATGAGTGTAGTGATAGAGCAGTAAGCGGCTCACCACATCCCACATGTGAGATAGAGGTTGGAGGGTGGAAAAGGATTTGTCACCCACATGGACTCAGAGATGGTTTTGAATGCTATCAAGACTGCAAAGCAAGGAATGGGATGCTACCATCCAAATCTTCAAGAGATAGTTGTTCTATAAAATTGCCACAACAGATAAAAGAGGAAGTATAGCTGCCATTCTTTACAAATTGATTTATAAAATATTGAGCATTTATATGTCCAAAATATCTTTCAGTTGAATGCCTGCAGACCTAAAGAAAAAAAAGAAAAAGTACTAAAATGCCCGAATCAGCAGAATATAAATATGGATCTTTAAAAATTTAATAAAATAACAGCCGAATGTTTGACTGAGCAGGGAAAATTGGGTAAGAATCTCAAAGAAGCTTTATAATGATAAAAAAAAAAAATAAAAACGCTTCACCTATTGGCAAGCAGCAACAGTATTTATTGAAAGATAAAATTGATAATGTCTAAATCTAATTTATTACAAATGGTAGTGTCAAATAGGCGTATAAGTTGTTTATCATGTCAGTTCAGTTAGGGAATGGACTGGCTGAACCTTCTTTTTCATATTTTTTGTTTTATTGCTTCTTGCAAATCCATAGGCACTTTCAAAATAATGGAGAAAAAATAAATTGATCTCTGACCTCTTCAACCTTGAGTACAGTTGCTTTTCTACACCACAGATTTTTTTTTCTAAAGATAAATGAAAAATAATGGGGAATAATTCAATAGCGAATCTAATCCAACTTTTTGTGTGTGTATGAATATATATATATATATATATATATATATAAAATAAAAATATTTCTTCATATATATATATATATATATATATATATATATATATACATGTATATCAACCAAGACACTTATTTTTACATCTGTATCAAAGCAAAAATTTTTGTATAAATTGTGCCTTGCACAATTTTCTCAAATTTACAACTTATATGCATATATATTATCTATCTATCTATCTATCTATCTATATATATATATATATATATATATATATATATATGTGTGTGTGTGTGTGTATTTATGTATGTATAGCTGGCGACTCGTATTCGAGGATATCTGTCTACCAGGGCGGCTAGCAAATCCCTATTGCAGATGCTTGCTCAGGCACATTTGTGTTTATTCAACACCCACAGAGCCCTCCTGTGTTTTATAGTGCAACTATGCTGAGCAGACCTTAGTTACAGTTTCTGGGAAAGTGTGCTTTATCTAGCATGATCAACAATTTGAACAAGGCCAGCAAGCCCAAGCCCTTGGCCATGATGAATTGTGACTTCATGCTAGCATAGTTGTTGACCACACCCAAGGGCACCATCTAACCAGTTTCACTCACAAGGTTTGGGTCAACCTGTAGTATGGTTTCCAGGCACTTTCCAAAGGTGCCACATACTGGGATTGATCCCCCCAGTCCGATAACATCAGGAAGTCTCCTTCCTGACAAATCGACCATGGTGAGATTTGAACCCGTGTCTCAGGGTCAGAAAGCAAATGTTCTAACCACTCAGCCATGTGCATGCATGCATGCATGCATATATATATATATATATATATATATATATATATATATATATATATATATATATATATATATATATATATAGAGAGAGAGAGAGAGAGAGAGAGAGAGATAGATAGATATGCATGTATGATTATATATATATATATGCATTCATAATTATATATATATATATAGATATATATAGATATGCATTTATAATTTTATATATATATAGATATAGATAGATAGATATAC
>OZ010597.1:62291069-62491069 GCA_963932145.1 Acanthosepion lycidas | reverse complement strand
ACTACATCCAACAGCAAGCCCTCTGATCAGGAGGTTTTGAGGATTGTGGAACCACCTCTTAATTGCTGGTGTTCCAAAGTCCGTTCTGACCTGGGGTGGTAGCACCTGTTAGGGTACCAGCTATGGGTAAATAGTTAACTCCCAAATTGGGGTCAAAGCTATGAAAATGTAAAAAGAGGTAAAAATTATTACCAGCAATAAATTTTTGAAGAAAAATTATTACCAGCAATACATTATTAACAGCAATACAGTTTTGAAAAAAATATTATCAGCAATACATTTGTTGAAAAAAAATACCAGCAATAAAAATTTTGTCGGCATTAAATAAGACATTGAGGTTGATATGCCGTAAAACAAACCAAACCAAGCTTATAAAATTTCTTTTTCCCTGAATTCAGTAACAGGTTTCTCTATTTTATGAAAGAAATCTAGAATTACAAATGCATCCCCAAAATTAGAGGCTCATCATACATTAATACATTATGGAAACAAAAAGGTAGCCCTGAAGACCCTAACACATACAGAGATATGTCAATTGGGTCCATCATGGTGAAAGTATTAATGAACATTATATTAACGAGACTCATTGTTTTCTGGAAGTCGACACTTCACAACCAAGTTTGTTTTTTATGCTGGTAAGAGATGCAACAATGGCATATATGTCATCAAACAACTGCAAGAAATTTCTTACCTGTCCAATAGGAAAGAGTATACCTGTTTTGTCGACAGCAGCATATAACTGCATCAATAGAGACTTCCTCTTCTCATCTATTAGAAATCATCTTTCAAGCTCAGAATCCACTGAATGGATCAATCTAATCACCTGTCAAGGACCCCAAAACAGAAACATTTCAAACCTCATCAGGGATATGACAAGGAAGAAATGAGAGCTCGAGTCTATTTAAACTTTTCCTTGACTTTGCCCTGCTAATTTCTAAGCACAGATGTAAAGAGATGGGTAATGACTATTTAAGCATTCCATAGAAAACAATGATCCTGCATTCCATCCTGAGACCAATGTATTCCTGAGGGGAGGGAGTCTGCTGCTGATGACAGAGGGTATTCATTTCTATTTCTTTGTTTTTTTATCATTTCACTCAAAGTTAGGAAATCGGAACACAAGGGCATGAGGAGTATAAGAGAATGAGAAAACTGAAGTGAGGAGAAAGGACAATAAAAGAACAGGATTCAGAAAGAAAGAAAATGATGATTGGCTTTGCATTTAAATTTTTGAAAACTGTAGGTAGCACAGAAGCAAGAAACCGGAATGGAGATCTAGAGGTGTAAAAAGAAGGTACTAGAATAAAACTGATGGTTGCATCCAGTGAATTCAATAGTAAAACTGTAAGACCTAGCTGCCAATCTAGTAGCATGCTTAAATTCATGAAGTCAAGGCTCCAAGAAGGTCAATGATGTTTTTGTTCAAGATGTAGATAATTAATGAATATGAAGTGAACAATATTATATATATATATATATATATATATATATATATATATATATATATATATATATATATATATGTATATATATATATATAGATAGATAGATAGATAGATAGATAATATTAGTGGTAAATATACATATATATGCAAAATCCACAGGTGCATATACACACATGTATATTTTTTGAATAAAAATTCTGAGAGGATAGAATCCAGGTAGAACTCAATGTCCAGGACAGAGTAAGGATTTACGCCTTTTTATTATACATATATATATATATATATATATATATATATATATATATATATATATATATATAATATAAATATATATATAAAAGTGAACATAGAAGTCAACACTTAGAGGCGACAGTCTGTTTCATGCTAGATGCAATCGTCAGGCCACGAGTACTGTTATTTTTCTCGGCTATTTAAAAATGAAAATAAAAAATAAAAATAGATAAAAACAAGCAAAATAATTTAACCCAAATAAACAAATAAACGACTTCCGGTAAAATAACCGCCAAAATAGACTACCCACAATGCACCAGTGACCCGTATATGTATAAATAGCCGAGAAAAATAACAGCACTTGTGGCCAGATGATTGCATCTAGCATGAAACAGAGTGTTGCCTCTAAGTGTTGACTTCTATGTCGCTTTATATTTACACACGCTCTATCTCTGATATTGAGCACTTTATCCCATAAATATAGCACACCTTAAGACTATATTTCTTTATATATATATATATATATATATATATATATATATATATATATATATATATAGGGTGTGATGGGAGATAAATTTTGCCATTTTATATTTTTAATTTTATGCATGGACATTGTTTTTCATTTTGTCAAAGTACAGTATAGTAGGGTCATTTGGAGACTGTGAGAAAAAGAGAACCAGGATGCAATTCATTCTAACAAAAATTTGGATACGGTATGTTGTGCTGCTTGCCGATCATGCCTGGAGCTCCAATACAAACATTTCAGAGTGTTTGACAGTGCAGAGGATTCAGAAAGAGTTGGATTTGTTCTAATAGTGATAGGAAGGTACAGCAGCTTAGAAAAATCACTCTGATGATTCTGATGAGAAAAGAATTTTTGAATTTTGTGGTGAGGGCCTCAGGCTCAACAAAGAAGCCTACATCAAGTGCCTTGAGGAGGTAGTGCCGCTCTGAGTCTGGTGGAAGACCCTATGTCTGGCAACAGGGCTTTGTACCATGCCACATAAACAGGAGAACCTAATCATGGCTGTCAGGCAATTTCTGTGACCACATCCGGCCACCTAACTCCCCAGAAAGTAACCCCATTGATTATTATGGCGTGAAATGCAGTTGAGCAAGAGACCAAGAAAATTCCTTGTAACATCAAAGATTATCTGAAACCAAATATAATGGCACAAACCTGCATCCCACTGGTGAGAAGGAAACCATCATTAGATCCAATGTGATTTAACTGACTTGGACATGAATGAGCTTTGCTCATCAAGCAAGGTCTGGCAGTGCCCTTTTAGCAAAATCCTTCTCATCATATCCTAATGTAAACAAAGCAAATTCTAAAGAAGTGATGTAATTTTTATTTCTTAATCTTACAGATACCCATGTTTGAGTAGATGCCCCATTTATTTATTAAATAGTATATTTATTTTGTCTACTAGCCTGAATATTTGAGAAAACTTATTAAAGAAAAATATATGAGAGGGAAATTTTTGTTAGATCTGACGTGCCTTAACCAACTTGGTCATGAAGAAGCAAGGTCTGAACAGTGCCTTTTAAGTGAAGTCTTTCTCATCATAGATTCCTCAAAATTTGCATATACTGCTCAGTTTTGTATACAAATGTAAATGACAGATCTAACAATATTTTCCCTCTGCACAGGGGGAGATATAACCTCATTCATTATAACCTTTATAATGGTAACCCTCTATTTTGAGTGTCTTTCAAGCCTTGTATTAGGTTAACTTCAGAATTTTAAAAAATCAGTTTCCTGATATTTTGGAAAGGCATATTCAAAAGTAATAGAGTGAAAAAAAATAAAAACTTTAATTTCTTAGATATTTTATAACATTAAAAAAGAAGGGAAAAAATAGTGAGTAATATTCTATTTCCTAACACAGAAAGTAATAAAATTATGAAAATAACTTTGATGGTCAGATATTTTATACGGTAAAGAATAAAAATGAACAGGATTATTGGTAATCAATACTTGATTAACAGACAAAAAAGTCCAATTTATTTTTGTTAATATTTCAATGTTTATTCCCATGTTCCAGAATCTATACTTGGTGAACAGGAATAAATATTGAAATACAAAATATTCTCCCTATGAGGTGAATATATATAAAAGATTTTGACAATTTCTGCTCTGTTAATCAAATATTGATCCCATACAAATATGTTTTTACATTAATTTCATCTTCGGTACAAAAGGAAAATATGACTAAGTATTTTGTTTCATATGTCCATAAAATGCATAGCGAAAACTAAAATGAACCAATTATTTTAACCGAAACAATGTCTAGTGAGATTTTTGATGCCACTTAAGCAAAATTATTTTACTTAAAAAAAAAAAAATGCTCAGTGATGACTCAATAAGATAAATAAATAAGTAAAGTTTTAAAAAAGTGAAAAGTCATTTGTGAATACAACCTTGTAATAAAAGCATAATAAACCAGCATTTAACAAATTACCCACAAAAAAATACTATTTACATTGTTCGGGCTGTTGTTCTCATCTTTATTGTCATATTCACAATGATTCAGTCATTGTACACTCCGGCCTTCTTCAGGTGATATAGATGGGATGAGAGTTTGATGTTGCTAATGGCCAGATAGAAACTCTTCAGCCTTGATTGGCAATCCATCTAGAGATGGTGACTCAATGAAAACACCCATCCCTGATCAGGCTTGTAGAGATCTGTTGCTTAAAAAAAACTGTATGGAGACTGAAATTTTTTTAGCTATTTACACTATTTATATTGTTTGAACTACTGTCCTGATCTATATTGTCCCCAAGGAAACATGTCCTAGTGGATAAAAGCGTTAGTTGAAGTAAGCCAAAGTGTTGTGAGTTCAATACCTGACCACAGCAGAAGTGAACAAAACTTGCAGATCTGAGTTACTAAAAGTAAATAACTGAAACTGAGATATCTATCAAAAGGCATGGCATGTGGAACTAGAACAATCTACCCGCATGAATGAAATAAAGGTTTTGGTTTGAAATTCTAATGGATATCACCTGAAGATGGCCTGAATGTACAGAGGCTAAAATGTTGTGAATATGGCAATAAAGATGTGGACAACAGTCTGAATTATATAAATAGTTACAATACAGAAATTAAAAAAAAAAAAATCATTTAACCCTAATCAAGGCAGGAATGCAACTAGTATAAAGAGGGTTACAGAGAGTGAAGGTAAAAAAAAAAAAACAGGGTGTATGTGGAATTGAGGAAAGAATAAAAGTTGAATGGGATTCAAGAAGACAGAAGATGGCAAATGACATTGCATTTAAATTTTTGAAGTTTGTAGTTATCAAGTTAGAAAAGAAAATATTTTCGGGAAGTGTGAGAAAAAAAATATAGACAGATATTAAAGAAATACTACATAATATTTTTCTATCATCTTCACCTGGTTTTATAGAATTCTTATTTTCTATAGAATTTTAATAAAGAGTAAGAAATAGTAGCATTCTATAGTGTGTGTTTCCATTTCTATTTAATATAGAAATAAATGGTTGCAGGAAAGAAAGATACAGTCCCAAAACATTTATATGGTTTTTATATCAATATATAATTGTTAATATCAGGGTAATTTTACAATACATTTAATAATTTCACCCCAAGAAAGGAAATTGTTACTAGGAGTTATTGTTTGGTTGATTTTGTTTAGTGGCATATTAACCTCAAGGGGTTATGTTATGCCAAAATCGAAATATTTTGAAGACAATTTTATGGCTTCAACTATGTATATATTAAATATAATTGTATGCCTTCAATTACAGATAAAATGTACTGTTGGTCATTTTGCGATAAAATGTATTGTTGATCATTTTGCGATAAAATTTGTTGATAATTTTTAAAAAATTGTATTGCTGGTCATTTTGTTTAACATTGTATTGTTGGTCACTTTACAATATAAAATGTATTTCTGGTAATTTTACTATAAAAATGTATTTTTAGGCTTTTATTGTGTTATGTTTTTGTTTGGGGGTTTCACTATTTATCCATAGCTATGACCTGAACAGGTGCTAGCACTCCAGGTCAGTTTAAACCTGGTTTGGTTTGCTTTATTGCACATCAACCTCAATGGGTTATTTATTGCCAACAAGAGTTTTATTGTTAGTATTTTTTCCAAAAATGTATTTCTGGTAATATTTATTTTCTTCAAAAAACTCATTGCTGGTATTAAAATCTATTTTTACACTTTCATAGTGTCCTAACCCCAGCCTGGGGGCCAAACACTCGCCCATAGCTGGGATCCCAACAGGTACCACCACCCTGGGTCAGGGGGACCTGGGAGCACCAGCAAACAAGAAGTGGTTCCATGCTCCCTCAAACCTCCTGACCAGAGGCCTTGCTGTCGGATGTAGTTTATCATCATACCCAGGACATGGATATAGTTTATCATCATACACAGGACAGGTTTAGCCCTGGGATCAACACCAATTAACAGGTGGTTCTATACTCCTTAAAAACTCTAATTTCCTGATCAGAGGGCTTGCTGCCAGATGTAGCTTATCGTCATACCCAGGATTGGTGAGGAGAAATGGCAATGAAAGGACATGATTAGGAAGACAAGATTGTGATTGATGTTGCATTTAAATTTTTGAAGATTGTAGGGGACAGGGAAGTAAGAAACAAGAAAAAAGTACTAATGGCAAGAATTGTGAGAACAGAACCTAGTTACATCTAGCTAGTTCAACAGTAAATCGACAGGACCTAGTTGCCAATATAGTAGAAAATTGATGCAGTTAAGGTAACAAAGAAGAGAGCTCAGAAAAACTGCCAAGAAAATATTTATAGAAAAGACAATGGAACACTACATTATGACAGTGATTGAAATCAAGTTGCCAGGTCAGGACCAATAATATTGCAGTTGTTTCTTTGAATTATGTTGAGAATCTGAAGGTATATAACAGCAGCAACAAACCAAATAATGCAGCAACGTTCAATATACATAGAAATGATAGATTTATAAACATGTAAAATTGGTTCTGGTGAAAAAACTTTCTGGCATGACTCACAACGAACAAAATTTCCTAGCAGTAGAGCTGCCAATTGATTCAATATAAACTTTTCACTTCATATCACTAAAAAACGTTAGCCCAAGAAGGTTCAATGAGTCACCCTTCTGAAGGCTAGCATCAGTTATACTGATTGAAGGCTGAAAGGGTTCTCTTAGATGATTATTAGAGAGTAGTTTTGTATTGGAGCCCATAGGATAAAATTTTTTTTAAATTTTGTGAAACTATTTAAGATCAGCAATGCTGAATATCTACAAAACTAAAAAAGAAAAAAATCATTTATATTCATATGAAATAATAATAATAATAATAATAATAACATATATATATATATATATATATATATATATATATATATATATATATATATATGTAAGTGGATATTTAAATCAACACCTAGAGGCAACAGTCTGTTTCATGCTAAATGCAATCATCAGGTGTTGTGTTTTTGCCCAACTATTTACATATACAGATTAGTAATGCATTGTGGGTAGTCTGTTGTTTTATTCTAAGTTATTTAGGTTGGCAGTAATGATTGTTTTTTTAATTTTTACCGGGGCTACTGAGTGGGAATAATTGTGAATCTGAATGCAGTTTTTGGGCTATTTATAGTATTGTTAACATTTTTTTTTAATTTTTAATTATTATTTTATTGTTGGTTGTTATTATTATGTTCTTTTATGTTTATCTTTGTGTGTATTGTTTGTTAATTTCTTTGTTATTTACTTAGTTTATTTCCTTATTTATTTGTTTGGATTAATTTATTTTACCTATCTTTGTTTATTTTATTTCATTTATTCTTGTTCGATTTTCAGTTTGTGATTTTTAAGTAACATAGTCAAAATCTGTTTTCGTGCCTGCGTCTTAAGAAGAGTTCTGATCATTTATTTAGTAGTTTGTTTTGGTCTGGTAAGGTAATTTTTTCCTCTACTTTTATATTTACGTAAACTCTATCCCTGATATTGAGCACTTTAACCCATAAATATAGCATACTTTAAAACTATATTTTATCATATATATATATATGATTTTGTTTGCATTAAAAATACCAGAGTTCAGCCATACAACCTAAAATCATAAAATGAAGGTGACGTATCTTTGAAGTTTTCAGCTCATAAAATCCTCTTTGATTTATGAACCATGAGAAACAAATCTTATTTATTATTTATGGGTTGATATAGTATAAGCTTCAGTAGTCTGTTTTAATACCTAGTCACTTCTTTAATATTTTGTGTTTGGTTGTTATGTGAGGGGAAGTTTTTCAACTGTGAAAAAGACGTTAACTCTGACTGCTTCCACATTTTGATGACAGTGGGATTTTTTTCTGTCTCTGTACAAACAGATTTTAATCATTTAATTTTAGAAATATATAAATTGTTTATTTTCTGTTATCTTTCTTCTTGTAGGTGTGTTTAAGCCATAACTTTTTTTTATGCATAAATGCTTTCTTTTGAATGCCAGCATGCTTGCCTTTCAAGCAGATGCCTTATTCTCCAGTTAGAATCATCTCAGATTAAGAACTGTATGCATAAGTGGCCTTTTAAAACACACACACAACTTGAATGCAATCTTTTTGCCTTTCTAAAATTACCACTTATAATTAAAATGTATGAAACTTTGCATTTATGTCATTAATTAACTGCATCAAGAAAATTATATGAAGACAATTATTTTAAAAACATTTATTCCAATTGTAAATTGTTTGAATGAAAATTAACTGAAAGGACAATTATATTAAATGATAATTATTTGAAATACCTATGTGTGAAATATGTATGTGGTCATGCTTTGAGAGAATCAACACTGATTGACATAGAACTAATAATGCCCTTGAAAGATGGCATAAGGCATTTTTGCAGCAAGTGTCATCACATCAGTAATATAATGTAAATAGTTACAATACCTCATCTCAGAAACATATATAGCTTTCAGCATCTGAGTGCAGTTCCATCAAGCTTAGGCAAAAGGGTTATAGTTAATAGCCTACCCCACTTAATGTTTAACTCTAATTGTTACAGATTTTTTGCTATTAGTAAACAGGTAAGGTAATTATAGGAAAATGTTTTTCAAAAGTGATCACTGGCCCACTCTCCGTTCCATCAGTGACATGCAAAATAAGACATTTTGTCAAGATATCTCGTAATAGGAGAGAGCACATGTTACATTTCAAACCAAACCCTTTATTTAGTCCATGGGGATGGATTGTTCTAGTCCATGTTTTTGGATAAATGCTGTGAATATGGCAAAAAGATGAGGACAACAGTACGGACAACGTAAATATTGTAAACAGTTACAATGC
Organism: Acanthosepion lycidas; assembly: GCA_963932145.1. Lineage (NCBI taxonomy): Eukaryota > Metazoa > Mollusca > Cephalopoda > Sepiida > Sepiidae > Acanthosepion > Acanthosepion lycidas. The sequence continues at coordinate 62,482,075 of OZ010597.1, read as the reverse complement.
CTTGTCTGAGAAATATAGACAGCAAGCTTGTCTCGCTAAAACAATGACAAATGACGAGTGAATTTAAACCTCACTGGGTGCCCCATACTTTTGGCTACATCTAAACTATGCTTACAAAATCACCATAATGAACAAAAAAGATGCTCTTTGATCAGTTTATCTACAAATTTTATAAAAAAATATAAAAATACAATAAAAAAATGAAAAAAAAAATGAAACATGACCTTACTAGTTGAATTTCAAACATGTTTTAATAAAACTCTTTCTGCTTAAATGCTATACAGTGGGGAAAAGAAGTATTTCATCCCATGCTGATTTTCTGAGTTTGCCACCTTACAAAAATAGGAATGGTTTATAATTTTCAGGGTAGGTCCATCTTGAAAGTGAGAGATAGAATATAAAAAAATTCTAGAAAATCACATTATATTAATTTTTGAATATTTATTTCTTTTTTATTGAAAAAATAAATATTTCACCCCTTAACAACCAGCAATGATTCAGGCTTCACAGACCGCTTATGTGACCAAGAGGCATATAGACTAGTCCTATTACTCAATTATTACTCCTAATCAAGTACTCATTACCTGTATAAAAGACACTAGTTTACAGAATCCTTCAATGAATCAGAATCTAAACTCTCCACAATGGGCAAGACAAAAGAATTGTCTTAGGATATCCAAGACAAAATTGTATACCTGCACAAGACTGGAATGGGCTACAAGATGATTGGCAAGAAGGAGGTGAGAAGGAGTCAACTGTTGGTGCGATAATAAGAAAATGGAAGAAACATCAATTGACTATCAATCTCCCTTGGTCTGGAGCTCCATGCGAGATATCCCAACATGGAGTGAACCTGATGATGAGAAAGGTGAGGAAAGAACAAAGAACTATACAGCAAGAGCTTGTTAATGATCTCAAGGCAGCTGGGAAGATGACATTAGTAACACACTATGTCTTAGTGGACTGAAATCATGTAGTGCCTGCAAGGTCCCCCATACTCAAGAAGGCATATGTATAAGCCTGTCAGGAGTTTGCAAATGAGCACCTTCAGAGGAGGGTTGGGAAAAAGTACTGTGGTCAGACAAGACTAAAATTGAGCTATTTGGCATCTACTTGATTTGCTGTGTTTGGAGAGAAAAAAATGCTGACTTGAACCCCAAGGACACCATCCCAACCATTAAGCATGGTGGTGGAAACATTATGCTTTGGGGCTGTTTCTACATCAGGTCAAGGGTAAGATGGATGTGGCCAAGTACAGGAAAATCTTGAGTGAAAACCTCCTTGTCAGGACACTGAAGATGGGTCGTGGATGGATGTTTTAGCATGACAGTGACCCAAAGCATATGGCTAAGGCAACAAAGGAGTGACTCAAGAAGAAGCACATTAAGGTAATGGAGTGGCCTAGTCAGTCTCTGGACCTTAATCCTTTAGAGAATCTGTGGAGGGAGCTGAAGCCTTGAGTTGCCCAATGACAACCTACAAAACTTAAGGATTTGGAGAGGATTTGCAAAGAGGAGTGGGCCAAAATTCCCACTGGGATCTTCAAAAACTTGGTAACCAACTACAGGAAATATCTAGCTACTGTGTTTGCCAATAAGGGTTTCTTCACCAAATACTGAGTTAGGCTTTGCTATGGCGTGAAATAGTTATTTTTTCAATGAAAAAGAAATAAATGTTCAAAAATTAATACAATGTGATTTTCTAGAATTTTTTTTTCTTATTCTGTCTCTCACTTTCAAGACAGATCTACCCTGAAAATTATAGTCAGTCAGTAATGTGCCATATGTGATACATGCTTAGGCGATCATGTATCTTTCGATACATGCCTGATGAAGAAGATTTTTTTTCCTCCGGTAGACCAGTTGCCATCCAAGGCTAGAGAATCCGGTCTGTCCTGCTATTTACTCATAGCTGGGGTGGAGGGAGAAGAAGAGGATTCATACCTTTTCCAAGGATATTAGCATGTAAGTGAATGTAATGGATCTGACTGGATTTCGAACACAGCTCTCCGATTCCTCAATTTTAGCCACTATCCATTACTCTACCATGCCTCCTTATAAAATTCTAGACCATTCCTATTTTTTTTAAGGTGGCAAACTCATAAAATCAGCAAGGGCTGAAATACTTATCTTCCCCACCTTATATAATAATAATAATAATAATAATAATAATGATAATAATAATAATAATAATAATAATGATAATGATAATAATAATAATAATAATAATAATAATAATAATAATAATAATAATAATAATGACACAAGGACCTTGAAATAGAAATCTCGAAAATGTGGTATATGGGAACATCAACAATCCCTGTTGTAGTTGGAGCCATAGGACTGGTTGGAAAAATTGTAGTAGACTAATTGAAGGGATTCCTGGAAGTCCATGCCTCAAGGACATAGAAAAAATTGTTCTGACAAGTACAGCCCACACTTTACAAAGGGCTTTATCTATGTAATTTTTTTTTTTTTTTTTTTTGTCAGGGGAAAGTGTCATGATGCCATTTCTAACCTTAGGGTCCCTGGGTGGGAAAGAAATGTATAAACGCTTGAAATCAAAGAAAATAAAAATAATAATAATGATGATAATAATAATAATAATAATAATGATAATAATGATAATAATAATGATAATAATAATAATAATAAGACTGAGAAAATGCTTGAAAATTATGAGAATTTTACTTATTTTTTCATGTCTGCAGAACTTCTACCAAAATACACTGAACAGGTAACTAGAGCTATAATATACAAAAAATTAAGAAAAGTTGAAGTGATTCATTTGGTTAACCAACACAAGAATTTTGCATTAAAATGCTCATCAGGGCCGGATATTTGCTAAATCTCCTAAACTTAATCCCATATTCCTCTTTCTGAGCAAAAAAATTCTAATTTTCAATAATGATGAAAGAATAGAGTATAGAGCAGAAATAGCACTTGCATTTCATCTTTGAGGTTCTTGACAAAATCCAAAGAAGGAGTTGTAATATAATCAAGCCTAACTTGGTATTTCAACTTCAGTCATTTGGTAAATATGCAAGCACCACTTCTCCTTCAACATTTTCTTTTCTGTCACTTCCAACCTAAGAAACTTTGTTCTGTTTCCTTGCTTCCCTGATAACTACAATCTTTAAAAAGTTAAATGCAATGTCAATCGCTGTCTTCTATCTTCTTGAATCCTGTTCATCTTTTTTCCTTTCCCCAATCCTCCCTATAATCAATCTTTTCCCTCACTTTCACTCCCTGTAACCCCCTGTGTGCTAGTGGCATCACTGCCTTGTTTGACGTGAAATAATAAAAACAAATTAAATGTAGATAGTATTTCTCCTGCACCCTATAGAAAAAAAAAAAATTAACTAGCTCTAAAATTAAATGATGTGATGTTTCTAATTAAATTTCTTCCCAATATAGATAATGTAATCTATTGTAGTTTTTGTTTTTAATACTACATTTGAGGAAACTTGAATGTTCTTTGTATTTTATTTCAACTTTTTACACAACGATATTCACTCTGTAAAAGCGCTGGGAGTCATTCGAGCTAGAGTGTTACAGAGTAAGAAATATTTTATGTGGATATGTGGGGATGATAAAGGTTAACCCTAAACTGAATTGCTGAAGAATCCTCTTGGGAATTGATTACATGAAGCAGTGGTTCATGAGAAGAAGCTGCTCAAGTGGAACTTACATCACTCCAATGGAATATGAAGGGAATATGAAAGTGGTTTGCTGGAATGTATTTACATATATCAAATCTGACTATAATTTCTAGCAGTGGCTGTTTTATATCACATGATAACCAACAACCAATCAAAATAAAATGCTGTTATGAATGTATTATATGAAAGATGTCAGTTCAAGTTGTATGAGAATCCATAAATGAATTGAACTTTCTAAACATTATCTGTTGACAAATCGCTTTTGTTGTAAACTCAAAGCTTTGGAGCTTGGTATTTACAAACAGACTTTTCTGGACATTACTCTCAAGTTTGATAAGTAGTGTGGGTAGACTCAATTCAATGTGAATGCAAGAAATTTCTGACAATAATAGCTTGGGTTATGACCAGTTAAAGTCTTATAGAAACAGATCTGGAAGCTTAGGCTATGGATTATGACTTGTTTATGAGAAATGTAAGTAAATCTCTCTCTTGCACACACACACACACCAACACACACATATATATATATAAGTTGTACTACATTTAAAGACACACACACACTCACAAACCATAGTGTATATTTAAGCAGTAACCTTCCTTTCTAACAGCTTTCATTGAACATGTCAGACAAGGAAATTTGATGAATTTTTAATTAATTTTTATGATATTCTTACATTTTAAAAATTGTCTATAGTGTCTATTGTTCCAAGAGCTTTTAGATACTTCTTTAGCTCTCTCTCATATATATATATATATATATATATATATATATATATATATATATATATATAAATATAAAAGTGAACATAGAAGTCAACACTTGTCTATTGTTCCAAGAGCTTTTGGATACTTCTTTAGCTCTCTCATATATATATATATATATATATATATATATATATATATATATATATACATATATATATATATATATATATATATAAATATAAAAGTGAACATAGAAGTCAACACTTAGAGGCGACAGTCTGTTTCATGTTATATGCAATCGTCAGGCCACGTATGCTGTTATTCATATATATATATATATATATATATATATATATATATATATATAAGTTGTATGTATTATAGATAAGCATGTAGTTATTATGCTACATTTAAAGACACACACACCACACCATAATGTATCCTTGGGCAGCAACCTTTCTTTCATACATGTTTCATTGAATATGACAGACAAGGAAAATTCGATGAATTTTTTATTTGGTTTTTCTAATATTCTTACATTTTTCCTTTTGTGGAAGTAAGGGAATGTAAGAATTGTTCCAAGTTTTTATAGCTTCTTCTTTATCCATTTTCAAGGGGTTTGTTGTTTTCCTTGTCTGTCATTCAATAATATATATATATATATATATATATATATGTTCGTGAGTATTCCATCTTCTACCAAGGATGAAGACCCACTGTGCACTATGATTCCACCTATATATATATATATATATATATATATATATATATATATATACATATATATATCAACATATATATAGTTTCTTCTTGCTGCCTGTAGATTGCATAATTGCATGAAATTGGCAATAGAGAAGCATGCATGCAGAAAAGTTTATGATTAATTAATATTATTTTATTTATTTTCATTTTATAATTATGTATTATATTTATATTCAATTTTAAGGCTCCATATTTCATTGTACATTTTACTTCAAGATTCTGCAATTATATATATAAAAGTGTCTTCTGTCATTAATAATTATATTATAACATAGCCAATGATGGGTTGTTCCTTTGCTGGTCAGTACTGTCGCTGGTCAACTGATGGTTATCTCCTTTCCACTTTGTTCCTTCATCTGCTTCAGTCCCACATTGTGTTCATTGTTCACAGAGCTGTGAAGAATGAATTTTATCTGTACTTGAGCATTGGATTGGACTATGGCAGAACCATGATACAAAAGGACAAAGAATGCTTCCACTAGCAAAAATAAAAACAAAATAACGAAGATGGTCACTGGATTAATTTTTAATTGGTTTATATAGATTTTGATACAACAAAATTAATCCTTCCCATTAAACTATTGTGACATATGGCAGCATGTCACTTGGGGTTCAGCAGCTTCTTCATCCACTGCTGTCTCATTTTGACTGCATCTCTTGCCATCTCTCACTCCAAATTCTGGGTCACTTAAGTGCTGTATATATGTATTTCACCCAACTCCCACCACACCTCAGGACTTATCAATATTCATATCAGTTATTTTCTCCAGTTCTTAGAGAAACCACACTGACCTTCAAACAAAGCAGTCAGTTATTCAAAACAATACATTCTTCAACAACAAACTTTGTTTATCATTCCTTTCTATATGCTGATGATAATTGGCCTGCAATTGTTTACTTATTCAAAACAATATTTTTTTTGATAACAAACTTTGTGTTTATAAATTATTTTTATTTCCTTGATGTCAAAGAATTTCCTTTGTTGTTGAGTTTCCAATATGACCCATATAATTTTTGGCCCATTTTGCATGTTTACAAATGACACTCCAGATTGTTTACATCACCAGCTTTGTGAATTCTAACAATTCCATTTGTCTTTTGGCTTACATTTTACATTCCTATTTCGTTTTGCATTCCTGGTTAAAAGAAAGAAGAAAAAAATCTCTCTTCATTCTCGTTTCATATTTTAATTTGTATTTTCACCTGAATGCTTTTAACCCTTACAGTTCTCCAATTCCTTTACGGGGTTTTCACATTTATTTTAACTACCTTCAACTCTTAAGCAATGCTTATTGTTTTAAAAAGTGATCTTTTTTATTAATTCCATTTTTTAACATTCCTAATGTGATGCAAAGTATTAGGTTGGTGAAAAAATAATGACGTTTTCTAACATATGTTACTATGTGAGAAAACGTCATTATTTTTACACCAACCTAATATTACAGTCGAGTAGAGGAATCTCAGATTTAAAAAGTACAAGTCATTCTTTTATAAGTTCTGATCTTTTAAGGGTCAATTTCAGTTAACATTGATACTAATATTTGGTTATTTATAATTGTTGCTGAGAAATGAAACTGAAGTAAATTTAAAGTAAGAAAAATAATTTTTCTTTTCAGTTTTGATTTTTTTCGTAAATTATGAATTTAATAATTACATATCCAATATTTCATTTATTTTTTTAATCATTTCACCCCAAGTAAAGCAATAAAATCACTAAGATTCAAGGGGTTACTGAGTGTTAGACAATCGAGGAGCTGTATTCGCTGGTTCCCAGACTTCATGAATTCAAGCACCCTACGAGGATGGCATCCTGCTCTCACCCCTTCACTGAGATGGAATAAATACATTGAGTCAATTGCCTCATCCACTGCAAGGAAAGTTGGCTCCCTGAGCCATGCCAGGAAGGTTTTTCTCCCCGGAGTTGATCCTCCAGATCTACAAATCAACAATTTGCCCTTGCATGGAGTATTGCTGCCATATATGGTCTGGTGCCCCTTCTGTTTGCCTCGGGGTTCTTGATAGGCTCCAGAGGTGGATATGCAATGTAGTTGGCCCTGCTCTGTCGTCTCGTCTACAGCCACTTCCTCACAGATGTGCCGTTGCCTCCCTCTGTCTGTTCTACAAATACTTCCATGGAAATTGCTCCGAGGAGCTGCATTCCCTGGTTCCCAGACGTCATGAGTTCAAGCGCCATATGAGGCTGGCATCCCGCTCTCACCCCTTCACTGTCGAAACTCCTAAATGTAGCCGTCTCTTCTACTCCAATAGCTTCATGTCTCTCACTTCTCGCCTGTGGAACTCCCTTCCCTATTCCAATTTCCCTGAGAGATATAATCTCCAGCTATACAAATGTAATGTCAATCGACATCTCCAGTTTCCTTGATCTATCCACTATCTTTCTCCTCATCCTTCCCTCTATCACTCCTATCTGATCTTGCTCCAAATCTTCTGTAACCCCTTGCATCCTAGTGGCTTCCCGCCTTGCTTGGGGTGAAATGCTTAAAAAAAAAAAAAAAAAAAAAACACTATTAAGAAACAACTTAAGACAGAAGATAACGATTGACATTGCATTTAAGTTTTTGAAGATCAAAGTTGACTGAAAAGCAAGAAGCTGGAAGAGTGTTCCACAAGTGAGAAGTGTGAGAAAACAAATTGTTAGCATAGAACTTATGGTTACTTCTAGCCATTTCAAATGTAAAGTGATGAGACTTAGCTGCCAACCTAGTACCAAACCTAAATTAATAGTCTAGGTATTATAGAGGAAAATTCATTAGAACAATTACCATGAAAGTATTTTTAGAAAAGGCAAAGGGAAGCTATGTTTTAGCAGTGGGAAAGTGACTGAAGCCAAGATGCCAGGTCAGGACCAATAATATTGCAAACACTTTGTACAGGGTGTTCCAAAATTTGCATTACCATTGATCTAAATTTTGTATTTATTTATCAAATGGTGTCATGTTTCTGTATGTGACAATATATTATTAAGAAATTTTATTGGTCGAATTATGGAAGATGATGTCATGGAAATTCTTCCTTATTGCTCTTTCTGCCAATTGATGCATAATTTTTTAAATACACTGCATCTTATCAAGAATCTCTAAATATAAGGTAGAAGCACCAGATCAGATGTGGCAGCAATATTCGAAACAAGAAAGAATGGTAGAGTTATAAATATGTAAGATAGATTCCGGTGAGAAAAATTGTCTAGCACAATGCAGTGGATTAACTTTCTTTTTCATGTCAGCAGAAAACATTAGTCTGAAAAGGCACAATAAATCACTCTCCTGGAGGTTAGTATCAGCCATGTTGATGGAAGGTAAAAAGGATTCTCTTCGACAATTAAAAGTAAGTAATTTCATTTTGGAGGTGCTAAAGTTAACAGACCATTCTTTGCTCCAGTTAACAACAGTTTATTTAATATAAATTTAATTTTTCTGGATATAATTTTCTTTTTTGTTTTTATTCTGGTTCCTTTTTTGTTTAAGCATAGGTTATAAAGTGAAAGGGTATATGGTTAGAAATAAACAATTGAAGCCATACTGCTTTCTTATTTTATTGCCCTCAGCTAGATACAATGACATGGCTTCAATGTACAAGTTGCTTCAGGTGATAAAATCTCAAATTGGTTGAGCAAATCTGTCAGAATGAATAATTAAGAATAGAAAGAAATTCGGAGGTCAAAAGAACTAAAAATTTTCAAGTTGCAATTAGAGATGCAGTAGAAATCATGATCAAGTCCTTGTTCTCCATGACAGCAAGCAGAATCACTTTGCTTTAGGTTTTACTCCAAAGATGAATTTGCAAATGCTAATCCCCCTTTTATAAATTCAACAGTTTAATTTAAGATTAAATCATTTATTTTAAATTAACAGTTACCATACATAGTTGGGTATAGTCCAAGTTTTTATGATCAGTTTTTTATGCAAAAAATAGGAGGTCACATTATACACAGGCATGTTTTTGGAAGAGGTTTAAAATCATGCATTTTTGGTGACCAGTTGCACTATAGGTAGGTATTTTTTTTCTTGTAGGATTAAAATTGATACAAAAAAATTTAAGGGTCACAGTATACCTAAAATACAGTAAATATAGCATAGAAGAAAAATAACTGCCCATAGAAATGAACAATTATAAAAATTCTTCCTTTTTTTGTGGATCCACAGAAAACTATTACCAATATATTTTACTGGGCAATTGCAAGTAATTTCTGTTTTGCCTTCTATCAGCATGGCTGATGATAACCTCCAGAAAAGTGACTTGTAGCACCTTCTGAGGTTAACATTCTCAGCTGACATGAAGTGGAAAGACTATAATGAATCTATTGCTAGGTCAGCTGCTAAGAAAGTGGGTTCACTGTGTTATGCGAGACAATTTTTCACGCCAGAATTTATCTTACATATCTATAAGTCTATCATTGATCCATGCTTAGAATATTGCTGCTGCATATGTTCCCTTGAGTTCCTTGATAAAATCCAAAGAAGAATCACCAATATTATCAATCCTGATCTGGCAGCTCAGATTCAGTCAATTTCCCATCACCATAATCTCTGTGCCTTTTCTATAAATACTTTCATGGTAATTGTTCAGGTGAACTCTTTGCTATGGTACCAAGACTTTTTGAACTTAAGTGCAGTACTAGACTGGTGTTGAGATTTCATCAATTTATGGTTGAGATGGCTAGATGTAACCATAAATTCTATGCTAACAGTTTCTTTTCTTACACTTCTTGCTTGTGGCCCTTCTGGCTCCAAGCTTTCCAACCAAATTTAATCTGCAAAAATTTAAATGCAATGTTGATTGCTGTGAACTGTCTACCTGATTATTCGTTTCTCTTCCAACTCATTATTAATGTTTGTGTTCCTGATTCTTGCACACCCTGAAACCCCTTGTGTCTTAGTGGCTTTACTGCCTTGCATGGGATGATACTGATTTAAAAAAAGAAATGTTTCATATGGCCATGTGCATTTGTTATTCCCTTAGCCATTATTAAGGATGTTTTTTTTTATTTTTACTTTTTAACTGAACGTGCAGATTTTTCTGTATGAATCTGTAATGATGGGAATCTTTTTTTTCTTTTTTGATTATTTTCCGTAAAAATCAAATGCACATTAACTGTAAGCAGAAAGAATTTTCCCTTAGAGACTTTACAAAGAAATACACAACCACAGTTGACGAGAACAAGAAAATTAAATTAATTATCTAGTATAAAGAATTAAAATATTTAACCTGATAGTCAATAATTCACCTGCAAGATCAAAATTACAGAGAATCAATATCATTTATGAATTAAGAAATTGTGTTGCTGATTAAACCAAATTCATGAATAATTATATTGGAAATACCACTACATGCCTGTCAAGAAGACCCACATTACATCTCTCTGATAATAGCTCAATTAGAACTCATTTAAACAGACATGAAAGCCTACTAAACTCCATCTGTAATATACTTATAGAAAAATACAACTTTAATAGCCTCATCTATATCTAAAAAAGGTTAAAAATAATGGAAGCACTAATAATAAAAAAGAAAAAGCCAACACTTAATAACATCAGCTATGAACACATCCACAACATGCTGACCATGTTTGAAAAATAATTAAAAAAAAGAAAAAAATTACCATATCTTATCAGTCATCTATAATGAAACTTGTATAAAAGAATGATTGCTGTTCAAATACACAATTATATATATATAATCATTTCAACTCAAGCAAGGCAATAAAGCCACTATGATGCAAGTGGTTACTGAGTATAAGAGAATATGAGAAAAATATATATATATAAGAGTGGACACTAATGAAGAACTATAGCAAGACCTACAGATGGTTCTTTAACCCAGTCTACCTTGCTATTACTTTGGTAGGGTAACCAGTCATGGAATAGGTGAATTCTGAATTCAAACGTCCTGCCAATACATAAAATATCAGCACAGCAGAGTAAGGTCCATTCCTGAAGAAAGCTGATGAAGTATTCAGTTTTAATGTGAACTGGGCACTTTGTATTGACCTCAATATCCACTTTTATATTTATGCATACTCTATCTCAGATATTGAGCACTTTTAGCCATAAATATAGCATACCTTAAAACTGTATTTTTATAATATATTTATTTATTTAAATCAGGAAAAGTCACTGTTCTCTGAATACATTACTGTGAATTTCTCTGTAGTGGAGTTATAATTAATATAGTATAAAAGGTTTTAGAGGGAGGAGTGACTTAGTGTAGCTAAATAAGGCAACATTTCACTATGGGAATTAGTTTTTGGTTTATTATGTTGACATTTGAAATATTAGAGAAGATGGGAGATAGGGTGTGATTTTGGGTAGCTAATTAAGGCAAAACTATCTTATGAAAATTTGAATTTGTTTTTATGTTGATATATAAACAATAATTTGTTCCTCTGATTCAATAGTTGGCTTTCATTATTGCATTTTACTATTTTAATTTTTTCTTCCATGTCTAAATCACATCTATCTCTAAAACTATTCTAAATTTTTGCAGAATCTATAGTTTTTCAAAATGCCGGTGGATTTAAAATTTCATCCTTCAATTTTGCAAATCTTTTTGAAAGAGCTGTTTGATGTTTAAGTTTAGTGCTAGAGAATGAGTGCTTATGGGTATAAAACCTTTGTTTTCATACCCCCACAGAAATACCAATGTAAACTTTTTTATTTTCTATATTTTCTTTGAGGGAAATGGTCAGTTGATATATAACCCTAGTAGCTTTGCATTTCCTCTACTGAACAATAATATTTTGATCTACAGCTACAGGAGTGTTTGATACTAGGTTTGTTGTTGGTCTCATAGAAATTCCATAAAATTTGGTTATTGTGTCAGTAAAAGTTATAAATTTTGTTGGTATATTTTTGGAAGTGCTTAACTTTAGAAAATACTGTCTATGTTAATATTTGACAGTTTGCTGAAGGGGGGGTTGAACCATAAAGTTTTTTTTATTTTCATTAAATATATTTATGTTGGATGATATTTGAGTAATCTTAGTGTTAACGGTAGTAGGGATCTGTTTCACAATGGCTTTGGGGTGGTTAGAATTAACATTAATATAGGTGGGGTTTCATTGTCTTTATGGTATGGTTTAAACGTTTTAATATTGGGGTTAAGGGTGATATCTAAATAGTCATCTATTTTAAGGTTAGAGGAAATCTCAATCCTAAATCCTAGTAATTTAAAGGCCCTAATGATTTTCTTTTGGATCCTCAAGGTTAGTGGACCGTTACTATTAGGAATGAAAAAGAGTCCATCATTTCTGTATAGGCCTATTTATTTGGGATCTACTATTCTATTGAGGGTATCTAAAATGTAAATGCAACCTGGGCTTAATCATATGCACCCATAGGGGTATCAAAATTGTCATTATGACACTTAGTCCAGGTGTAATTATTAAGAGTTAGAAGTTATTTTCTGGCCGTTAAAATGATTATATATATATATATATATATATATATATATATATTTGACAAAGTGGAAAAAATTCTTGTGGGAAGAAAAACATTTTCTAAATTTAAAATTTCCAGTGTCTTATGTTTGCATGCATGTGTAGTCGCATCAGGTGAAACAAACCTAGTCCATCGTCCTGGGTAAGACATTAAACTACATCCGCATCCTGAGTAAGATAATAAACTATGTCCAGCAGCAAGACCTCTGATCAGGAGGTTTTGAGGAGCATGGAATGACCTCTTAATTGCTGGTGTTCCCAGATCCACCCTGACCCGTGATGGTAGCACCTTTTAGGGTCCTAGCTATGGGCAAATAGTTAACTATTACCAGCAATACTTTTTTGAAAAAATTATTACCAGCAGTACAAATTTGAAGGAAAAATATTACCAGAATCAGATTTTTGACAAAATAAAATATTACCAGCAATAAAAAATTTTGTCAGCATTAAATAACCCACTGGGGTTGATATGCTATAAACCAAACCAAACCAAACCAAACCAAACCTAAACCAATGAAGTCATAAGGGATGAAACATGTCACACGAGAACTTTTGCACTTTGTTATACTTCTTTCCTGCAAAACTGTGCTTGATATATAAAAATTTATATGTTGTTATCATATATATATATCTAGGATAGATACAAATATACAATTTGTCACTTAGCTGATAAATTCACCAGCTTGACTCCACAGTTTCTGAGAGAACCTTTTTGGAATTGTTTGGCCCACTCTCCAGAAGGTATTAGCAATTGCCTATCAATTTTCTTAAATATATATATATGTGTGTGTGTGTGTGTGTGAAGGATATTGAAATCTTTTTTATTTTTCTAAGTCCTTCCCAAAATCTGACCAAACATTGTGTTTTTTTTTTAAATACTTCTTCGTCAGGCTGTGAACTTTTCTTTACATAATTCAAGCACACAAAATAGTAAGCAGATATGTAAAACAAAGTTTATAAATTAGCTGAAAAAGCTGATGGCATTCTTAAATGTTAATGGATGAATATGACTTTATCAAAATGCCTGTGGATAGTCAATGTCTTGTTGAGTTTCTTAATATTTCAACGTCCATTTACATTTATGAAGAAAATCAACAATGCTTTTCTTATTTCATCAAGTATTAATTACTTAGAATCCTATTTTTCCGCAGTACTTTCATGTTTTATGACTTAAATGTGTCTAATCACAATGATAGATTTCTAAATTATTTCAAACTGGGGATGTGTAATTTGTAAGTGAGCAATAAAATCATTCAGCTGTCACAGAAAAGCTAATTTATTAAATAATTAAAATGACAATTAAATTAATAGCAAGATGGGAAAATAGTGGGATTCATTGAGAATTCAGACATTTTTTTTTCTTTCTTTGCATATTTTTTTTTAATTTGATCGTTCAATTGTGCTTTATAAAAATTAAGCTTTTAAATTGATATTAAGAAAAGAAAAGATAAGAAAACACCAAGTAATTTTATTTTGAAATTTTTGTTACTTTATAATGGATTTTTTAATACATTAAAGGCATAATATTATCCATAGTTATTGCAATTAAGGGGAATATTAATTTCTAATTAAAACAAGAGTGGAAATGGAAAAATAGGACTTGATTATTTTTTAGTTGGAAAAGAATTAATTTTATTTTATTTTTTCTCTTCTTTTCTTCATTTCTTTCCCTTTTTCATTTTTAATCTGTTAAAGTTAACAAATCACAACTCATTAAACAAAATAGTCTATAGAAATAGCAAATGAAATTTTTATTGTGGAAAAAATCATTTCTCTTCTCAATATTAGATACTGAGGTATGAATTCTTTCTTTTCTGTTTAATTAGCCAAGAGTAGCACAACATACTTGAATAATAAAAAAAATCTTAAACAAATAATTAGTTATTAGAAGCACTTCAAATTGTTTTATGAGTCTTTAGCCTGGGAGTTTTTTGCTTCATATTTTGTAGTTTTCTTCAAAACTGTATTTCTCAAGGAGTTGATCATTTTACTATAGGAAAATGCATCAGAATGATCTGAATTTTAAAGTGAAAAATAAAATTTTGTCTATAAAGTCACTGTATGCGAAATTCTCGTATAATATCTACTACTATGTTGACTGTAATCAATTTCTTTATAAGAAATTGAACTGTGTCCGTTCATCACGGACTTATATACATTAATGGGTTGAGATGGGATGGTCAGGAGAGTGGATCATTTTTTGTGGGGTTGGTTTTTATGTGAGTTACTACAATGAAGTAGTACACAAAACAATTTGCACCATTTTCATATCATTCCACTTGTGCCATTTTTTCCCAGCTCCTTCCACTTGTGCCATTTTTCACCATCTGCCTCCACTTGTGTCATTTTTTCCCCATCTCATTCCACTTGTGCCATTTTTCCCCTGCTCCTTCCATTTGTGCCATTTTTCCCCATCTCATTCCATTTGTACCATTTTTCCCATTTCATTCCACTTGTGCCATTTTTCCCCCATCTCATTCCACTTGTGCCATTTTTCCCATCTCATTCCATTTGTGTCATTTTTTCTATCTCATTCCATTTGTGCCATTTTTCCCCATCTCATTCCACATGTGCCATTTGTTTCCCATCTCATTCCACTAGTGCTATTTTTCCATCTCATTCCATTTGTGCCATTTTTCCCCCATCTCATTCCACTTGTGCCATTTTTCCCCCATCTCATTCCACTTGTGCCATTTTTTCCCCATCTCATTCCACTTGTGTCATTTTTCCCATCTCATTCCATTTGTGCCATTTTTCCCCCATCTCATTCCACTTGTGTCATTTTTCCCATCTCATTCCATTTGTGCCATTTTTCCCCCATCTCATTCCACTTGTGCCATTTTTTCCCATCTCATTCCATTTGTGTCATTTTTCCTATCTCATTCCATTTGTGCCATTTTTCCCCATCTCATTCCACATGTGCCATTTGTTTCCCATCTCATTCCACTAGTGCTATTTTTCCATCTCATTCCACTTGTGCCATTTTTGCCTCTGCTTATTTACCATCTCTCAAAATTTTCACTCTTGAATATATTACAAATTACGTTTTTAAATCGTCAAAAATTCATTTGATTCATTTATTTACAGAGGGTAAATAAATGATCACTAACCTCATTGAACAGTTTGTTAATTTTTCTTAACATGATGTTCACCCTGTACAAGGCCCAAGAGCCACTCGAGGTAGAAGGAAACAGAGTAAGAAGCCAAGTTTATGCAGATATGTGGGGAAGATAATGAATGAGCCTAGACTTGACAGGTTAATCATTGTTAAAATATGGTATGAAAATTATATAAATTTATAATATAAACAGGGTATAAATATTCACAATCATTCTTAAAATTATGCTATAAAAATTATTCTTAAAAACCTGGTATGGTATGAATATATGGTATAACTGCACATTAATTATTTTTAATGTATGGCATAAATTTGGTATACATATTTGGTGTAAACATTCATACTCATTAAACTATGTATAAATATATAGCATAAATATTCACAAATATTTTTCTAATATAGGTTAAGTATCCTTTATCAAAAAATCTTTTCGGGTGCTCACATGACTTGCCACAAATTAAAAATTTCAGAAAATCCAGTTATATTTATATTAGCACCAGTTTTTTGTTAGCAATCATCACAGCAACATCTTTGTTAGTGTATTACTTACCAAGTGATTCATGCTCAGTAAAGATATTATTCAAAATGTCAAAAAGTCTTGCATTTATATATTTTTTGTAAGTAGTAATCATATTTTTTTGCACACGTGCAGAAAGCACAAAACATTATTTATACATGAAATCTAAATTTCACCACTTAAAAATCCATGTGAACGTTCCATGACTAATGTCATTACCTGTTCTGTATGGACACAAAATTGATTAAATTTTATATAAAACTAATTTCAGGGGATTTGTTATTTGCATAAAACTACCATCAGGGTATATGTATAAACTGTGTTATGAAATGTAAAGTGATATTGTGTCTATGCTTGGTTTCCATTCCCAAGTTGCCCCATTTTATAGATGTTATATATAAATTAAATAGCCTGTATTCCCAAATCCTCCAAAATCTGAAAACCGAAGCACTTCTGGTCCCAAGAATTTCAGATAATGCATTCTTAACCTGTATATGGTATAAAGAACATATAAATATATGGTATGAATATTCACAATTTGTCTTAAAATATTAAACATTCTTAATATATGGTATAAATATATAGTATAAAGAGGGTATAAATATATAGTATAAAGAGGGTATAAATATTTGATATAAATATACAGCAATTATTCTTTAAACATGGTATAAATGATTTGTATAAAGAAGGATATAAATATTCCCCAATCATTTTTGAAACGATTAGATGATTTTGTTGAAGAAACACAGACATCAGAAAGATCTCAATTTTACCAAAATAAAAAATAAAAACTTGGATATAAAAGGTCAGTGTAAAAGAAATTCTGAAATATTGTTGATCTTCTTAGTTAACAAAATATATTTGATTTGGCTGCTGGCACAACCTGATTATGCTTCATTTCATGCAAAGGTCGCGATTTTCAAAGTTCACAAAACACCCTACACCACCCCTGAAAATTAGTATTTTAAAAACTTCATATCCTTTCACAGAATTAGTATCTTCTTTTCCATGCAACTCTGGCAATATTTTTCAAAATATCTTGTTAATTAATCTCACAGCACCTTTCTCTCTTCTTCTATGTCTCCAGCTTAATAAAGTTTTCTCTTATTCCCTCATTATAATCTCATTTATAGGATCTCCATATCATAAGGAGAATTCCACTTACTCTAACTTCTCCCTAATTCCTTAATTAACTAATTAATTAATGAAATATACATCAACAGATTAAACAATTAAACTCAGCAAAGACTTTAATTCTCCATGCCTTCTTTATATATATATATATATATATATATATATATATATACACATATATATTGTAAACAGTGACTATTACAGCTAATAATGCAAGACTCTTAAATAAATCGAATCGAGTTCTCTCAGTCACTGTGTTTATCTAAAAATAAATACACTTAAATTCACTTTCATCCCTGCTGTGCACCAATGGCTTAGTGGTAGAATCCCCGATTGACACCAATTCAGTCAGGTTTCAATCCTAGCTAGATGAAACCGGATGTCTAGCCACACTGATGAGCTGTGATACAGCGAAACAGTCTGTCTGTGGATGACAATATATATATGCTCCTGAAAAATTTATTTCAGTTGAGCTCTCTGGGGAGGAAGTGTGAGTTTGTAAACAGTAACTATTATGGCTAATAATGCAAGACACTTCGGTAAATCAAATCGAGTTCACTCAGTCACTGTGTGTTTATCTAAAAATAAATACACTTAAATTCACCTTCATCCCTGCTGTGCACCAATGGCTTAGTGGTAGAATCCCCGACTGACGCCAATTCAGTCAGGTTTCGATCCTAGCTAAAGGCAACCAGATGTCTAGCCACACTGATGAGCTGTGATACAGTGAAACAGTCTGTCTGTGGATGACAATATATATATATATATATATGCACATGGCTGAGTGGTTAGGATGTTTGCATTCTGAACATGAGACCCAGATTTGAATCTCACCATGGTTGATTTGTCAAGAAGGAAACTTCCTGATGTTATCACACTAGAGGGGTTGAACCCAGCGTGTGGCACCTTTGGAAAGTACCTGAAAACCAGTGAAATTAGGTAGGCAGAACCCTTGTGTGCCATTGTTAGCTGTGCTAGCATGAAGTCACAAATCATCATGGTTGAGGGCTTGAGTGTGCTGGCCTTGTCAAATTTTTGATCACACTAGATAACATGCTTTTTCCCAGAAACTGTAGCTAAGGCCTACTCAGCATAGTTGCAGTATAAACCACAGGTGGGTTCTGTGGGTGTTTAGTAAACACAAAATGTGTCTGAGCAAGCGTCTGCAATAGGGATTGGCTAGTTGCCCTAGTAGACAGGTATCCTCAAATATGAGTGGCCTGCTATACATACATACATATATATTTATTTCATATTTTTTTTGTTATACGTTATTTTTATAGATATAATTTATTTAAGTAAATGCTCTGTTTTTTAATTAAAAAGTATTAATTACATTTACTGGCCTGAATGTTCAAGAAATTTTGTAGAAGATATGTGCTCTCAGACAGGAATCGAAACTGTAATCCTTATGTTAACCGTCATAGAGCCTGATGTGCTGTTACCACCGAGCCACAGAGAAGTGTCGGGTTAGCAAAGTCCAAATTCATCATCATCATCATTATCATCACCTTGACTTTTGTGATCGTAGAAGAGTTCTGAATGCTGAGCCACACTAAATCTCCTCCACAATGGTCTATCAATGGCAGCCATCAGCAATTCTGGTATAGTCATATTTGTCCATTGTTTGACATTGTCAAACCAGTTTTTATGTTGGTGTCCTCTCCTACATTCACCTTCAACACTGCCTTGCATGATAGTCTTAGACAGGCTATCGTGCCTTGTAATGTGTCCAAATCATACCATTTTTCTTTGTTTGATAGTGGCAAGAGTTTCCTGGTGGCCCACAAAACTTTCAACCCTTTTACAGATAAACTATTGGTTTTGTATTCCCAATAGAAGAATACCAAGGAGTTTTCTCATGCATTTGTTCTCAAACACTTAGATCCTTTTCTCTGTTTCTGCCAACAGTGTCCACATTTCACATCCATATTGGAAAATGGAGACTACTGGCAATTTGTACAGTTTGTACTTTGTTTGAAAGCTGATTTTGCTCTTCCATATTCTTGCCAATTTGGCCATCACTGCCATGGCTGCAGCAATCCGTGTGCAGATTTACAAGTAGCAGTACCATCTTTAGACAATATTGCTCCTAAGTATTTAAAACTGGACACTTCATCCAGTGAATTCCAGTTCATGATATGTTGACACAGTTTATGCCGTCGACCATTACTTTAAATTATCTTGGAGCTGACTTCCATTCCTGCTCTTTCAACAAGTTTGTTGGTAGAGTCTTGGAGCTCACTGTTACTACCTGCTATGAGGTCAATGTCATCTACAGAATGTAGGTTCAGGCAGGTCTACCACCTATAGAGATTGAAGGATTGTGGTCATTCAAGGTTTCTTGCATGATCTTTCTGCAGAAATAGGTCGAACAATGTGGGTAAAAGTATGCATACCTGTTTCAGGTTGACAGTTGTCCAGAAGATTCCTTCATTGATTTCAGGGAAACATTTGATGGTGTATGGCATGACAGTCTTTGGCAATTCCTTAGGGAATTCATTGTAGATAACAGACTTATCCAAGTCATCTAAACCCTATATAAAGATGGTACCAGCACTGTTCTGGGAAAAGTCCAAATTACTGTTTATAAACACAGACCTTCAAGAGAATGCATGATTTCTATGAAATTTCTTGAACATGTAGGCCAGTAAATGTAATTAATACTGTTTAATTAAAAGACAGAGCATTTACTTAAATATATATATATATATATATATATATATATATATATATATATATATATATATATATATATATATATATATAAAGTAAACATCTCTGATATTGAGCACTTTATTCCATAAATATAGCACACCTTAAGACTATATTTCTTTATATATATATATATATATATATATATATAGTCCTAATAGTGGCTGGTGGCCACTTGCATCTGAGGATACCTGTCTACTGGGGTGGTTAGCTAATACCCATTGCAGATGCCTGCACAGGTACATTTATGTTTGTTCAACACCCATAGACTCCATCAGTGGTTTATGCTGCAACTATGCTGAGCAGATCTTAGATACAGATTCTGGGAGAGAGCACGTTATCTAGCATGATCAAAAGTCTGAACAAAGCTAGCACACTCAGCCATGATGACTTGTGACTTCATGCTAAACACAAACATTAAGACAAAATTGCCTGGAAAGTGCCTACTTCAGCCATGGTAAATTTGCATTTAAGCTCTTAGAATATATCACCATTCTTGGTAAATTTTTTGTTGTCACAATGTCGGATAGTCAGGGACAAAGGTGAGGGAAAGAAAAAGAATACAGATGAATTTGGCTAGATTGAAAAATATTCTTGTCTAGATACAAAGCAATGTGTTGTAACTAGTTTGAAATGTAATTTTGTTGAGTGTGATACAATTTTGATATGAAGCAACTCACTCTCAACAAAATTACATTTCAAACTAGTCACAATACATTGCTTTGTATTTAGACATTGGTTCTGTTGGTAAGACTTTGGTATATTGAATGGTATGACATCATAAAACCACACCTTGAACTTATGATTTGCGTCTGCTATTCCGTGACCATTATCGCTGCATAGCAATTTTCTATTTAAAAGTAACAAAATATCATCTTTGATGGTGGATATCTTTGTTTCTTGTCTGTATAATAAGTCTGAAAGCTTAAGACCAACTTTTAAAAAAATATCCAAATGTTGGACAATTTTTGTCTTTGTTTTCACCAGAAATTAAAGCAAAAATATGAACATTATAATGACTCACGATCAGACATAATAGACATTCATTGTATGTTATCTTTAATAATATATATATATATATATATATATATATATATATATATATGTGTGTGTGTGTGTGTGTGTGTGTGTGTGTGTGTGTGTGTGTGTGTATATATATATATATGTATATATGTGTATATATATATATATATATATACATATATATATATATATATATATATATATAATTATTTATTTAAAAATATGATTCCAACATGCTACATAAGAGTTCTCATGTTTCAAGACAGTAGCCGAAAACTTCAATATAACTATTTGAATTGAATTGAATTAAAGTAAGCTCTGTTCCATCTTCAAGCAAAATTTTTAAATAAATGATTATATTTATGCTCTACTTTTGTATTGAGCACTATTTTTTAAAGATAATAACTAAAATACTAAAGAACTTTGTATTATTTACCTAACGAGTTATTTCCTATTTTCTATATATTTTCACACACACACACACACACACATATATATATATATATATATATATATATATATATATATATATATATCATATATATGTATATATATCATATATATGTATATATATATATATATATATATCATATATATGTATATTATATACATATATTCATATGTGTGTGAGTGTGTGTGTGTGTGTGTGCCTGTGTGTGCCATCTTCATATTAAAGTATATCTTACGATAACATTATGCTGAAGCACCAGTTCTTGTACTATCACTGAAGTTAAGCAACGTTGATTCTGGTCAACACCTAGATGGATTACGTCTTGTGATCAGACATAATAGACATTCATTGTGTGTTATATTTAATAATCTATGTTTATATATATATATATATATCATACTCAATGTGCCATCCTTTATGAGTGCTTCAGTTTGTTATATTTCTGTTATTGCACTTTCTAAAGAAGTATCAGCTGACTGAAATTATTCTGGATTCAATTAAATTCTCTCCATTTCTTTCTTTCATTTGCATATTTACCTGAACATTTGACATGCAATTTATATAGAACCTCCATAAAGTTTAAATACATTCCAGATTTCTTCATAAACTGTTTAGATAGTAAGAATGGTATCTCACTACCTACAGTATGTGTTAATTATGACATTAACCATACCAATCGTAGCTTGAGTCATAAAGAAGAAACATGCCATCTCTATATTTAAAGACGTTTTTACTTTGGATATAAGGCTATGCTCTCCTATCAGTTATTAATTAATCTCGCAACACTTTTCTCTCATCATTTTTGTTTCCAACTCAATAAAATTTTCTCTTGTTTCATCTTGGTAATCTCATTAATAGCATCTTCAAATCACGGAGAATTACTCCACTCAACTTAACCTCTGTCTACGAGCAGGTTTTTTTTTAATCATATCACCCTCAAAGCAGTAAAGACACTAAGATACAAGGGAGTTACTGAGTGTGAAAGAATAAGAAAAAAAGAAACATTATTAAGGAGTAAGAACAATAGAAGAGTAATCAGGAAAACAGATAACGATTGACATTGCATTTAAATTTTTGAAGATCAAAACTAACTGTGAAGCAAGAAGCTGGAAGAAAGTTTCATAAACAGGAAATATGAGAGAAGAAACTATTAGCATAGAACATATTTACATCTATAACCATATCAATTGTAAGATGATGAGACCATATCACCATTCTAGTATTGCTCTTAAATTTATGACATCTAGGTGTCATAGCGAAGAGTTCATCAGTACTGTTGCCATGAAAGTATTCATAGAAAAATCACAGGGAAATTACATTAAGACAGTGGGAAAGAGACTGAAGACAAAATGCCAGGTCAGGACCTATAATATTGTTGATTCTTCTTTGAATTTTATTAAGAATCTCTAAATATGTAGCAGGAGCACTAGACCATACGTGGCAGTAATATTCAAAACATGAATGATAAACTTCTAGATAAGTAAGATAGATTCAGGAGAGAAAAATTGTTTAGCATGACAAAGTGAAAACAACTTTCTTAGCAGCAGATCTAGCAATGGATTCAGTATAATCTTTCCACTTAATGTCAGCTGAGAATGTTAGCCCAAGAAAGTGTAATTAGTCACTCTCGTGGAGGTTGTATCAGCCATGCTGATGGGAGACAGGAAGTGGTCTTTCAGGTGATTAATAGAGAAAAGTTTCATTTTGTAAGCATTAAAATTAACAAGCCATTCCTTTTCCCAGTTAACAACAGACTAAACATCATTTATCAGGTCAGCTGCCGACAGGGACAGAGGGAAACCTACATAATGAGAATATACAAACAGATTGATTGATTTGTTTGTTTTTTTACAGCTTATTAAACATTTGCAGGTTATTTAAAGCCAGAAAATATTTTTAGCACATACAAGAACTGGTATGTTCAACATATATGGCTGTAACAGTGACTGGTAGGGATAGTGAATGGACAGATATTTCTTTGAGCTACAAAGGATAGGAAACTGTGGAGAACTATGATCGCTGACATCATAAAATAATTAAAAATTTCATAATATAGTAAATATGATATAGCAAGTCCAACTTTTGGATATAAAATAATAATCTTGTACGCTTTCAATGAGATTGATTCAGAAGCTTTTATCAAATTGCATGAGGGGAATGACATGAAATTACTAAAACTATCAAATCACTGACAATGTTTTTTATATCTTGATATTATTTTCAGTATGGAACGAAAACTAGTGGTAGCATGTGGTATTGGCGTCCATTAAACAAAATAAGTAAATATATAAACGCAAATATAACTACATACATACATAAAAAAAAATATCCAAAAGCTATAAAAATAGTGTATGTTTAATTCTGTTACTTTGAGGCCAGTACAAATCCAAGAAATTATCTTATTTTCCAGAGAACTATAATAATAAAAGACTTCCAAAGATCGTCTTCCATTAGAATCATTTTAAAATAATTCATTACTGCAATTGTGGGCCATAACACTACTCCAAACCAAATATGTTTTCTCTGCAATTTTGAACAGGAAAGTTATATGCAAAGAATAATGGATATTCATACTGTAGAAAGCAACTTTTTATTTATTCCTGGAGCAGAACAAGAGTGAAGGTTTCTGATCAATAATGGGTAATAATGGAGCTGATACTGGCGATATATTTTCTTGGCACCGGCTGACTTAGTGCAGATGTGCTGCTGGAGGGCACTCAACTGGTTAATAAATACTGTGGCAAACTTAATTTCTTTCTCTTCATGTGTTTTGGTCAGCCGAGCTGACTCATCAAATGTCAAGGTTTATTTTATTTTCCACGTTTCGCACACAAGTATTTAGTATCATGCTTCAGTAGAAAGACAACAGAGAAAGAGATCTGATTTAGGATTTTTGAAATTGGAAGTTTTTTAGCTAAAACTGGAATGCAGTATTAAGCTTCACTTATACAAAGTTCTTTTTTATGCTGTTGTTCACCCAGTACAAGGCTCAAAAGCCACTCAAAGCATACCTTCTACCCATCTTGCCTTCATACTGTCTTGGGAGTATTTTTCCATCTGTTGGGTTTGCCAAAATAGAAAAGCTGTCCTTCATGACAAACTCAATGAATCAAAAAAATATATTATTCTACCCACTAATTCTATCACAACTACAATAGAAAACAAAATAAGAAGCCAAAACTTTAAGGAGGAATTTATTTCTATCAACAGCAAGGATTTTCTGAAAGAATATAATGGAGAAACTGCTGTTGATAGAATAAATTTCTCCTTTAAGTTTTGGATTCTTGTTTTGTTTTGTATTGTAGTTGTGATAGAGTTAGTGGGTAGTTGAGTGTCCTCAAGGACACATGGCACAGTGGATAAAGGCATTGGTTAGATCCAGTGGCAGACCCAAAGAGTGTGAGTTCAATACCCGGTTAAGGCAGTGGAGAACTTTCAAAGGGAAAATTAGCAGACATCCATCAAACATGGCACGTTGAACTAGAACAGTCTACCTCAGGGATCAAAATAAAGGGTTCAGTTCGAAATTCCAACGACCTGAAGAAGGCCGGAGCGTACAACGGCCGAAACGTTGTGATAAATATGGCGACAAAGATGAGGACAATAGTCCAAATAATGTAAATACTGTAAGATGAAAATGTTTATAAAGGTACTCCAATCCATACTCAGCCACACAACATTTATGTTCAGGTTCTTGTAACATTTCATCATTCCTGGCAGATTTTCCATTATCAAAATGTGATATATTTAAAAAGAAAGATGATGGAAAGAATAATAAAAAAAAAATTATTTAAAAAAATTTTGAAACTACCAGCATCTCTCATTCATGCACATGTGTAGTCACAACAATGTCAACAAAGCCAGTCCAATGAAGTCCTAATGGATGAAACACATCACAAATAAAATTTTTACATTTTGTCTTACAATTTTTTCAATACTATTCTTGATATATATTTATATATATATAGTCCCGTCATCCCTTCCAAAGTATTTGAATGGCAATGCCAATTTCTTTGTTTTTGTTGTTGA
Source organism: Acanthosepion lycidas (assembly GCA_963932145.1). Lineage (NCBI taxonomy): Eukaryota > Metazoa > Mollusca > Cephalopoda > Sepiida > Sepiidae > Acanthosepion > Acanthosepion lycidas. The sequence goes on along the minus strand of OZ010597.1, from coordinate 62,456,504 downwards.
CTGAAGACATTCAGGTTTAAGAGTTCAGAATTTCAGCTTTAATTTCCTGGTATTTACATTTAGATGTGTTTCCAGGGAACAAGAAAAAACAAAGGAATTGGCCTTGCTGTTCTAATACTTTTAGAAGAGATTGTATATTTGGGCAGTAACCTTTCTTTTAAACATCATTCATTAAATATAGAAGATGACAAAAATTTAAATTTTTTTTTATTGGTATCATCCTATGCAAGGAAGTAAAGCCACTAAGACACAAACGGTTACAGGGCATGAAAGAATTAGGAACAGAAAGCATAATAATGAGTGGAAAGAGGAAAGAATAATCAGGAGGGCAGTAGATAGCGATTGACATTGGATTTAAATTTTTGCAGATTAAAGTTGGCTGGAAAGCATTGATTCGGAAGTGAGTTCCACAAGGGAGAAGTGTGAGAAAAGAAACTGTTAGCATAGAATTTATGGTTATATCTAGTCAGCTCGACTGTAAATTGATATGATATTGACACTAGTCTAGTACTGCACTTAAATTCAAAAAGTCTAGGTACCATAGCAAAAAGCCTGTCTGAACAATTGCCATGAAAGTCTATACACAAAAGACAAAGATGGGGAACCTTATGAAAGTGGGAAATGACTGAAGTTGAGATAGCAGATCAGCACCAATAATATTGCTGATCTTTTTTTTAATTTTATCAAAGTACTCTACTCATTAATTTTTATTTAGTTTTACCAGCATCTTTATGTTTTTTGTTTTAAGGAAATACAAAAATTTCTATAACTTTCACTGTTCCAAGTACTTTTAACCACATCTCTCTCTCAATCACTCTCTCTCTATATATATATACATATATATATATATATATATATATATATATATATATATATATATATATATACTCAACTCTCCTGTCGAATTCAACATATAATGGTCAAGCAGATCAGTTCCCAGGAAACCAACAGCCCAACAACGGTACATGAGATTTGATTATAGTGGTGAAGGTTTCGTGCAGGACCATCCACACTTTTTGAAGGGCCGAATACAGAGACCTGGTGCACTACGTGCCACAAGGTCCCCAAACGACCCTCCACAGGTTTTGAATTCAGAGTAAATACATATATATATATATATATATATATATATATATATATATATATATATATATATATATATATATGGAGAAAAGAAATGAATTTTTATATATCAAAACAATGTCAGAAAATCAATGAGAAAGTGGAAAAAAAATTTCAGTTCATGCATTTCAACCTTCAGACTAAACTTACATTGAAGATGGAAAATATGACAACAAAATCTGAAAACACATTGGAATAGCAAAAAGATGCTTTCCAAAAGCTAAGAAAAGTATTAAGAAACAGGAAAATTTCTTTGGAAATGAAGAAAACAACATCGAATTGTGATGAAATATCAGTCCTCACTTGTGACAATGAACAACAAACTCCTCACAGATGAAGTGAAGACTTGTGGCAACAGAGATGTGGTTCTACAGAAGGATGCTGAGATTACCATGGACTGAACATATAAGTAACAAGTAACTTTTAAGGAAAATGGAAACAAAAAGGTTGTTTGTACTTAGAATCAGGAAGAAATAATTGAAATTTCTAGGATAAATAATGCGGAAAGAGAGCTTGGATAATTTAACACTCACAGAGCATAGTTCGTCCTGGGTATGGTGATAAACTACATCCGGCATCAAGGGCTCTGATTGGGAGGTTTTGAGGTGTGCGGAACTACCTCTTAATTGCTATTGTTCCCTGATTTTTGGTGGCAGCACCTGTTAGGGTCCCAGCTATGGGCAAATAGTTAACTCCCAAACGAGGGTCAAAACACTATTAAAGTATAAATATATATTTTTTAAGGCAATTAACCTCAAGCAAGGTGGGAGTGCAACTAGCACGCACGGGGTTACAGAGGATTGAGAACTAGAGTAAAGAGGCGTGTTTGAGGAAAGGATACAGAGAAGGACGGGGAAAAAGCTTAAGGTGTCAGATGTTGATTGACATTACACTTAAATATTTATAGTCATTGGGGAAGCAAGTAAGGGAGTTCCACAGACAGGAAGTGTGGGAGAAGAAGCTGCTTGAGTAGAAGAGATGGTTGCATTTAACTGTTTTGACAGTGAAAAGATAAGACGGAGATGCCAGCCTGGTAGATTTATAGTAAAAATACCAGCAATACATTTTCATAGTAAAAAAATTACCAGCAATACATTTTTGTAAAACAAATTGCTACTACTCGCAAGAAAATTAAAGTTTGGTATTAAATGACCAATAAGGAGTTGCTATGCCTCTAAACAGGTCATCAGGGAGTCAAAAGTGAAACAGTGGGTAACCTATCTAACGAGCTTGTGTAAAAGGATGTCAGAATATGGACTGAAAGAGATGGCAAAAAAGAAAACCTTCCTAAAGGTTAGGAAGTTGTAGAGAGCCATGGTTGCCCACAACCTGAAGGCACATGGCACATAGAAGAAACAAAAACAGAATTTTCTGACTTAGAGCAGGTATTGCAAATTAATTCTTTAAAATAGGATCATACTGTTAGATTTCATTTTAGATTCTGAGTGTATATCACGTGGAAAATAAAGTTAATTATGATGCAGACAAGAAACTTAAAAGGTTCAAATCTCATTTCCTTTCTTGATATTACTTTTGTACTTGAAATGACAAAATAATTATTATTTATATGAAAAGCCGCACAAATGTGTGTGTTCTTTGCTTAAATAGTTCCAGCTTATCCTTCCTATGAATTGTAGCATCTGTAAGACATCTCAATGTAGGAGAGTGTTATTTAATTAAAAGTGATGTATATTTTAAAAAGAATTTTTTTTCTTTTTTCATCTCATATTCCAAATCTACTCTAAAATGAGAGTAGCATTACATGACTATTATATAGGTGTTGATATCTCGTAAAAGTATATTGATTACGCCCATCAATAGATGCCAAATTTGTTCCCTTTGGCAGGGGTAAATTTGGGGGGAGGCTTCAACAAAGATTTACAGAAAATGCATTTCATGAACATTTGGACAAAATGATGAAATTGTTTGCCTTGTTTTATATATATATATATATATATATATATATATATATATTAATGAACACACACACACATCTATGTATAAACAAATAAACACACATATGTACAAATAAATAATCACGTATATCTATAAAAAATAAACACACACATATATAATAAACCACCCACACACATAAATATACAAACACATACGTATGAATGAACACATGCATAAAAATAAACCATACACACACACACACATATATAAATGAACACACATATGTATAAAAAATAAACATACACATATATATGTAAACACACACATATACACATTATATATATTTATATATATATATATATATATATATATATATTTATAAATATTGCACACACATATCTGTACAAATAAACACAGCCACATACATAAGTAAATAGACAAATAGATGCATAGATAAACACACACATTTATAAATAAAAACACACATATTCACACATACATATTTATAAATCAACACATACAATATATTTATAAATAAATAAATACATACGTAATATATATGAAACATACATGTAACATATAATACAGGCAACCTTACATAATAAACATATAAACACACACACACATATATATGCATATATATATATATATATATCTGTATGTGTTTAATTCTATATTTATATGTTTATGTATTTAATTTTATATAAAATTTTATATAAAATTAAACACATATGCAGTATGCAGTATACATGTGCATTTATATATAACACATGCACAAATACAAAATGTGAAAGTGGTGTGTTTGCGTATGCATACAAGTGTCTGATCATCACCAATATTTGACAGCAGGCATGCCACTAAGTTTAAGCGAATATCTTCTGACATCCATACCTTTTGCAGAAACCAAAGACATGTAAATGGCAGCCTTCAGGCATTCTGCATTTCCAATTCTTAATAAGATTAGCACTTACTGAAGAAAAGAAATTCAACCAGAGGAAAGGAAATTTTCTGGAAAATGCTCAGTGCAAAGATTTCAGCTGAAGCTTTTTTAGTTTATTAATTGTTCAATCGCTGCAGTCGAGTGAAAAGAGTTGTTGATCAAGTAGTATTAGTAGTGACGAGGCTTGTTCTTTAAGTAACAATGTAGACAAAATAATAAACACTAGTTTGGTACCAGTCCTTCTTTTGCTGACTAAAAGATAAACAATTTTCAAATCTAAATTGACTATTAAAATACTACATTCATTAGAATATATATTTAGTTTAAATACAGAAGTAATCTTGAAAAAATAACTTCAAAATGACACACATTTCAGCTTTTCCAGTTATGTTTATGGCCACATCATGCTGAAATATTGGTTCCGGTATGATCACTGAAATTAAGCAATGTCAAGACTGGTCAGTACCTAGATGGGTGACCACTTGGGAATACCTGATGCTGTAAGCGAGGATGTGTGGGTAATGTAAGGGATGATGACTCAGAATTGTTAATTAGAGAGCCAAGTTACAATTCCAGTTGGGTTTGTTATATACACTTACACAAAAATAAACTTCGGAAAGGTTATGAATTCACCTCTTCACCCTTCCCAGTTATGGGTTATTTAGTAAGACGTGCATCCCTAAATCATTATTATCTCCCTAAAAGAAAAAAAAAAAAGTTCTTATAATATACAAATATTTTCTGACTTTAAATAACCTGCAAATGGTTGATGAGTTGTAGAAAATGAATCAATCAAATCAAATCTTTTCCTTTTACCCAAAGATTCTTGCAAGACAGAAAAGGTAATTAGACCTTTTAAAATCGATGTACATTTCCATTCCAATTGTGTCTGTGTGTGTGCATTAAACGTTGGTTGGAAAACATAGAGCTGGTAGAGAGTTCCACAAGTGAAAAGTGTGAGAAAAGAAATTGTTAGCATAGAACTTATGGTTACATTTAGCCAACTCAACAGAAAATTGATGATACCTTGTTGCTAATCTAGTACTGCACTTAACTGATAATACCTTGTTGCTAATCTAGTACTGCACTCAACTGATAATACCTTGTTGCTAATCTAGTACTGCACTCAACTGATGATACCTTGTTGCTAATCTAGTACTGCACTCAACTGATAATACCTTGTTGCTAATCTAGTACTGCACTCAACTGATGATACCTTGTTGCTAATCTAGTACTGCACTCAACTGATGATACCTTGTTGCTAATCTAGTACTGCACTCAACTGATGATACCTTGTTGCTAATCTAGTACTGCACTCAACTGATAATACCTTGTTGCTAATCTAGTACTGCACTCAACTGATAATACCTTGTTGCTAATCTAGTACTGCACTCAACTGATGATACCTTGTTGCTAATCTAGTACTGCACTCAACTGATAATACCTTGTTGCTAATCTAGTACTGCACTCAACTGATGATACCTTGTTGCTAATCTAGTACTGCACTCAACTGATGATACCTTGTTGCTAATCTAGTACTGCACTCAACTGATGATACCTTGTTGCTAATCTAGTACTGCACTCAACTGATAATACCTTGTTGCTAATCTAGTACTGCACTCAACTGATAATACCTTGTTGCTAATCTAGTACTGCACTTAACTGATGATACCTTGTTGCTAATCTAGTACTGCACTTAACTGATAATACCTTGTTGCTAATCTAGTACTACACTCAACTGATGATACCTTGTTGCTAATCTAGTACTGCATTTAACTGATAATACCTTGTTGCTAATCTAGTACTGCACTTAACTGATAATACCTTGTTGCTAATCTAGTACTACACTCAACTGATGATACCTTGTTGCTAATCTAGTACTGCATTTAACTGATAATACCTTGTTGCTAATCTAGTACTGCACTCAACTGATAATACCTTGTTGCTAATCTAGTACTACACTCAACTGATGATACCTTGTTGCTAATCTAGTACTGCATTTAACTGATAATACCTTGTTGCTAATCTAGTACTGCACTCAACTGATAATACCTTGTTGCTAATCTAGTACTGCACTCAACTGATGATACCTTGTTGCTAATCTAGTACTGCACTCAACTGATAATACCTTGTTGCTAATCTAGTACTGCACTCAACTGATGATACCTTGTTGCTAATCTAGTACTGCACTCAACTGATAATACCTTGTTGCTAATCTAGTACTGCACTCAACTGATAATACCTTGTTGCTAATCTAGTACTGCACTCAACTGATGATACCTTGTTGCTAATCTAGTACTGCACTCAACTGATAATACCTTGTTGCTAATCTAGTACTGCACTCAACTGATGATACCTTGTTGCTAATCTAGTACTGCATTTAACTGATAATACCTTGTTGCTAATCTAGTACTGCACTTAACTGATAATACCTTGTTGCTAATCTAGTACTACACTCAACTGATGATACCTTGTTGCTAATCTAGTACTGCACTTAAATTCAGAAAGTCTCAGTATCACAGCAAAGAGTTTGTCCAAACAGCTACCATGGAAGTACTTATAGAAAAGGCATGGAAGAATCTACATTACGGCAGTGGAAAAGTGACTGAAGCAGAGATGCCAGGTTAAGACTGAGAGCATTGCAGATTCTTCTTTAGATTTTATAAAGAATCTCTAAATATATAGCAGGAGCACCATATGTGGCAACAATATTCAAAGCAAGGAAGAATAGGAGACATAGATATCTAAGATAGATTCTAGAAAGAAAAATTGTCTAGCATCACACAGTTAACCAGCATTCCTCGCAGCCGACCTAGCAATGGATTCAATATAATCTTTCTACTTCCACTGAGAATGTTAGCCTGAAAAGGCACAATGTGTCACCCTCCTGGAGGTTAACATTAGCCATGCTGACGGAAGGCAGAAAAAGGTCTCTCACATGATTAATTGAGAGCCGTTTAGTTTTGGAGATATTAAAATTAACAAGACATTCCTTGCCCCAGTTAACAACAGACTGTACATCATTTTTCATATCAGCTGTCAATTTGACCTTGTCAAAATGATCAGACTTGTTATCGAAACAGAAGTAAATGGTCGAGACTTGATGTTATCAGGAAGGTCATTGGTGAAAAAGTAAGTCCAAGTGCATTGACAAGGAAGGAGGTTATGTTGAAACTACATTTATTGAATAAAATAAATATTTTTTCATCAGTAAGACATGGACTTGTTGATTTACATATATATATTCATATTTTCTTGCTTACATATGTCAGTGATTATATGCTTACTTGTTTGACGGAAGCCTTCAGTATTGAAATTTTTCAGCCTCAAACATCGAGACTAATGTATAGTTATTTATTTTGATAAACAAGATAGCATTAAAAATAAGTTTAAATTAACTTCCCTGTACATTTCTATTAAAGAGCACTACAATAGTACTATTCTCATATCTGGGCAGGAGCTGGCAAGACCTCACTTTCCAGCCTTAATAGTATTCAAAAGCATCTCCGAGCCCTTCTGGGAGATGAATTATTCTCCACCTTTCAACGCCTCTCCTACAAACAAGATGTGGCAATCCTCTCACTGCTCTACTGCTACTTCCATGGAAGGTGCTCAGATGAACTACATTCCCTGGGCCCACCAAGGCAAACCTTTATGGCAAGAACACGCCATGTAACTTAGATAGTAGCAAGCCACCCACATTCCTCCATATTCCTTCCGTGAGAAATAAGTTCCACTTCAGCAGCTTCTTCCTGTGAACCACTATTCTGTGGAATTGAATCCCAACAGGATATTTCCCTGATCACTACAATCTTAACCTATTCAAGGCTAGAGTTAATTGTTATCTCCCTCTCCTATGGCCTAACATATCCCTCTACCTCTAGTGGCCCCAGAGCTTTGTAATGGGTGACTTTCACTGTTAAAAAAAAAAAAAAAAGAAATGGTTAACAAGTTTGTCTTGCAAAATCAATTTAGACTGAGAAGTGAATTTGATTGTTACTGGGTGGTCACATCTAAGCTACACTTAGGTTCTGCCGGCAGGTTTTTGTTCTGGTGAGGAGAGTGTCTAGGCATCCAGCAGGATTGAAAACAAAATAGAAGCAAGTCTGTCGCAGGTGTTGCCATAAATGCATCATGGATATACTAATATTGTGTGTCCTCTACCACCTGTCAACCAATAAAAATATTGCTCCACCGAGAATAGCGATTGGTGTTCTCGAATTGATAAAAAGTCATTTATTTTTCTATCTTGTCTGTCAGCTTTCATGTTGGATTTCTGACTGTTTATGTGTACTAGGATTTGTGACATTAGATCTGCGATTTGTGATTCTAGCATTTCTTTCTGTCCTTGGACTTGCAATTTGTTTATTTTGTTGTGGAAGTGAGCTGCCATATCAATTTTTGAATACATATTAGTTGGCAAATCAGAGTTCATGCCTGAGCATAAAGTATAAATTATCTCCACTCTGTACAATTTAAAGTCAGTTCTTTCCAATGCATTCTATTTCATAGTTATCAGGTATATGTGGCAGATAAACTGTATCCTTGATTGAATTGATTGGATCCGCATGGCCTACAACCATCCTGTGTACCACCATATGCCTTTTCAGTCCAGATAATGATTTGTAAACCTTGTTTTGAACAACACAAGTATTGTTGAATGATGGGGCAGGTTGGCATCATTGGCTTGCTTCTGGCTGTGCTGATGACCATTCAGATGGTTAATCTAAGGGCTACTCAAAGTGTGATATAATGTCCAAGGTGGAATTAATTGCCATCTCGGACACAGACTAGAGTAACATGTATGAAGGCAAGAGAAGCAGAGGAAAACAGAAAGTAACCTACCTAACTAGTTTACCTACCTCACTGTAAGCAGATGGCGGGAGAGATAGTGGAAGGGATAGTGAAAAGAAAAACCTTACTAGGAGTAAAAAAGCATAGGAAGTTGTAGAGAGGCATGATTACCCATGTCCTGAAGCCAGACAGCACACAGGAGAAAAAGATATATATATATATATGAAGAAATATAGTCTTAAGTTGTGCTATATTTATGGGATAAAGTGCTCAATATCAGAGATAGAGTGTGTATAAATATAAAAATGAACATAGAAGTCAACACTTAGAGGCAATAGTCTGTTTCATGCTATATGCAATCATCAGGCCATGAGTGCTGTTATTTTTCTCGGCTATTTATATATATATATATATATACGGGTCAGTGGTGCATTGTGGGTAGTCTATTTTGGTGGTTATTTTACCAGAAGTTGTTTATTTGTTTTTTTATTTATTTGGGTTAAATTATTTTGCTCGTTTTTATTTATTTTTATTTTTTATTTTTATTTTTAAATAGCCGAGAAAAATAACAGCACTTGTGGCCTGCTGATTGCATCTAGCATGAAACAGACTGTCGCCTCTAAGTGTTGACTTCTGTGTTCACTTTTATATTTCTATATATATATATATATATATATAAAGATGCCATGTAAAACAAGGAAGAGATAACAGCTAAGAGAGTATGTTTATCAAAAGATTGAAACAATAAAATGATAGAGAAGAGAGAGAGAGAAGAGAATGTGTTTATGCATCCGTGCGTGGGAGAGTTGTTGTTTGAGTACATTTGTAATGTGTGAATAGAATGAATATTGGTGTGTTGCATTATTATGTTTTGTTTTTGGGAGTATATTTTTTAGAAACAATTACTTTGCTTCACAAATAAAATGTCTGAATTGTTTCCTTGCAGATTAAACTGTTTAATATTTTTATCTTAATAAGAAGAATATTGTAATAACTGTTTCCATTGCTGCTTAATAGAGACTAGCTTTAAATAGCAGAAGCTTGTTATTAAAGATGTAAAAAAATCTTTCATCATTATCTATTGTTTAAACAAACATATTTGAAGAGATGCTGAAAGGTTCTTGGCCTGACCATGTAGGAATGCCAAAAAAAATGTCATGTTTTTCTCATTTGGCTAGAGTTTGGGAAGCAGAACAACTTGAGAACATTCCAACATACCTTTATACATAAGAGTAAGGGTCAAGGTAATACCCCAATGTATGTATGTAGATAATCAATATTTAATTATTAATAGAAATACACATCTTGATTGGTGTTAGTTCTATCCTCTTTAAGTCAGAAAATGGTTGGATGTATTATACCATTTTATATCTATCACAAAGTGATTCTGTCAATCTAGCACAAACTGATTGTATCTATTACAAAGCAATTCTATCTATCAAAGTGATACTATTTATTACAAAGTGATTCAATCTATTACAAATTGATTCTATCACAAATTGATTCTATCTCTCTATCACAAAGTGATTCTATATAGCTACCTTGCTGGACTTACAGATAGTTAGCTACCTCAGTCTGCTCATATCCATCTATCTATTTGATTTCTTATCATTTGACATTTATAAACTTTCAGAAAAATAGTTTTCTTAAGTCTAGTAGCTATTATCAGGCTTTCTAGCATTGATGGTGGGAGGGGGCCTTCCTAACCTTTTATCTGAAGTAACATTGAATGTCAACATCTTGATCATGTCATTATTTTTACTCCTCATTACATGTGCTATCCATTTTAGTTGTTGCTGCTATTGAAAGTCTGCAAGTGATGTGGATTCTGTTATCTGTTAGAATTCTATCTTTCTGATTCTATAGCACCAGTGAATAAGGCTCAAAGTAGGATGGTCTTTGCCAATATTAACCCTGAAATAGTGTCCAAGTATAATTTCTCACTTAGCAATGAGCTTATTTAGTGACAAGATCATTGGAATAGCTGTACAAACAATTCTAATCTGATTTACCAGAAATAAGCCAAAACTGGCCCAAGAACTGCATTTTTGTTTTTATTTGTTATCAAAGATTTAATTCATATCAGCAACCTCTCTGAAGTGTTCCAAGAAATGGGACTCAAACTTTTCCAAAACAGTTGCTTAGCTGATTCATTATCTACAGCTTATTAATCCTTTGCAGCTTATTTAAAGCCAGCAAATATTTTTAGATCATGAGAAATTTCTTTGGAGATAATAATGATTTAGTGATACAAGTCCTTCTAATTAACCCATAATTGAAGGGAGAAGAGGTGGATTCATGCCTAATGAACATCTGATAAACAAGAAATTATGTGGATATAAATTGAGGGATCAATCTCACATTACAATCAATATGTAAATCCCTAACTTTATGACCGTGATAGTTTCTATATATTTATAGTCCAGAGAATCTAAATAAATCTGAAAGACATACTTGTGTACCTAATCAGCATTTGATTGACTGATTCATTTTCTACAGCTTATCAACCCTTTGCAGGTTATTTAAAGCCAACAAATATATTTAGATTTTAAGAATTTTTTTTTTTAAAAGATAATGATTTATTGATACACGTCCTACTAATTAACCCATAGCTGGGGAAGAAAAGGTGGATTCCTACGTTTCCAAAGACTATTTGCACACAAGTGAATATAACAAACTTGACTCTCCGATTAACAATTCAAAATCATTGTCCATTACACCAGCTGCACATCAGTATACAGCACCTGATATTCTCAAGCAGTCACCCATCTAGGTACTGACCAGTCTTGATGTTGCTTAACTTTGGTGATTATACAGGAACAAGTATCTCAACATGATGTAGTAGTAAAACTTTTTCCATAATAGAAACTATGATCTGGGATTCGAATAATAGCAAGGATCGCTCCTATCTTGAATCCATCATCAGAATTCAGGATGTGAAATTAATACTATACACTTTATGTGCATCGGATCAGCTAGAAAAAATTGAGTATAATAGAAAATGAAACTGAACATTGAATAGGTTATGTCAGAGGTAGTTTCGCCCAACACCACAAATTGCTAATAAACCAAAACATCAACCTGAAAACTCAAGTCATATTCTTAAATAAACTTGTCAGATTGAGACTTTCATATTGATGTCATGCATTCAGGAATACCTAATCTGTCAGCCGTATAAAACCACTTCCTAAGATCAATGGCAAAAAAACAACTTTGAGACAGTAAAGACTGATGGTCTGGGCAAAGATCATCCTGCTTTGACCCTTGTGAACTGGTGCTACAGAATCATAAAAAGAGAACTGTACCAAAGCTGTATTCACTGGTTCCCAGACGTCATGAGTTCAAGCGCCATACGAGGCTGGCATCCCGCTCTCACCCCTTCACTGTTGAAACTCCTAAATGTAGCTGTCTCTTCTACTCTAATAGCTTCATGTCTCACACCTCTCGCCTGTGGAACTCCCTTCCCTATTACTGTTTCCCTGTGAGCTATAATCTCCAGCTATTCAAGTGTAATGTCAATCGACATCTCCAGTTGCCTTCATCTATCCACTACCCTCATCCTTTCTTCTATCACTCCTATCTGACCTTGCTCTAAATTTTCTGTAACCCCTTGCATCCTAGTGGCTTCCCACCTTGCTTGGGGTGAAATGCTTAAAAAAATAAAAAAATAAAAAAGAATAACAGAAACCACATCACTTGAGGACTACCAACAGCAGCAACAAGTAAAAATTCCATACTACATCAAATAGAAAGCTTGGAAGGAAACCTCCCCATCAATAATGGAAAGAATGATAGTAACTATTGGACTAAAGAAATCTGTTTTTTTAAAAAGAATGTATTTTAAGATAATGATTTTATAAATTTCAACCAAAAACAGGCTGGGTCGCGTTTTCAGAATGAAAATTTGTTTGCACCTCAGCAAATTTTATATTATAAAAAGCACATCAAAAAAAAAAAGCACATCAAAAAAAACAAAACAAAAAAAAAAACAGAGAGAGGGTTAAAGGGAGATAACCATGGATTTGAAGTCAGAAAATTATCATTGATAACTCTCGCCTCCAATTTGTGGACCCTAGCTACGATATTCTTAATACTCAAAATAATGCAAAAATATCAAAATGATAAAATCAGTGAATAATTATAACTATTTATACTGGGACTCATGCATGCAATTACAAATAATCCATAATAATATTTTACATTTTAAAATCATATTTATTTTTTGGCATATGAATTTTTTAAACTATTTCTGAATCTTTGATTGTCATCATTCCACCTCACATGCTATCCTCTTTTGCCACATTTATAAAGCACACTGTTTGAGAACGAGTTATAGGGAAATGGCTGATTTTACCATTATTAAATATCCCCTTTCCACCAAAAAAAAGGAAATCATACTTTGAACAAATTCTTTTAACAGGGAAAATATTTTGAATTATTGTTTACTGATAGTTTTTGGATTAAACATTTTTTGGTGTGAGCCTCCTACTTCATTCATAATTGCTGAGCCTTAAATCTAGTGAATGGTACTCCAAAGTAAATTTTGTTAGAAAGCTTTAAAAATGAGAAAAAAAACTTCCATTATCAGCAAAACATTTCTATTTTACAGCAGTCATCCTTACAAAATATCCTAACAAACGACCAGAGGGATAACCAAAAATGGTGATAATGTCAGGTTCTTTGGTTGGTGTAACCATTTTCCTTTCAAGGAGATTTGCTTTTGGGCAGAGACAAGTAACCGTAGACATTTTTTTAATTTTTAAGGTTTTTCTTGTTGTTACATTTTTTCCATCTTTATTTGTTTCCTGAAAAGCCTTTCCAGTAAAAAGTAATTTATACTGAGAGGAGCATATCTTCGGATTCACTTGGCTGAGTGATGGCCCTTGTAAAGTCTCCAAAAAGCACAGGATAATTTTATGTTACTGCTCAATAAATCTTGCTGGGGATTTCCACTTTAGATTACTGTTCAGAAGCACTCATTCTGGCTGCAACTGCAGCATCTCACTTCCAATTGCCAAATACTTTTCAACCATAACACTTTTAAAGAGTTTTTTTACATTCACTTTTTTCTTTCTCTTCTTTCCTGTTTTCTTTTTTCTTTTTGTAATTCTTTTTTTTTCTTTGTTTCTAGTCCTTCACTGTTTTTTGCTTTCTTTTAGTCCTTCTCTCTTTTTTCTTTTTGTTCTTCTCTCTTTTTCTTTTAGTACTTCTCTCTTTTCTCTTTTAGTCTTTCTCTCTTTTTTCCTTTAGTCTTTCTCTCTTTTTTCTTTCTTTTAGTCCATCTCTCTTTTTTCTTTTCGTCCTTCTCTCTTTTTCTTTTAGTACTTCTCTCTTTTTTCATTTAGTACTTCTCTCTTTTTTCTTTTAGTCTTTCTCTCTTTTTTCTTTTAGTCTTTCTCTCTTTTTTGCTTTCTTTTAGTCCTTCTCTCTTTTTTATTTTAGTACTTCTCTCTTTTTTCTTTTAGTGTTTCTCTCTTTTTGCTTTCTTTTAGTCCTTGTCTCTTTTTTTCTTTTTGTCCTTCTCTCTTTTTCTTTTAGTACTTCTCTCTTTTCTCTTTTAGTCTTTCTCTCTTTTTTCCTTTAGTCTTTCTCTCTTTTTTGCTTTCTTTTAGTCCATCTCTCTTTTTTCTTTTCGTCCTTCTCTCTTTTTTCTTTTAGTGTTTCTCTCTTTTTGCTTTCTTTTAGTCCTTCTCTCTTTTTTCTTTTTGTCCTTCTCTCTTTTTTCTTTTAGTACTTCTCTCTTTTCTTTTGTTCTTTTAGTCTTTCTCCATTTTCTTTCTGTTTCTTCTCCATTTTCTTTCTATTTATTCTCCATTTTCTTTCTTTCTATTTCTTCTCTCTTTTCTTTCTTTCTTTCCTTCTTTCTTTCTTTTAATGCCTTTCACTTTTCTTTCTTTTAGTCCTTCTTTTCCATTTTCTTTCTTTCTTTTAGTTCTTCTTCCTTTTCTTTCTTTCCTTTAGTCCTTCTCCCTTTTCTTTCTTTCTTTTAGTTCTTCATCCTTTTCTTTCTTTCTTTTAGTCCTTCTCCATTTTCTTTCTGTTTCTTCTTCTGTAACAGGGCAGTGGCCCTGATTGAGTCATACTAGTGCATGGAAAATAATGAATGACTTAAGCTATTGACAGACTTGGCAATTCTGAGCAGAGATATTAAAAAGAGAAAAAATACGAGAGAGTCAATTGGAGCCTGAGTGAAAAAAACCTGGTTTAAAAATATTAATTTAAACACATAAAATACTTATAAGGATAGCCTCACAAGAGTTTGAACTCAAATTAAACTAAATAAGATTTAGGAAAAGCTGACACTCCCAGCCCAACTCCATAATCCTAAGGAAGTTGACATGTCATGACTATTGAGTTTACCAAAAATCTATGGGATTTTCAGTTAATCTCAGGTTTTTATTTAGTGACCTATATTCTCATTGATTTCCATGTAAATTTGGGAAACTTCAAAACCACCTCAAAACCTCCAATCTCCCAAAAAGAGGCTTTGCTGCTGGAAGTAAGGAAATGGCTAATATTAACATTACTATCTTCTGTCTCCTTAACTTGTTTTCTTTTAGTGTCCCCTCTCTTTTCTTTCACTCTTGGTAACCCCTTTTGTCTTAGTGGTGATATTGGGCAATAAAACTTGGGATAAAATGATTAAAAAAAATTCCAACATAGGTAAATGGGAAGATATGGTTAGAAACGAGGCTAAGACAAATAAGGAAAAAGAAATGGAATAACAAAAGAAAATAAAACTGTTAAGTAAAAATTAAAATTGACAAAATCAAAACTAGTAAACTAGACTGTGTCAAAGGTTTTATTACATCCAAAATTAAAGATGTCTTCTATGTGCCATGTCCCTTCAGGACGTGAGCAATCATAGCTCTCAGCAACTTCTTGTCCTTTATAGCTCTTAAAAAAGTTTGTATTTTTGCTATCTTTGCTAATTGCTTTTCTGTCAGCCATTTACACAAGCTCAATATAGGTAGTTTACAAACTCTGTCTCTCTTTCCATCTTGATGTTTAATGAAAAAATTTAACACTCCTCCTCGTGATGCACCCTAGAAATTTCAATTATTTCTTCCTGATGTTAAGTATAAGTGTCCTTTTTGTTTCCATTTTCTCAAAAACTTCAGCATTATTAACATTTATTATTATAAATTATTCTCAGAATCCTTCTATAGAACCACATTTCTATTACCTCAAGGCGTCTCTTCATCTATGAGATCCTTTAGAGATTATCCTTCATTCATAGGAGGCTTGATATTACATAACAGTTAAGTACTCTTTTCTTTGTTTCTAATGAAATTTTACAGTTCCTTAATACTTTGCTGAGATTTTGGAAGGCATCTTTCATCTTTGAATTTCAATGTCACATATTTCCTCTCTTCTGTTAAAACCCTTCCTAGTTATTTAAATTTTTATACTTGGTTCATTTTGCCACCTCCAATTTGTAATTTGCATGCTGGGTTGTCCCTTTGCTGATAATATGTAGACTTCAGTTATGTGCTATACATGATACATGCTTAGGCAATCATGTATCTTTTGATACATAACTGACAAGGCAGATTTTTTCCTGCAGTAGGTTGCCATTTCTTTCTGTGGTTGACCAGTTGCCTTCCAAGGCTATAAAAACCTGGTCTGTTCTGCTATTAGGTTGGTGCAAAAATAATGACGTAATAATGTCGTTTTTTGACGTCAAAAAAACAACATTATTACGTCATTATTTTTGCCCCAACCTAATATTTACCCATAGCTGGGTAGATAAGAAGAGGATTCATACCTTTCCCAAGGGTAATAGCATGTATGTGAATGTAATGGATTCAACTGGTAGGTAGCAAATAAAATTTTTTGCATGTGTAAGAAAATGGGAGAGAAGAAAGACTGATATTGTGCTAGTCCCACTTTACAAATAAGAAGAATACTTTATCAATATGTAATAAAGATATTTATTTACAACTAAATATGAATACAATGGTTAACATGAGCTCAATGTCTTCTTATATATAGAGAATCTGTCAGGTGGGCTTACCCATCTGGTGGAGTGAAATAGGACTAAATAGCTTGTACCTTTCAAGCCCTCGACAACTAGCACCATTGACAGGGGAGAGAATTTCTGCTGCATTACTCTGGAGCAGGTCTGGTCCCTTCTCTGGTGGTGGTTAGCTTTTTCTGAATCCACATGGTTTTATTAACCAATGAGAGGCCGCATAACATCATGTGACCAATCTCTATATATAGGAGCATAGAAACCCAACATTGATATATATATATATATGTATATATATATATATATATATATATATATATATATATATATATATATATATATATATATATATATACATATATACACACACACACAGACAGACATATATTTACAGATACTGACTTTTTAATTACACTAAGAATTCTTTTAATCAAAATTAAATTTATGGGATGATGTTTTATTATTCAGAGTAAGATTAATATCCTTAGCTTTATTGTTGCTGTTGTAACAACTTTTTAATTTTTATGCACTCAGATCTTCCTTAGGTGTCTGTTGATCCAGGTACCTTCAGGGAATTTTTAACTGAACATCTTATTCAATCTGTAAAAATTGATTATTCTTGTTCTGATGTCCATGTCAAGAGATATATCTCTAGACATTCAGCTGAACTAACTAACTAACTATATATATATATATATATATATATATATATATATATATATATATATATATATATATATATATATATATATGTGTGTATAAATTGGAGTATTTAACGGTTACATGACCTGGTTTTAAGCCATCTTTAGGTGGTATTGGCAAATTATATATTTTAAAAGACTCTATTTCACGGTTTATATAACATAAAGATGCACAAAAGGGGTGGGGTATTGCAAGAGTAATGAGAACTAGAACAGTAAAATGGGGCATTAAAAAAATATAATTTACCAATACCACCTGAAGAAACCTTATGGTCATGTAACCAGTAAATATTCCAATTATTTAGTATTATTTGTTCCACATTTTTTTTTCAAATTTGTGTACTGAGCACTCTTTTAAAATATCCATTTACTGGTCTGACATTGTACTGACCAACAACTTAATATATATATATATATATATATATATATATATATATATATATATATATATACAATCAAATTCATCAGACCTACAAATTCAAAAAATTTGTATTCGTAGGTCTGATGAATTGGATCATATTTACGATTCCAATGGAATAAATTATGGCCATGGAATATTAGTGCTTAAGCCTTTTTATATATATATATATATATATATATATATATATATATATATATATATATATGGTTGGATAGATGTGAGCTTGTGACCCTGGGTTTCACGCTTTAGCAATCGTCAGACAAACTGATTATATATATATATATATATATATATATATATATATATATATATATTATAAATTAATTGATTTAAAATATGGTTTTTCACTACACTGTCCTAACCATGTTTCAAATACATATATATATATATATTTATATAGTGACTACTTATGTATGTGTGTGCATGTGTGTGTATGTGTATAGATATATATACATGTGTGCGTGTATATATACATATATATATATATGTATGTGTGTCTGCATGTGTGTCTCTGTGTGTGTGTGGAGAACTGTTTCAGAATTGTAGAAAAATGCTAAAAGATTCAAATACTGTTATAGAAAGCTCATTTTTGTACACTGAACAGCTCACACCACAAATTCATATATATTAACCAACCAGTGACGTTGTACGAGATGTGCAATATTCTTTCATTCATTCAGTTGTACTATAAAAAATAGGTATACAAAATATTTTGTTTTTGTAAAGTATCTTAGTAATTCATTTCTTTCAATTTGAAATAAAAATAATACTGAAATAAATATAAATTATTGAAATGTGTTAATCTGTGTTTGAAGATTAACTTAATTCTTCGTTTATACATGCATATTCTGCTACATATATATGTGTGTGTGTGTGGGTGTGTATGTATGTATCTATGTGTTTGTGTAGATGGTCCATTTGTTCATTAAACAATATTTTTATTCATTTTTATCTACCAGCCAGAATATATCAAGAAATCTTATTAAAGAAAAATATAAACTTTCCAGCATGATTCATACCACTGTCCCACTAAAGATAAGATTTAAGAAATAGATATATATAAATATATATATATATTTTAAAACATTTTTATGTTGAACATTCTTTTAATAGATGGTATTTATCAATCCACCCATGAGGATTGAATGTGGCACAAGGCCTTTTTAATGTGAGTATCTCCGAGCCCGAAGGCCCAGCCAAAAATAAATAACCATCCAAACCCCCCGAGGGGGGCCAGTTCCGTCAACCTCCCCCAACGAAACCCTACCCTTTGGCAGAGCTTCGTCCGGGTTCCTCTCTGCAAGCAGAGAGTTTGACAGACACCCGACCCGGCAGCTCACAAAGTGCAGATACTACACTTTGATCCTAGCCACCGGGCCGAGCGGGTATTCTTTTTATAGATGGTATTTATCAATCCACCCACGAGGACTGAATGTGGCACAAGGCCTTTTTAATGTGGGTATCTCCGAGCCCGTAGGCCCAGCCAAAAATAAATAACCATCCAAACCCCCCGAGGGGGGCCAGTTCCGTCAACCTCCCCCAACGCAACCCTACCCTTCGGCGGAGCTACGTCAGAGTTCCTCCCTGCAAGCAGAGAGTTCGACAGACACCCGACCCGGCAGCTCACAAAGCACAGATACTACACTTTGATCCTAGCCACCGGGCCGAGCGGGTATTCTTTTTATAGATGGTATTTATCAATCCACCCACGAGGGCTGAATGTGGCACAAGGCCTTTTTAATGTGAGTATCTCCGAGCCCGTAGGCCCAGCCAAAAATAAATAACCATCAAACCCCCCGAGGGGGGCCAGTTCCGTCAACCTCCCCCAACGAAACCCTACCCTTCAGCGGAGCTTCATCAGGGTTCCTCCCTGCAAGCAGAGAGTTCGACAGACACCCGACCCGGCAGCTCACAAAGCGCAGATACTACACTTTGATCCTAGCCACCGGGCCGAGTGGGTATTCTTTTTATAGATACAAACATTTAAGTAAATGCTCTGTTTATAATAAACAGTATTAAACAACATTTACCGGCCTGAATGTCTGAGAAATTTTCACAGAAAATATTCGTCCTCCAACAGGATTCAAACTTGTATCCTATACGGAAATTGTCATTTAGCTTGACATACCTTTACCAATTTGGCCACGAAGGAGCATTCAGTTAGCAAGGTTGAATTTACTGTATTTCAATCATCCATGAATCTCTCACGTACATTCATATCTGCTCATGGCGTATCAAATGTAAACAAATGACGTCACACATTATGAAATGGATAAAGTTCAACAATAATTTTAAGACATTTTTATGTT
Organism: Acanthosepion lycidas; assembly: GCA_963932145.1. Taxonomy (NCBI): domain Eukaryota; kingdom Metazoa; phylum Mollusca; class Cephalopoda; order Sepiida; family Sepiidae; genus Acanthosepion; species Acanthosepion lycidas. The sequence continues at coordinate 62,436,346 of OZ010597.1, read as the reverse complement.
TATGCATTCTTTTTATAGATACAAATATTTAAGTAAATGCTCAGTTTATAATAAACAGTATTAAACAACATTTACTGGCCTGAATGTCTGAGAAATTTTCACAGAAAATATTCGTCCTCCATATATATATATATATATATATATTTGAAAGTACATACTTTATTAAAATTTCAGATTTTATTTTTAACCTTTTTTCATTCAAACATGCAATTTTTAATAATAAATATCGGATAAATGCCAGATAAACATTATCTGCCAAAATGGACAAATATGGAATTATCTCCACACTATCTATAGTGTATTAGTCTATTACATATTTATCTGAAGGCTTACGGATTGAAGATTTATTACTTTCCTTAATATGATATTGTAGAATTCCGTTTCAATTTCTTGCTCCCTGCCACCTAGAATCTTCAAAAATTTAAATGAAATGTCAATCGCTATCTTCTCTCTTCCTGAAACCTGTTCTTTTATTGTCTTTTCTCCTTAGTAAAGTCTTTTCATTCTTTTTCACTTTTAGTAATGCCTGGCATTTTAGTGGCATTCTTGCTTTCCTTGGGTTGAAATGTTAAAAAAAAAAAGAGACAAAACTAATGATCGTGTCAAGGAATATTGTCTCATTCTTATTTTATTTAGTTGTGTTCAGTTATTGCACTGGAACAAGAACAACCTACCCATGTAGATTGAATAAAGTGTTCAGTTCAGAATTCCCTGTAGTTTATCCAGATTTGAGGACACAGTAGCTGAAACATGATAAAAACAACAAGGATGAGGGCAACAGACTGAATATAAATAGTGTAAATAATGATAACTCCTCATCCGAGAAATTCATATAAATTCTTCTCTACTACTTTTCAGTGTTCAGGGAAGCATTCTCTTGAGAGTCAGCTCCACAAAAAAGCAGTTTGTGGTAAGAAACTGCTCAAATCAAACTTACATATTACCAATGGAATACAAAGGGTGGTTTGTTACAATGTGTGGGGCATAGCAGACCTTAGTCTTGAAGGTTAGAACTGGTGGAACAAAGGAATCTAGTTCGTATGAACACTTTCCATGGAAAGAGCAATAGAGCAGCAAAAGACTTAGGATTTTTCATCTGTGTGAAAGCAGTTGCATGGTGGAAAATAATTCATCACTCACAAGGATATGGAGATGCTTTTGAACTAACAAATCTGGAAACCGAAGACTGAGCAACTCCTGGTCATATATGGCAGCAGTACTCCATTTTCAGATCTCATAAAAGGAGAATAGCAGATGAGCAAACAGTGTCTGGAGTTGGTAAATATTTTGATGTTCATGTTATCTTCAGATAATTAAAATGTCCAAAAAGTATGATTTTCGAAAGCAGGAAATTATTAACCAAATTTCATTTCTTACTCAAATACAGGATGTTTTCCGGAGTTACTTTCATTCTGACTGTTGGGTGAAATGAGACCTGTGTGTAGATTTTACCGCTGAATTTCTCTTGCCACACAAATGGACTTTGACTTCAAGAGAGATTGAGCGTATTTAAGATGCCATCAGCTTAAAACCCTCGGCCCATGTCAGTAGCCCCGGCCTTATCAAAGATTAAAGGATATTGTCTCTTATCCACACTCCTAACCCAGAGATTAGAGGAGGAAAGACGTTGAATGATGCTGTTCATTGTCTGATATCTGAATCATAATATGTTTGCAGCCGTGGCTCAAAGCAAAAGTTTTCCAACTTTTTCTCCTCAATGAGGCATTTGGATGACCAAACTTACCAATGCTGTGTCATCTGTATACATTACCAATACCCTTTTTCTTATAGAATTCTTAGAATTTTACTTAGTCTTAAAAAAAATCTATATATTACTATGATATATAATATTACTAAAATTTTTACATTGCTATAATGTTGCCAAAATCTCTATCTTATTATATATTACTAAGATCAAAATATTACTTAATCTACTGAAACAAATCAAAGAGTCACTGAACAACTCTATTAACACTATACCTGCCAATGGAAAAAACATGAAAAGCCCTAAGGGACCAAAAATAATGACCAAGAAAAAAATCCTGACAAACGAGGTTAAAGAAAACACAAAAGAAAAAAGACGACCATATGCCTGCACAAAAAACTAATGCCTCAATGTGTAAGAAAACAGTGCAGTAATACTAACCAACCAAACACTTCATCATCAGACAACAAGAACCAACTATGATATATAATATTACTAAAATCTATATTACGATAATGTCTAAAATTACTAAAAGCTACATAATATTACTATAATCTACGATTCATATGTTCATTGAATACTGTTGCCATATCTGGTCTGGTGCTCCTGCTGCACTTCTCGAGATTCTTAAGAAGATCCAAAGGGTCTGTAATGCAATCAATCCTAACTGGACATCTCAACTTCAGTCATTTTCTCACTGATGTGACATGGCTTCCCTCTACAAATATTTTCATGTCAATTGTTCTGATGAGCTTTTTTTTCCCTCTGGTGCCCCCACTACATGGTTTTAAGTGTGCTACTAGATTGACAACTAAGTCCCACCCTTTTACTGTTTAACTAGCTATATGCAACTGCCATTTCTACTCTAGCAGCTTCCTCTCCTGCACTTCCCACAAGTGGAACTATCTTCTCATTTTTTGGCTTTGCTGATGACTACAGTCTTCTAAAATTTAAATGTAATATCAATCATCATCATCTGTCTCCTTCAGTCCAGTTCTATTTTCGTCCTTTCCTCAATCCTCCCCATTCTCAGTCTTCCCATTCTCTTTCGCTTACAATCATCACAATCAATATTATTGATGTTGTTAGGAAAGTAATCTACAATAGTACTAAAATCTATTATAATACTAAAATGTATAATAATACTAAAATCTATAATATTATTAAAATCTATGATATTAGTAAAATTTCTAATATTGCTATAACCTTTATTGCTAAAATCTATATTAGTATAACCTATAATATTACAACCAAAATTGTGTTTTAAGTATTTAAATAATATCAAAAGGAATTACCAAACAAATTTTTAGTCTTTTTAACTTCCATTTTACTTGTTCATCTTCCCTTTTCTAAGCTTTTCCTTCCCATATTAACACTATTAATCTTTCTCTCCTCTTCTTTTATCTCACTAGTAGCATGGCCCGGCGTTGCCCGTGCTTGATTCAAAAATCGTACGACTCATACAGAAATCGCTATCACTTGACTTAAAATATTTTTGCCCTTCCTTGCCTTTAAAGGAGTGCCCTTTGCCATGCTGATGTTGCTACATGCCTTACTTCTTGTCTATCTCACACTGCAAATTTTTTCTAAGCTCTATACTAAACTTTAAATCTGTTACGAAAAAAGAACTAAACAAAATGAACACAAAACGATCAGCTTTAAAAAAGGACTCGTAACTGGAAAAACCAAATGAAAAAAGAATGTTAACAACAAATACTTTTTCACACCCAACCCAGTTCTGCGGAATCAGAATCAATGTTGAGTTTAAGCAAGCGAATGAGCCAATTGGAGTAAAGTGCCATGCAGATTTAAATTTTTCCCACTTGTGACGAATGCAGCTATTGATTTTTTTTGCATGCTAGCATGCTAGTTAACATTCATGTCAGTCAGCTGTTGGCTCTCAAGCTGGCCAATAGAATCTTCCTGCCTATTTGTGGCAGACAGCTATAGGCTCTCACTCTGGCCAGTAGAAAATGGCTGCAAACTACATGAAAACTGACGTAGAAGCATGAAAAAATTGATTATTTCCACTATCGATGCAAGTTGGGAAATGCAAAGTCAGTCTTCGCCTTCCCACTAACTTGGAGCATGTGCATGTAAATTTTGGTGCAAATCCATCGAAAATTGTGGCCATGCATTCTTTATATACACACACACATCCTGCCTTTTATAGATAGAGATTCTTCTCCTCCTCCTCACATTCATCTGCTTCTTTTTCCTCTTCCTTTCACTTCAATCTTTTATTCTATCTACTTTTTTCACTTCAAGATGACCCCGCAAATGATGCAAATGTTAGAATCTTGATATTCTTCATTGTTTCACATCCCTTCAGATTGAAGGTGGTGGCTCCCCACAATTTCTTTTCCCCTTTAGCTCTTATTAAATTTTATCTTTTTTTTTATTTCTTCTAAACCTTGTTCCCCCATTCAGTTACTCAAGCTCGCTAAGTAGGTCATATATTGTTTTCCTCTGTCCCCCTTGCCTTCAATTTGACCTGTGAGTATCAGATTTTCAAAGCCCTCTTTCCCCATTATGCACTCTAGAAATTTCAACAGGCTCCTCCTGATATTAAGTATATGTTTCTTTTTTGTTTCCATTTTCTTTAAAACTTTGTTGCTGCTTATATGTTTGGTCCACAGTATCCTCAGTGTTCTTCTGTAGAACCACATTTCTGTTGCTTCAAGTCTCTTCTTCATCTTTGAAGAGATCGTCCAGCATTCACTGTCATACAAGAGGAGATATATTACATAACAGTTCAGTACTCTTCTCTTTGTTTCTAACAAAATTTTTCTATTTCTTATTACTCTGCTTATCTTTTGGAAGACATCTTTGGTTATCCCAATGCACCCTTAAAACACTTCCCAGATATTTAAATTTCTGTACATGTAATTTTGGTAACTTCAGTTTGTAATTTGCATTTTTGGCTCACCCTTATGCTAACAAATGTTCCTTCTGTCTTGCATTTGATATTTAGTCCTTTCTTCTCACTTTTCTTCATTACCTTCTGTAGGAGATTTTGTAGTTTATTTTACATTTCTGCTACCAACGTTGTGTCATCTCCATATCTTATGTTGCTAAGATCGTGGCTGCCAATAATGAATCCTGAATTTCTAATTCCCTCATAATCACCTTACTGTATAAGGTGAATAAGTAAAGATTATTTTAATATCAAATGGAATATATTTATTTTTTTAAATATTTTTTTTTAATTTAATAAAAAATATTTAAAACAAACAGATAAAAGATACTTGGATCATTTTTAACCTATTGTTATATATCGTACCTATGAACACTAATGGTTATGTTCCAATCCTCATAAATATGTTGGACACTATTGTAAGTGGGCGGTAATATGTTGTCTAAGTAATCCACCACTAGCAGTGGTTTACCTACTTCACACCATTGACGAGTATTTTGTTTGTTGATGTTATAAAGATTACTGTTTCATTTCCAACCTCAGTTTTGGTTATTCCTCATTCAGTAACCCTTTCTAGGTTACAACACATTATCTGTGGGGTTTTATGAGAAATTTTTCCTGAAAATAAACTTGTGAAAAATAGGGTTTTAGTTTTCTTTCAATGGTCAAATATTTTACATGATGATCTTAATTTCGAACCAATAGACACTTTAATTTGAACTGTTTGGGTTGTATTATCGAATCTTTTTGACACATTAGTAATATTTTCTGTTACTGGGTAGATAATAAAATTTGGTTGTGTTTTAATATGGTATGTATGTGAGTATATAACTGTGTTGGAAATAGCATTTCTTTCCTATATGTAAATCATGCCAGATTACCAGTTCTCAATCAGAAACTGTAACTAATGTCTGCTCAGCTTAGTTGCATTATAAACCACAGGTTAGCTATCTGTGTGCTGAAGAAATACAAATGTGCCTGAGCAGGCATTTGCAACAGGGATTTGCTAGCCATCCTATTTGACAGGGATTCATGGAAAATGATCCTTCGCTATTTTTTGTGCCATGTCCCTTTAAGCTTCAAAGGATTTATTAATTAATTCATACATAATTTTCAAAGATTTTTCAAGCATTGTTTCCATATATCTTAAAGGACATTGATAATGAAAAACCTTTTTATTTCTTCTCCAGGATATAAAACACAGAGTTGATTTTCTTTTAAATTCCTTAGAATGACTTTTCAAAAACTTGTTGGTGCAAAATATAGTCAATGTAAAATCTTAGTTTTACCTACAGCTCAACATTACATAAAGTAATAAGTAGACAGGTAAAATGATTTCGTCTTCAAGTAAAAGCTATCTAAACAAGTATTAAGTAACAGAAAAAGTTTGCTAGATACAAAGAAAAGACGATATTGATAAACAATATCAATTCTTACATCGGGAAGTGAATGCTGGACAGTTTCCCCACAGATGAAGAGGAGACTTGATGTTGTTCTACAGAAGGATACTGAGAATAATACCATGGGTGGAACATGTGAGCAATGAGAAAATTTTAATAAAAATGAGAGTGAAAAAGTCACTTTTGCTTGGGAACAGAAAGAGACAGATGAAATTTCTCGATTGCATAAATGAGGAAAGAGAGTACATTGAAAGCCAAAAAGACAAAAGGAAAGAGTAATTTAGCTAACAAGTTTGTGTAAATGCACAACAGAACAGAGATTGGGAGAAATAGTAAGGAGACAAACCTTACTTACAGATATGAAGAATAGGATGTTGTGGAGAGCCATTATCACTAACGGCGCATAAAAGAAAAAGAGGACCAGCTAAAACTTATGCTGATTAAATGACACACAGTGTTAATTTTCTCTTTACAGTTTATAAATGGACAGGTGGTTGTTTCATCAAACATTTTGGTTTAAATAAATAAGTAATTGTTAATCATGATGCAATTTCTGGAATGTCTAAATCCGTTATGTCCAAGAAAAAACCTTAAAGTATTGATTAAGCGGAATGTTTTAATCTGTGTAAATTTAAACTGTGCCATCTTAATTTTCTCATTTTTTGCTTTCTTTTCAAAATTACTTTGTTTCTTTCATTGAGTGTTTGCATTTGTTTTTTTGTAATTTTGAATTCAAATAGCTTTTAAGCAAAAGCAAATCGACAATACAAATGTCTGCTCTTTAAATCTGATCCAAATGGAAAATATATCTTATAATCCCTGATATTTGTTGGTCTAGCTTTCATAATACAACTACAATATTTATTGTTTTCCATGTAGTCATCATCTGTTAATATTCCTCTGAACAACACATAATGCCTTTCCTAATCCTTTGGGTCTTATGTGCTACTTTGAGACACATTTTATCACAGAATTTGTTGCTATATTTATTACACATTCAGCCAGGAATGGAGACAAGTCCTGTGCACAACTTAGTCTAAAAAAATGTAAATATTAAAACAACATTATTTCATTAGCAATTCCTAAAGGGATAGTATCACTCGCTAAAGAAGTCGACTTATTGAAAGACTTAGATTAGTTTAAGACCAGAAATTTTTATTCCATTAAACCTAAATCTCACACTTTTCAAACTATAGTTTCTAACACAGAGTTCACAAATGACAAGTTGTACTCAAAATTACAAATGACAAACATTATAGGATAGGATAATATCACTTGCTAAAGAATAAAACATAATAAACTTACTCTAGTTTTGAGGTTAGATATGTGTACTGTATTAAATATAACTCTCACACCTTTCAAAGTGTAGTTTAACACCAAGTTCACAAATAGCAAGATACTCCATCTTACAAAAGACAAATTTTATAGGATAGGATAAATCATGACATGATTATTATTGCTTTCTTATTTTAATGTTTTTAGTTTTTCCCTATTTTTCCCCCTTCTTTGTTGCAAAATGTTCTATAAGAGAAAAGGGCTAGTGGAATTATTTTTTTTTATTATTGATTTTTTATTTAAGGGCCACTAGATTCAATAATGATGGTGACTGCGATCAACCACATGCATTTTCAGTTTTATGCAGGTTCTCAGTACGTATAAATGTAAATGATGAGATATCTGGAAGTTATATACAGGTGCATATTTTTTAATGGATATAAATGAGGGTGTACTGAAAAGTTCTCAGCCCAATATATTGTTCAAAATCTGACCAAATTATCAAACATTAGAAATTTTTGTTTGAAATACCTTCTTAGTAAGTCTGACAAATTTTCACTATCCCCTCATATGCGTCATGTGTGTTTTTAAATAGATATAAAGACATGAAAATACTCATTCATCATAATAAGTCTGACCAAAATTTAAATAATTCTATTAAGACGAAAATGTATTGAAAGTGCACTAATTTCTGAGTCTTCCAGGGTAAATTTAAAACCAGGATCATAGAACGTATTTGCTTTCATAATAAAACTGCTGCTATTACAATGCAGGATCTTTAAAATCTATAGCAATAAAAACAAAAACAAAATCAGTACAAATATGAAAACCATGCTTAGGGTAATAGAAAAATAATGTTGAATAAAGAATTCATCATAGAAATTATATATATATATATATATATATATATATATATATATATATATAATGACCAAGAAATTCTTTATATATTTTTTATTCTTTGTATATTTTTTATATATTAAATTTTATTTTATATATAAAAATATATTTTATAATATTTATTATTTATATATTTTATTTTATATATGAAAATATATTTTATATATAAAATTATATTTTATATATATACATATATATAAGTATATATATATATATATATATATATATATATATATATATATGTATATATATATTATGAAATGGACAAAGTCCGACAATTATTTTAAGACATTTTTATGTTTATACATTCTTTTTATAGATACAAATATTTAAGTAAATACTCTGTTTATAATAAACAGTATTAAACAACATTTACCGACCTGAATGTCCAAGAAATTTTCATAGAAAATATTCATCCTCTGACAGGAATCGAACTTGTATCCTATACAGAACCATCATATAGCCTGATGTACCACAGAGGAACATTCTATTGTAGTTTAAAGACAGTAAAATTGACCTAGATAACCGAACGCTCCTCTGTGGCTCAAATGGTTAAGGCACATCAGGCTATATGATGGTGCTGTTCATAGCCAGTTGACCAGGGCAAGACTTCTATTTTTAGAACATTTTTAACATGCCATCACTTCCAAACACATCCTTGATAATGGCTATCGAAGTAGCCAAAAGCACTTGGAATAGACAGTTATAACTATTAACAATTCCCATATTATTTAACCCCTGAAAAAATGTTATCTCTCCTGTTAAGAAAAATGTTAGACTGCTAAAAACTCAAAAGATTAATTACATCTTCTTTGTCAGCCATTTTCAATGAAAGATGCATGCATATATATATATATATATATATATATATATTTAGGAAGTATATCTTCATTCAAACATGAATCATTGAATAATATAAACATATTGTGACTGCTTATTTTTTTAATGATCCTTTCCAGTCATTTAATAAGTTTCTTGATATTAAGATGAAATTCAAGGAAGGCACCTTTTTTTTAATCCAAATACTTTTGACTTTTTCTAAGATCATCTTCAGGGGTAAATTACAAAGATAAAACATTGTAACTGCAATGAAATCTGCATTCTGCTGTCATAGTGATTTATATATATGTGTGTGCTACTATAGTATGATATCTACTTAACTATTTGTGACCTACCATAAATGTCGATGCATTCATTATTGCCGGAAAATTCTCAGGAAAAACAATGACCTTGTTTTTTAAATGACATTTACAAACATTAAAATCACTATATGATGATTTTTTTTTGTATGAAAAAATGGTTAATGATTTTTCACTGTTTACTGCCTTTAATCCTAACCCTAAAATATTTCATACTTCCAGCAGTTACTAAATATTATACTGTAGTAAAAAATGGATGGTATATATTGTACTATAGTAGCACATGTATATGTGTCTCTGTGTGTATTTGTATGGCAAAACAGAAAAACTTGATTAAATACATTTCATTTTTTCAAAAAGACTTCTTTAGGCTGAATAATGTTCTCATTGGAAGGAGAAAATAAAATACAACAATAAACAATTACCATTCTATATTGAGAGAAACACTGAAGATCCAGGAATGCCTAAATTTAAATTTAAATTCTTAATTTCTCATCTCATGTGTCAAGTTGCCTAACTGTGTTCATCTTTCTACTGCTTTTTTTTTTATTTTTATCATTGCCAATTTTAAATATCTCACACTGTAATGCCAGAAAAGTCATTAACAAAAGTGGTTACAGCTAACAAATCCGAAAAAGGATCGATGAAGTTCAAAATTATTGTTGGAGATTATAAAAGCCTGATTACTGATGAGATAAAAATGTATCAAACTAACAACAGTTTTCCAGGTTTGCTTTCCAGTTTACCAATCATGCAAAACGACTACATTATACTTCTGTACATATAAAAAAATTACGGCAATTCTACCAATGCCTTCCTACAAATCTTATGCATAAAAAAATTAGAAATAGCATCTCAACTTCACTAATGCAGAATATATAATAATGAAATATTTATAAAACATTATTGTCTTCTAATTACAAAAGTTCATCCTGACATCCTTCATAAAATACTTCTAACTTGCTTAACTAAAGTTCTATCCAAATGTCATTGTCTGGTTCACACTCCTCCCTTGTCTTTTGAACAGGAGTAGAAATTTATCATTTATTTCCTGGTTCCTTCTAAAGCATTTTCCTTCTCTTTCACTCCTTGCTTGGGTTGGCACCTCTTAAACTGTAATATCTTGAGTGGCTCTTAGGCTTTGTACAGGGTAAGCTTCATTGTTAAAAAACATAATCTTAATAATATATAAAAACTGTCATTGCATTGCAATGAGGTCATCTCTTGGTCTATAATCTTCAATTAGTCAAATCCCACCTAGAAATGAAAGACTTTAAAGATTTAACTAAACCCATAATGCAAATCAGTCGCCATCTTCTGCCTTCTTGAACCTTGTACTTTTTTGTTTTTTCTACTCATTAATGTTTACTCATCTTCTTTCACTCTCAGTAACAAACTGTGTATCACTGGCATTATTGTCTTACTTGGAGGGGGAATGATTAAAAAATATGTACAAAATATATTCCTATCAGTAAAAAATAAAAATTAATCAATTTTAATAGATAAATTTTCACCACAAACATATAAAAAACAAGTTGGGTGTATTATATTTATTCAATAAATAAATAAGAAATACATAGATACAATATGCAGAAAACCACAAGATTTATTGATTTGCTTTTTCATGGAACATCAACCTTTGCCAGGTTATCTAAAGCCACAAAATATTTTTAGATTCTAACAATTTGGCGTAGTGTAGTGCGGGGTGATAATAATCCTATTAACTAACTCATAGCTGTGCGGAGAAGTGGATTCATGCCTTTTCCTAGATGTAAGCGCATATAACAAACCCGACTGGAATTAGAACTCATCTCTTCAATTTTAATTTCCAAGATGTTATCCATTACACCACCTGCACCTACAAGTTTACAACATATTGGTATTCCCAAGTGGTCACTCATCTAGGTACTGACCAGGCTCAACTTTGCTTAATTTTGGTGATCCTACGAGAACTCGTCTTTCAATGTAATGTGCCCATAAGCCAATACCACAACAGGCTTTACTTATGGTGTAAGTAACCTACAAATGATGTATTAATGCAGTCAAAACATGATTTAAATTAATACTAAAATTCAAACACCATAATAGTAAATGTTACTCTCCTCTCTATTCTACTATACAGCCCCGAGACATGGTCTCTCACCTCACCATCGTATCTTTGGCTTTGTGTTCTGCAACCTCAGGATCATCAAGGGGGAATATTGATCTGATTTCAGGTTCCTTAAAGAGATCCAATAAAGTACCAATCAGCCAAACATCTTCAGCACCATTGGCTTGGCCACATCCTGCAATGACCTGATGATCACATTACCAGAGTCATCTTTCAGATTGACCCACCATCTGTAAACTAGTGGCAGACCACACAGCTGCCGGAAGGATGTTGTCCACCAGGGCATCCAGTATATTAATCTAACACTGGAGAATGTTCCAACACTCTGCCAAGACTGTGGGAGCTGGAAGCACAAGGACAGCTCTTTTTGTGCCAGGAGATTTAGCACCAGCAGCAGGATAATGGCAAAACAATTTGCTTTCCCATTGTCAACATTTTTTTGCACTCAGAAACTATAACTTAATTCCATTCTTGAAAATGAGCCATGTCTATTGAAAGAACTTGTACAGATAATTTTTATATCTACAAGAAAGTCACATTCCTTATCATGTACAAGAGGAAAAAAAAAAATCACCCCCAAAAAATATTAAATGAAACTGTGTCAGTGGTTGTCAGTAAAACATTTTTTTCGACACACACGTATACACATGTTTGTGAATCAGTTTATACACATACACATATATAAGAAAAGGAGAGTGAGTTTGTGTGTGTATGTATGTGTGTGTGGGGGGGGTGTATTTCTAATAACCTGAAGGCGTAGAAACTGTACTTGATTTTCTTTCTAACTGTGATAGGAACCAATGGCAATATTCTAAGAGGAGAGATGCAATTGATGTTTGACACCTGCTGTGTTTAAAAGTGGAAGCTTAGTCTTCAAGAGTTGACTGATGAATGCCTGTCACCTGCAGCACTGAGGATTAATACTTGCAAAGCTCTCAGTGCGACAGCATATAGGTAAAGGAAACCTGGAAGGTGTGCATAAACATAGAATATGGGGTTATTCACATTTTTAATTTTCAACCCACAAAGCTATCCTTCATTGACCAGATTTCTTGGTTTGTCAAGAGAGGATTTCTGGGAGAGTTTTGTTTTTCTTTTTGAAATCAATGTGATTTTCCTAGGAACTAGTGCAGCTGTGCCGTCAAAAGAGACGATAATCGTTAGGAACTTTTAATAGTGAGATGCAATGAAGCAAAAGTCTTGAAACAATGTATTGAGATTTAATAAAACAGAGACAAAGAATTCACAGCTAGAATAGAGGCCAATCAACCGTTTAATTAATCTGGTCCCTATATAATTTTAGACATTCAACAGTATCTATGATTCATTTATTACTCTTGGTATTATATAAATTGCTTTTTGCCCAATATTTTTTCAAATTAAAAAGTCTTTAATGTAACAATGAAATGGAAATATCTCTTGGAAGAAAAAGATTAGCAACAATAACAAAGATGGTGATGACAAAGCTTATTTAAAAACCAAGTTGAAGCAAGAGGATCAACTAATAGACAAAGGTATCTGAGTGCCTCCCATGAAAGGCTTGAACAAAGAAGACTGTAATCTAAGAAATGTAGGCATAAAGGAACTGTTTAACTAAACTGTTAATTTTTCTCAGGAAATAATTTTGTCCAAATTCAGATAAAAATTTCATTTCTATTGATTATTAAAATGCCTAAGGGAAGTAATCATTACTAACTTAAATTGATTTACTTCCCTTCCTACTACAGATGAGACAGGAAATATATAAATCAATACACATTGATAAATATATGCTATGATAACTGAATTTGAAATGCAAATAATATGGCGTGGAAATTAATGCAAAAGAAAAAAAAATTCAAAAAAACTAATGATGAACAATGAAAAAAGTCTTTCAACTCAGATAAAAGTCACTGGTCAGAAATTTAAATAGTGACCCAATTCCAATATCTTGGCTTGATTATCAATAATTTCAAGAGTAGCAGAAACAGGCTGCAGTTACAAAACTAAAATGCATCAGATATTACAAGAACATCTGCCTTAAATCAAAGATCAGACTGTTGTGAGCATTGGCCTTCCCAACCATTCTGTATACCTTGTATTCTTGGGCAAACAGTAAAGTTACAATGTAGAATCTTAGAATTAGAAATGAAATGCTCATATGTTGACCACATCATAAATGTTACTGCATGAGACACCATCAGACAAGAAACAAGCCCATTGGAAGATCTCATGTCCACCATCAAGAAGAGAAAGCTGAAATGGTATGGACACATTAAAAGAGCCAATAATATTTCTACTGACACCCTACAAGATTCAACCACCAGCAAAAGAAAAAGACGACAACATGGGGAAAAAATGAACTGGCAGTATCACTGACTGGAGTGGAAGATCATTCATAAAAACTCAGACATTTGCACATAACTGGAATATACGACAGGAACTGCCCAGATACTCAGCAGTTCACCAAAGTAGCAAGCATACCATATGATAATGATATAAATGAAAAATTCTCAGGTTATCTAAAATTCTGAGATTAAGTACTTATATTATATATATATATATATATATATATATATATATTATAAATTAATTGATTTAAAATACGGTTTTTACGCTACACAGTTCTAACCATGTTTCAAAATTGTGTAGCACGAAAACCATATTTTAAATCAATTAATTTTTAATATTAATGCTCTGTAAATTTACATTGAGCACTATTTTTTAAAAATAAAAATATCTATAAGAACACCGGATTATATATCTTACTGTTCTTTCTTTTTATTTATACATATATATATATATATATTATCACTTTAAACATTATTTTAACTCTTTTCATCTGTGATGCACAGGACATGTGATTTCCATGTCTACGTGTCATATGTGGTGCAAGTGAGCCATAATTTTAAGAGTGGTAAAACTAAATATGCTTAAGAAAAGAGTCTACTATTGAGCAGGATGTCAAGGAAAGGCCCTAATCTAATATTTTGTACACTATATATGACCACAGGATACTTGACTGTTTTCAGATTTATAACTACTTCAAAGCATCTCAGCTTATTTGGCAAATAGAATGTGATGATATGTAGTGTTTCATTTAATAAAAACCTATGCATCACATGTGAAGCACAGAGCATAGTGCAAATAACTCATGATTTGTACATTTTTATGATGTGAAACACTATATATCAGCACATTCTATTTGCCAAATAAGCTGAGTTGCCTTGAAATAGTTATAAATCTGAAAACAAACATGAACGTTTGAAAAGGTACTGGAGAAGGAAAGGGTTAAGGTGATAAAATCTGATGGATTAATAAATAAACAAATCTGTTAACTTCTTTGCAAAGACAGTTGAAATTTTGGGGACAAATAATATAATACTCGTATGGTTCATTGAACATCAAAGAAGCTGGTGGGGGAAGCAGTTCAAGCAAAAGGAACAGAGGAACACATAGTACAGAGTGACTTAAAACTTGATGTGCTATCCATTTTATATATATATATATATATATATATATATATATATATATATATATATATATATGTGTGTGTGTGTGTGTGTGTGTGTATGGGGGGGTTCCTTTCTAATCCTAATATCAAGCAATAGAACATTATTTTCCAACCACTGTAACATAGGTTCACAGTGACTTTTCTATAAATATTTCATGTTAACTATTCTAACAGCTTCTCCTCTATGGTACCTAGAATTTATGATTTTAAATGCAGTACTAGATTGGCAACTAGGTCTCATCATATTACAGTTGAAATGGCTAAATGTAACTGTAAGTTTTTTTAAAAACTGTTTCTTTTATCACACTTGTCACTTGTGAAACTCTTCAGACTTACTGCTTTCTAGTCAAGTTTGATCTTCAAAAATTTAAATGCAATGTCAATCATTATGTTCTGTTCTATTGTTCTTTTAGTGTTCATTCTCATTAACAGTGTTTTTTTTCTCACATTCTAATACTTAGTAACCCTTTGCATCTTAGTGGCTCTATTGCCTTGCTTGGAGTGAAATGATTAAAAAATAAGATAAAATATTCAAACTTGTTTTTCTGATTCAATATTTTACACAACTGATATCCACATGTCAGAGAGTTGGAGAGCTAAATTGAATTTATTTACTGATATTATAGTTTACTTCAAAAACGTTACCTAATTTTCTCCAAAAAGATGTTAATTTTTGGTGTCAACTTATTTCAAATTTGTTCTTTCTTAAACATGTTATTGCATGACATAATATAATTTTGAAATTGTGTGGTTATGTGTATTAGATAATTTTTATATAATTAAAGTATTTTGTTATGGCTAGGAATGTATATAAAAAAAATGAAGTAAATTATTTGTTGCTTATTTGTTTGTTTGATGTTGTGTGGAATGTCAAGATTTTTATTATGTCATTATCCTCTCTTAAAGTTATATGTGCTATCCATTTTAGTGCTTGCTGCTGTTGGTTGTCCTGAAGTGATGTGGTTTCTGTAATTATGGTACAATACTTTGTTAGTAATTCTGTAGTGCCAATCTATAACATCCAACAATGGATGGTCCTCTTCAAGACTGAGGGGTTTCTTTTGCTTGAATTCATTTTAAATAATGGTTCAGTGGTCATAAACATTATAAAAGATAGGAAATTGTGGAGAGCTATAATTGTTCATGTCTTAAAGGGACTTGGCATATCAAGAATAATATATTAATATAGAAACAGGCAAAATTAGAAATGGTTTTAGGCATTCATACAAGTTTTCATCTTTTAAAAGGAACATTAACTTTATAGTATCATAACTAGAGTTTGTTATTTTTAATCTGCTTTAGTGTCAACATGATACAGGAAGCCCTAACTACAAAAATCATTTTTTCTGGGAACAGGTTTCAGTATCACGTTAAAATATAAACTTGATTTGCTTATACTCTTACATTCTGATAAGCCACCAGCAGCTCTTATGAAGAAAAATAACTTTTTTAATGTGTATTATATCCGGTGTTGTAGTTAGCATTTGTGCCACCCACCTGGGGCAGTCACTGAATTTACCAACCCCTTTAAGCACATTTCAAAACTGTTGACAAGAAATAAAGAACAATGATGATGGCCATTTATTTTATTTGGACTGCAGACAAAAAACAAAACGAAAAAGCAACAAATGCAACACCAAAATAAAAAACAGAGAAAACATATTTAAAAATAATTAGAAAAAGAAAAGTTTTTTTTTTCTAATTAATAAGATCTTTTATGATAAATTCTTTGCAACAGTAACGATATGGGCACTATTGAAAAAAAATCCCCTAACAGTAATTGACTCATAGTGTACCCCTTAAAATAAATGTTGCATATATTGCTTAAACACAAGATGGATTTAGGTATAAATGGAATGGTAATAATAAATGGCACAATCAGAATGAGAGGAAAAAATGGCACAAGCTGAATGAGAGGGGAAAAATGACAGGTGAAATGAAAAGAAAAAATTACTTGGAATGAGAAAAAAATGGCACAACTGGAATAAGAGGAAAAAATGGCACAACTGAAATGAAAGAAGAAATGGCACATCTGAAACAAGAAGAAGGAATGGCACAACTGGAATGAGAAGAAAAAAAATGGCACAATTGGAATGAGAGGAAAAATAGCACAATTGGAACAAGAAGAAAAAATGGCACACATATTTTGTCTTCTACCTCATTCTACTTCATTTTCTATGTGCTGTGTCCCTTCAGGATATGGATGAACATGGCTTTTCACAACCTTCAATCCCTTGTAATTCTTAGCAACTATTGCCAAACCTCCACAACCCATTCTGCAACAGATTCACAGAGGCTTGTCAGGTAGGTGATCTACACCCTTTCCTTATCCTTTTCGATATATCCTTTTTGAGTATCGAATTATCCAAGCCCTCCTTTATTATACTAATTCACCTCAATGCTGCACGTCCACAAAAAAAAAACTTCCTCTAGGTATGTCGATGATTATATAAAACTCTTTGATCTTATATTATAAAAAATCATAAACAGAAAACCAGAATACACAAAAAAGGAAAAAAATATCCCAAGTATAACCATGAAGGAAACAAAAGAGGCCAAATAAAGTAAATGCTATGAAAGCATCGGTCAATAATCAGTAATTGAAAACACGGCACTTCAGAGGAATATTTACTTAACAAAGGCAACCATTTAGTAAATACAACAAATAACTCTCCAATTTGGATATAATTGCACTAACTGGAGAATCTGAATTATGAACAGTGAAAACCACAGACAGATAATCTAAGATAGGAAAGAAGGCAAGAATAAAAAGAAAATGTTTGGCTCTGAAGATACTTCAGAGGAATATTAATTTAGTCATTCGACCAACTGACATGAGTAATGCCACAGCCATTATAAGCAAATTGGGTTATTTAAAAAAAATCTCCATAACCTAATTGAATATGATAATAACAGTCAAGTGTTAAGAAAAGCAATACAGAAAATATATTTACAAATTCTAAAGAAAAAAAAAAAGGTGACTGCCTCTCAATAAATCCAAACAGCAAAATGCCATATATATAAGTAATCATATACCTTATCAACAAAGTCCTAACAGATGAGACTGTGTTAATGATAAAATATAAATTGGAGACAAATGACTTATTAAGAGAATTACAGTGATCAATAGAAATACAGACATTTTGGATACAGACCTTTCCAAGATAAGATGAACATAAAAAAGAAGTTTTGCTTTGGAATCACTATTTTCAATAATGATGGCTAATATCTATAGGAAATAATAATAATAATAATAATAATAATAATAATAATAATAAATGGAATGATTGACGTAACTCTTCCACTATTTCTCAACAGGTAAAAGAAAAGCTCGATTTAAGAAAAGATAAAGAATAAAAAATGAAAAAAATAATAATAATAATATTCTATGAAGTACTCTATCGGTAATAATAATAATCTATGAAGTACATTATTGATAATAATAATAATCTATAAAGTACACTATTGATAATAATAATAATAATCTATGAAGTACATTATTGATAATAATAATAATCTATAAAGTACACTATTGATAATAATAATAATAATCTATGAAGTACATTATTGATAATAATAATAATCTATAAAGTACACTATTGATAATAATAATAATAATCTATGAAGTACATTATTGATAATAATAATAATCTATAAAGTACACTATTGATAATAATAATAATAATCTATTGATAATAATAATAATAATCTATTGATAATAATAATATTCCATGAAGTACTCTATTGATAATAATAATAATAATAATAATAATAATAATAATAATAATAATAATAATAATAATATTCCATGAAGTATTCTATTGATGATAATGAAAATAATCCATGGTGTATTCTTTTGATAATAATATTCCATGAGATATTTTATTGATGACAATAATAAAAATATTTCATGAAGTACTCTATTGACAATAATAATAATATTCCATGAAGGATAATAATAATAATATTCTATGAAGTCCTCTATTGATAATAATAATAATAATAATAACAATAATAATAATAATATTATTATTCAATGAAGTACTCTATTGATAATAAGAATATTCCATGAACTACTCTATTGGTAATAATATTTTATGAAATACTCTATTGATGATACTAATAATATCCCACGACATACTATAGTGATGATAATAATAATAATAATAATAATAATAATAATAATAATAATAATAATAATAATCCATGAAGTACTTTATTGCCACAACAGCTGATTTACCCTTGTGCAGGTTGTGCGGGACGGCTATTGAAAGTATGCAGCACATTGTCAATGACTGCATTCAACTGGCATAGAGAGAGTACAGATGATGCCATGACAAAATAGCCCTTAGAATAGACCTGGAATTGTGCAGATAAGTGACAGGAGTATTCATCACCATCATTAGTTGAGAATGAGAGAGAGAAGCTCACCTGGGATATGACCATTGATTGATAGGTGATTAGAGAGAAATTTTGCTCTGATATTACACACGTTTCCAACAGCATCTATGAATGGATCTTGACAGATGCTGCACTATATTCGGATAAGAAAATGGGCAGAGTATGTGCAAATACAAAGTCACCAATACCTGAGAATGCAAATTTGGAGTAATGTACCAACAGTTGTCCCTTTTATGATTGGTCAACTCAGGACTATTTCCAGGAAAATTTCTGCCTCACAAGACAACTTGGAGAGAGCTGGCATCATTGGGAATGCACAGATAGCAACAGTTCATGTGCCAAGTAAACTGTTGTCTCTCAAGGTTACAGGAAAGAGCTGAGGTATGACCTTCATCACCCATCCAAAAGATGTAAAAGTTGGAGGGGATATCAAATAATAATAATAATAAAAACAGATTGTATTTCATGAAAAGAAGGTCCAACAATGTATTTCTGAAGTATAAGTCTTTTAAGGCAAGCAGACTTTGTAAGTAAAGTGCTCAGTATCAAGCAATAAAACTGAATGTGCTATCCATTATATATATATATATATATATATATATATATATATATATATATATATATATATATATATATATATATAGGTGGGGAGTTCCTTTCTGATCCTAATATACATTAGAACATTATTTTCCAACCACTGTAACATAGGTTCACAGTGACTTTTCTATAAATATTTCATGTTAACTATTCTAACAGCTTCTCCTCTATGGTACCTAGAATTTATGATTTTAAATGCAGTACTAGATTGGCAACTAGGTCACATCATATTACAGTTGAAATGGCTAAACTGCAACTGCAAGTTTTTTTAAAAACTGTTTCTTCTATCACACTTGTTGCTTGTGGAATTCTTCAGACTTACTGCTTTCTAGTCAAGTTTGATCTTCAAAAATTTAAATGCAATGTCAATCATTATCTTCTGTTCTATTGTTCTTTTAGTGTTCATTCTCATTAACAGTGTTTTTTTTCTCACATTCTAATACTTAGTAACCCTTTGCATCTTAGTGGCTTTATTGCCTTGCTTGGAGTGAAATGATTAAAAAATAAGATAAAATATTCAAACTTGTTTTTCTGATTCAATATTTTACACAACTGATATCCACATGTCAGAGAGTTGGAGAGCTAAATTGAATTTATTTACTGATATTATAGTTTACTTAAGAAACGTTACCTAATTTTCTCCAAAAAGATGTTAATTTTTGGTGTCAACTTATTTCAAATTTGTTCTTTCTTAAACATGTTATTGCATGACATAATATAATTTTGAAATTGTGTGGTTATGTGTATTAGATAATTTTTATATAATTAAAGTTATTTTGTTATGGCTAGGAATGTATATAAAAAAAAATGAAGTAAATTATTTGTTGTTTATTTCATATTTGATATAATTGATATCGTTATATATTTGTTAAGGATTTTCATTATATTTTGATTTGATATGGTTGGTTTGTTGTTAGTAATTAGAGTTTATATAATTGGATAAAAATATACTTTTAGTATTTACTTCTTACTATTTCATTTTTTTAGTTTTTATAGATTTTGTATTTTTTGCTTTTATTTTATTTTTTGAATTATCAATTTTTTTCCTGTTATGTATGGAATGTAGGTTATATTATTTATATATATATATATATATATATATATATATATATATATATATATAACCTATGTGTGTGTGTGTGTGTATTATATATATATATATATATATATATATATATATATATATATAATGCACACACACACATATATATATATAATTAACCAAATGGATGAATATAGTAAATGCACGAGCTAGTGATTGTATAGAAATATATATATGTATACTCTATAGTGTAAGAAAAACAATGCAAGCAACTATATATATATATATATATATATATATATATATATATATATATATATATATATATATGTGTATATATATATATACACAGATATATATATATATGTGTAATATATTATATATGCAGTATGTAATATATATTATATATATATTATATATATATATATATATATATATATATATATATATATATTATAATGAATCATTTATACAAAAAGTAGATTAGTAAAGTTAATGATATAAAATGGCGAAATCCCTTTGCTAACAAAATTTTAAAGGTGCATTAACCTACAAATCACTTAATGAATGTTATGATCCTTGTTTTTTAAAATTATAAGCTGTATATGGTCTTTCTTTAATACACAAGTACTTTTGACTGTACATTCAGTCATCTTCAAGCATAGAAATTATTTTGTTTCTGGTAAAATTCAGGTAGTATCCAAGATGAAAAAAATAGAATGCGAATCGAAATATGTTTTTTTTTTTAAATGTGTTATTGATAACGGATACAAATTTTGGAGCGTGCAGTCGCAACGCTAAGGTTGAATTTTTTGAAAATTTAAGAGTGTGCGTTTTTTACTAATATGGCAATTTGAAAATTTTTGTTGTTGTAGGAGTTTATCAGTCAATGTGGCATGAACTAAATAGTTCAGGAAATAGAGTAATGTTTCAGTTGTTATCCTGAAAATTTGCACGTCCAGTCAGTTCTTTTAAATCAAATATATAGATAATATACAAAGATATATATTTTTGATTTTGATATATATATATATATATATATATATATATATATGAAGAAAAATATATGGAAAAAACAAACAAAAATCTTAATATGCAATTATGCTGTTTTAATGTTAATATAATATCAACGTTGGATGTTTTGGTCTAGTAGACCATCTTCAGGACATATTCATAAAACATAATTAACATTAGACTATATTTAATTCAACATGAAAAACGATGGACATAAGAGTAAGACTAAATCAAAACAGACAACTGAAATTTTTCAAGATCAGCGTTCCTTTTCCATATGATCACGTATGTTGTGAAAACGTATTCCTAAAATATAGCATTTTAGATTAAAATAAAATTCTTTTCATTTTTCATTCAAAATAATATATTTTAAAAATACGTTTTCACAACATCGCCCACGTGATGATTCTAACAATTCTTCGATCTATATCATCTTTGCGATGTTTTTGGAGGTCTGCTGGTTTTTGGTTTTGCATCTAATGTTTTCGGTTTTATACCTGCTAATTACACGATGAACGACACTTTTAGTTTTAGACCTATGAACAATATCAGAAATTTCTGAAATTGACTTCTTTTCTTGATAGTTAGCGATAATAAGTTTTTTTTCTTCAAAAGAGAGTGTTTTGCATGTAGAATTTGCCATATTGCTTAAAAATAAAGTCCTAACGATAAATGAACTTATTGTTTAAAAGCTCCATTGAGTTTTTTATAATGTAAATTAAAAGTTTATGCAAATTATTAACATCGTTCCTTAAATTTTGTCCAGTAGCTTATTTCCTTTGTTCCATTTAATCTTTATTTAAAAAAAAAAAACTATTATGTAAATTTTTGTAACTTTGTATAATATTTATGCATTACACCCTAATCTTTATTCGGTAAAAATTTCATTGCTAATCACGCATTACTTTTTAAGTAATACACATATTTATGTCTTTGTTGTTTCCGTTCCTTATATTATGGCCGCTACTGTATATATATATATATATATATATATATATATATATATATATATTAATTTATATATATATATATATATATATATATATATATATATATATATATATATATGTATATATATAAATTCAATTATCTAACCATCCCCAACAAGCAGATACCATTTCTAGGACACTCTGAGTAAGAAATAGAAATCTGAACATATTATCTATTATCTTATTTGTTTGCTAAGAAATACTTTCTAAAATTTGGCCCTGAGACCTACACCATTAGAACCTACACCGTGTCTTTTAGATGGAGGCGATACTTTCATACACTGCCTGGGAAGATATACAAATACAAATTATATGAATTTTATCAGCCTGCTAATACAGTTTACATCTGATTTGAAAAAATAAAGGAACATAACAAAACTGCATTACAAGATGTTTTAGTGACTTGCATAAAACGCGGAATTAAGACAGCTATATAAATCAACGTCCATTGATTTTGAGGCCAACCACACTTTTTATGTACAGAAAGGAATAATTCATTGTCTGGAATATCAGACGAAAACCCATAAGCAGTGACCCTGACACCTTACAGCTTTAAATGACCCATATACACAACCCATAGTCACAAAAAATAATTACCCAACAACACATAAGTTTTGTGGGGGGAGAAAAAAGGAAAACTCCAAGGAAAGTAACCATAAAAATAACAGCATTCCTTTCCAACATAAGAAAAAGTTTTTAAAATAATCCAAAGGTCAACATAATATCAGGGTAACCTTCCATAGTGAAAAAACATCATGCAACCCTGAATAAAGTTTTGTCCTCTTCAGGAGAAAAACATGACCAAAGGCTGTGTCTATAACTGTCTACACAGTCGAGATATATAAACTATCTACCTTTTAAAGATTTGATGAACAATGGAAAGCCATTATCTGAGTTGAGATAATAAAACTTCAGTGAAGATAAGAGGAAGGAAAGTGGGATACACTGTCCATTCTGGAATTCTTTGAAAATAAGAGATATGGAATGGTAATGGGGAAATTAAGTGTTTTCCTTACAAAAAGTATTCAGTATTCTTTGACCACTGTAGAGTTAATACTTATTACACCTTGTTAGTTTGTTGTTGATTTTATTTAGCAGCATATCAACCTCTATGGGTTATTTAAAGCCAAAATTTAAATATTTTGAATGCAATTTTATGGCTTCAACTGAATATATTTTCTACATCATTTTATACTTTGAGTAAAGGCATGTTTATTTTGATATATAGTTTGTAGATCATGAAACGTGTTGCTGATAATTTTAATACAAAAATATATTTTAATATTTTTTTTAGTATTATATTGATTGTCATTTTACTCTAAAATATATTGTTGCTCATTTCATTATAAAAATGATCTGTTGATTTTTGTCTGTGGATTCACTATTTGCCCATAGTTTGGACCCTAATAGGTGCTACCACCCCAAGTCAGGGTGGACCTGGGATCAACAGCAATTAAGTAGTGATTTCACACTCCTCAAGCCTCCAGAGATCTTGTTGCCATATGAAGTTCATCAAGATACTTAGGGCAGTTCTCCTTTTGCATGATGATGATAATCCATATGCCTAGCAACAGAAAAATGCAAATATGTGCATGTACATATGTATCTATTTTAAAGAAGGATGATCGATTATTTTACTTATTAATCCAACAGATTTTTTTTTGATTTTTTAGTAGATACTTTTATGTGAGTAGACACTCTGTTCATTTTTTAAACAGTATATTTATTTTAATCTACCAGTGTGAATATTCAAGAAATCTTTTTAAAGAAAACTATGCACTATCTGGCTACAGAGTGTGTCAGTGACCAAGCAAGTTTGGAAAGTGCCTTTAAACACAGATTTTTCTTGAAATAGATATATCTGCTCAGATTTGTATCCTAATGAGTTTCCACTAAAAATAACATTTAAGTAATAAAAATCTGTCAGATTAATAAATACAAATTGCTTTTTTTTACATTAGGATACGAAAATGAGTAGATATGTGTGTTTGTGCATCATGAACAGTGATTGACAGGACAGAACACCTGAGAAATACACACACACACACACACATACACACACACACACACATATATATATATATATATATATATATATATATATATGAACAAACACACACACACATACACACATGAACACTTCTTGACAGGATAAATACATGTGAGTCTGATTAGCCAATGAAAAACAAACAATGGAAAATAAAAGAAGACATTAATTTCCTTTTCTCCTCCATATTTTATTTTCTAATGAAGCTTAAATAAAAGCGAAATATTTGAAATTTATAAAAATTTCTTATTTGTTCCTTATCCTATCATTCTGTCAGATTCTCATCCATATTTCATCCCAATTCTTATACTGTCTGTATTGTTATAGGGAAGAGTGCTCAATATCAGTGGCAGAGCATTAGCATATATATATATATATATATATATATATATATATATATATATATATATATATGTATTCTTGGCAGATCTTCTATTATCACAATGTGGGATATTTAATAATGAAAGTTAAAAAAAAAACATAAGGAAAGTGAATGTGTTAAATAATGTGTTTAGCAGACTATTATTTTTAGGAGGAATTGTATCTCAGTTGTGATTCTAGAGGCTGACCTTCAGAGTCAGATACAAGCCATAATATGGGAAGTCGATTTTGATTGGTTGAGCCAGCGAAGCAAAGGAGAAATGAGAAAGGTTTCAGTGAGTTTAGTCTTAACTGTCTAACAATTTAGACGTGTTTTCTTTCATGTTAGAGATGACCCCTACTTGATAGAGAGAACATGTTGACATGAATGTTAATAAAATATCTAGGTTAAAATTCTCTTTGTTGATGTATTTCATTTCCGAACTCAAACAATTGATTATCACCGACCAAGAGAAAAATCAAAGATGGGTCCAACCCCACTAAGGGGCTATGCAACAAATGAATTCACCTAGACAGAGGTTTTCAGTGGGTCATGAGATAAATAAAATGGGTCGGGAAAAAAAATATGCAAGCGAGAGCAAAGTACAGAATATAAACACCTCTAAATTTTGCACAGCATTCATAAATCATCATTAGTTTTTCACCGAGGTAAGCTTGCATTTTAATTTTTAAATATATATATATATATATATATATATATATATATATATATATAATCATATATATATAATCATATATATATATATATATATATATGGTGAACTCTCCCATCATATTCAATGTATGAAGGTCAAGCGGTCCAGTTCCTAGGAACCAACAGCCCAGACACCAGCACATATGATTTGATTATAGTGGTGAAGGCTTTGTGCAGGACCATCCACGCTTTTTGAAGGGCCGAATACAGAGACCTGATGCACTATGTGCCACAAGATCCCCAAACAACCCTCCGCAGGTTTTAAATTCAGAGTTGTCCTTCTCCTAAGCCAGTTGCCATCCAGGGCTGTAGAACCCAGTCAATCCTGCTATTTATCCCTAGGTCTTCTAGAGAAGAGGTATAATACCTTTCACAAGGTTATTAGCATGTAAGTGAATGGGTTTTAATTACCTACAAAAATTGATAACCCTTTATGAAGTCGTCAAACAACAAACGTTACGGCCTTTTCATATACAAAAATCCCTTTCATAAAGAGATATAATAAAAGAATAAAATAAAAATAAATAAATAAATCTCCGTAGACGCTCAAGCCAGACTATGCGAAAACTTCCTCCATCGTAAATTTAGCCACCCCCACCTTACCGTGACTTGACATCTATGAAAGTAACTCTATACTGATACAAATTATTAACACCCCACCCCTGCCGATTCAAAACAATCCGCCCTTGATGTTACCATGGAAATTTTTGATTTCAATTCTGACCATACTATTAAAACTCGTAAATTTTAGAAATAAGTCATTCCCAAAAAATTTCGCTTGAAGATGGAACAGAGCCTACTTTAACTCAAGTTAATTCAAATATTATTTTGAAGTTTTCGGCTCTTGTTTTGAAACATGAGACCTCTTATGTAGCGTGTTGGAATCATATTTTTAAATAAATAATTATATATATATATATATATATATATATATATTTATATATCTATATAATTAAATATATATATATATATATATATATATATATATATATATATATATATATATATATAATTATTTATTTAAAAATATGATTCCAACTTGCATGCAAGTTGGAATCATATTTTTAAATAAATAATTATATTTATGCTCTACTTTCGTATCGAGCACTATTTTTTAAAAATAATTACAAAAATACTAAGGAACTTTGGATTATTTACCAAACCAGTTTCTTTCCTATTTTCTACAATATTTTCACATATATATATATATATATATAAATTTAAAAGAAAAACAGACAACTTTAAGGTACCATTATAATAATTTATTTCACCAGAGTCCTTTTAAAAGACGCCGGATCATCAGATAGCACTTCCAAAAATGAAATGAAATGAAAAATGAAATTAAAATTGATGGGTAGTGTAAGTTTTTGTAATTTAACAGAGAGTGTAAGAGGGGTAGTTAAAGAGACATGGTAGAGTATAGGGAGGGATTAATTTCATATCTCTCTCAAGTATACTTTATATTGAGGGAGGAGGAGTGACCAGACCTTGACATATTTAGACAGTTAACTTAACGGAAGTGATATATAGAAATGGGAGAAAAGAAAAAGGAAAAAGGAAAAAGTAAGAAGAGGGAGAGGGAAGTAAAGAGAAAGAGGCTGTAATTGGGTTTTAGCAATTTATGTAAAGAATAGATTTTAATGCTTGATAGAAATTTAGATCTCTAAAAAAAATTTGATGTTTGCTATCAATTTAAATATTTAATATTTTTAAACAAATAGTTTAGGGATTTAATATAAGTTAAATACTATATTTATTAACACATTTATAGAGAACATATTAAAAAAATATTTTAAATTATAATAGTTTGTTTACCCGACCAATCGTACTTTTTTAATATTGTAAAAATAGTTACAGTAACATCCTTATTAGTTTTACTTTTAATCTAATTTATGAATGCAATTTGTCATTATTTTTATATAGGTAATCTTACTTACTTAAAGTTTAGGTTTAATCATGGAATAATATTTGAGGGTAATATTAAAGATTTTGCTTTCTTATATATATCACATCTAAGCTACTCTTGGAAAACACTATAGAGGGCAGCTAGAGGTGGTGTAATGGTTAGCAAGCTTGTCTCACAATTACAACTGAGTAGTGAGTTCGATCCTCACTGGGTGCCCCTTTATATGAAATTAAAATTGATGGGTAGTGTAAGTTTTTGTAATTTAGAAAGTTTCACTTATTGTCCAGTTCACATACTTTCCTGGTCTTTTGAACAGGAGTAGATATCTATCCCTCGTTTCCTGTTTAGGATTGAGTTTCCAGTTCCTTCTAAAGTCTACTACAACTCTAGACTTCTAACTCCTTCACATAAACTCTAACTTTTACTTACTGTTTATTTATTTTTTATCCCATAAATAGCAGCAAATAAGTTTGCCCATCGCCCACTTCACACTCTTCCCCGGTCTTTTGAACAGGAGTCTTCTCATTCTCTTTCATTCCCAGCAACCCTTTACGTCTTAGTGTCCTTATAGCCTTGATTGTGGTAACTTGATTTAAAACAAAAAGGTAATTATTAATAAATGTACAAAACAAACATTTTTTACCAAAAAGTAAGGAAAGAAAGGAACTTAATCATTGAAGTTGTTGAAAGTTTAACACTACCTGCTATTGATGTCTCTGAAGTATTTACATGCTGTGTGTTTTGCAAGAGGAGGAAAAAAAGCATGACTTATCACTCCAAAGTCAAAGGAGAATAGAACAAAACATTCATTCTAAGAGAAGTTGATCTGCAATGGCCCCAATATATACTGGACACACCCTAGATGATAACAAAAGAGACTTTGCACTCAGTTGCACCAGATGATCAATGAAATGATATTCATCAGCAGGTTGACCTACTCGTCACCAGGTGCATATTGCTGCCTTCACCAAATGTCAGTTGTTGTCCCCAACATGTAAATAGGTGATCGACCCAGATGTTCTTAAGATATGCACATGTGAGATAACTGATGAGAGGAAGACATATAAGCACTCACCTGAGATGGAAAAGACAAAAAGAGGCTCTACATCTTTACAAGAAGAGACCCCCCCTTCATCAATGCCACACACCTGCTTGCTGATATTAATTGATGAAGGACAAAGTGGACTATGTCTGGCCTTTGATCAGGAGGTTTTGTGAAACATGGAATCACCACTTAATTGCTGTTGATAGTGATAGTACCTGTTAGGGTGCGATCTATGGGCAAATAGTTAACCCCCAAACTGGGGTCAAAACACTAGAAAATATAAAAATATAAAGAAATATAAAAAGAAATTACTAATGTTACCCTGTTTATTGTATGACAATAAACTACGTCCATCAGCAAGGCCTCTGATTAGGAGATTGGAGGTTTTGAGGAGATTGCTACACTATTTACATTATTCAGACTATTGTCCTCATCTTTGTTGCCATATTTATCGCAATGTTTCAGCTGTTGTACACTCCGGCCTTCTTCAGGTGGTTGGAATGTCAAACTGGACCCTTTATTTCACTCTCTGGGGTAGACTGTTCTAGTTCCACATGCCATGTCTAATGGATGTCAGTAACCAGTTATCTCCTGTTAATTCACCTCTCCAAGTTCTCCACTGCCTTAACCAGATATGGAACTCACACTCTTTGGGTTCTGTCACTGGATCTAACCAACGCCTTTATCCACTGTGCCATGTGTCCTTAAAGAGATATCTTATAACTGTCATCCATTAGACATGGCATGTGGAACTAGAACAGTCTACCCCAACGAGCAAAATAAAGGGTTCAGTTCAACATTCCAACCACCTGAAGAAGGTCTGAGCATACAACAGCCGAAATGTTGTGACAAATATGGCAACAAAAATGAGGACAATAGTCCGAATAATGTAAATAGTGTACATAATACCTCATCTCAGAAATATAGACAGATACTGAATGATCGGATAAATATGGCAACAAAGATGAGGACAATAGCCGAATAATGTAAATAGTGTACATAATACCTCATCTCAGAAATATAGACAGAAACTTCAGCATTTCACCAAAGTTGAGAAATAATTCCAAATTGCCAGTATGCCTTAAAAAATAAGTTGTATTATAAATACAAAGGAATTTCTAAAGAATAAAGGATTTTTTTATTATTCACAGATTTTATTTCTAAAGAATAAAGGATATTTTTTATTGACAGATTTTATTGCTTAAATGTTATTTTTAATGGATCCTCATATCTGAGTAGACATCATTTTTATTTATTTTCACTCATCTCAGAAATATCGACAGATACTGATTAATTGCTGATCCAGAGTGGTAGCACCTGTTAGGGTCCCAGCTATGGGCAAATAGTGAACCCCCCAAACAAAATTATAGTAAAATACTAGTAATACATGTTTATATTAAAAAAAAAAATAATCAGCAATACATTTTATAGTAGAATGACCATCAATACATTTTATAGTAGAATGACCATCAATACATTTTATAGTAGAATGACCATCAATACATTTTATAGTAGAATGACCATCAATACATTTTATAGTAGAATGACCATCAATACATTTTATAGTAGAATGACCATCAATACATTTTATAGTAGAATGACCATCAATACATTTTATAGTAGAATGACCATCAATACATTTTATAGTAGAATGACCATCAATACATTTTATAGTAGAATGACCATCAATACATTTTATAGTAGAATGACCATCAATACATTTTATAGTAGAATGACCATCAATACATTTTATAGTAGAATGACCATCAATACATTTTATCTGTAGTTGAAGCCATAAAACAGTGTTCAAAATATTTAGACTTCAGCATTAGATATTGATATGCCACTAAGCAAAATCAATCAACCAACCAACTTAGCTGAGTGCACTCCTGAATTTGGGTTCAGCACCCAAATCTTTTACTCATAGATGGTGTCTGAACATTTTCATTCCTGGTTTTGAGTTCAGGGTTGTCTTTCTCCCATGTTGGTTGCCAAATAGAATTATTTCCAAATAGAATTATTTCCAAATAGAATTATTTTCGATAGAAATTAATTATCAACTACTTAACCATTATTAATTAATCCCCAGCAAAAAAAGTATAGGATAGAAATGAAAAAGAAAACCTGTGATTAAAATGCCATTTAAAAAATGAAATCTATTTCAACTGATTAGTATGTGAACGGAAATGGAAAGTTTTTATTTAAACAGACATATATATATATATATATATATATATATATATATATATATATATGTTTGTTGCAATTTATTTATTAAATCAGATAATTTGATTGAGAGTAGATTTTTTTGATTAGAGTTGTTTTTGTTGTTGTAGCTGCTGCTTGATAGTTAACTTAATAAAATAGTCTTTCAAAATGAGACTTTGAAATTGAATATAAAGCTAAATAGGAGATGGAGGTACGTTTGAAGTGCTAAATCACTAAAAGAAATTAATAAGAAGCCTGATGATTATGAGACGGAGGAGGTTGAAATACAAAGGGGCGTTGAAAAGTTCTTGGCTCAAACAAGGAATATGTCCAAAAAAAATAAAATAAAATAATCATAATCTAATGTTTGGACTAATTTTAAACTTTTCAGCACCCCACCCTGTATATCTGCATATGATAAAAGAAGAACATACTAGAATGGTAATATTACTAAAAGTACTGGAAGAAGCCGTAATAAGGATGACAATGCTTAATGATGACCAGGAAATAAAAAATTTATGAAGAGGAAGATTGATTGATTATTTTTTTATGATTGATCAACCTTTTGCAGATTATTTATAAAGCCTGAAGATATTCTTAAATTCTAAGAATTCTTTGGAGATAATAAGGATTTACTGTTACAAGTCCTAATAATTAACCCATAGCTGGGGACAAAAGAGGCAGCATCAAGGTTTTATTTGTGACTAAGTGAATGAAATGGAGCCAACTGGAATCAGATCTTTGTCTTCCTATTTCCAATTTTGAGCCATTATCCATTATACAACATACACAGCAAAGCTTACAGCACCTGGTATTCCCAGGTGCTTATCCATCTCAGTATTGACCAAGCTCGATGTTGCTTAACTTTGGTGATCATATGAGAACCAGTGATATAGCCAAAAGCCTGAAGAGGAAGGAAAAAAGAAAAGAACAGCCTTTTTTTTCAATAGAAGAATATATAAAAACAAAAGCAATCCTTTCCAAAATAACTGACACCATATATATATATATATATATATATATATATATATATATATATATATATATATATATATGCACAATGTTGCAGAAACATTAAAAGCATTGCATAGAAAAAATACTAACCAAGAGGCAAAGTGGTTGTGAAAGAAAGAAATTCTCCAATTTTACAAAGACATGAATCTTACATTCTCTTATCTGCAAGCCAGAACAAAAGAAAAAGAAATATATATATATATATATATATATATATATATATATATATATATATATATATATATATATATGTGTGTGTGTGTGTGTGTGTGTGTGGATATATAAATGGATATTATGTCAATGACATCAAAGATGGATGCGTTGTCATTTTCAAAAAGAGGTTGATGTCAAACAGAAAATGAGAGTCAGATATCAAATATTAAATCGGAAGAAAAATGGGTTGAAAACTAAGCCATTTTTAAGTCTTTTGCTTTCTCAAGAAGTCTACAGCACAAAGGAAATATTATTTAGCATGCTTTAATCTTCAAAACCTATTCTTCCTTGTTCTTTTCTTTTTAATTATTTGAATGCAACACAGGGAAGGAACATAATTTGTGTCTAAATCGATTTTGTACTGTCAAGGCTTCCATCTGTTATGAATTATTCTTTTCTCTGGACGCTCCCGGACATTTTTTAACCATGACTTGCATAGCAAATACACTCTGTATACAATTTTTGACAGCTAAACCATAATCAGATAATGTTCCCATTTTGTATCTATGTATCAACATACAAGAGATACGATGACTATGAAGTGAATTTTTAAAATATTCTTCTCTTCATGATTGGGATCTATGTTTTAATTTGATTTACACTTGTTTTCTACAGTCTCTTTGGGGTCCTGTAACCCATTTGGATCATTGAGGTAGCTCATACGAAGTTTCCCCAATAGACTAGTAGTTGCTATAGATTGTAGAAAGTTCAGTCTACCCTGCCTTTTAACCTATCATGGGAAGGGAGAAGACATGATTTCCTGCTTCCTTTTCCAAACAAATAAGAGAAAATTTTCAGACTTATCTTTCTTATTGAGTTTCACAGAGATGTTATCTGCTTGTCAGGGATGCTTATACAATAAACTGAACATACATATTCGGCCGGTAAATGTTGTTTAATACTGTTTATTATAAACAGAGCATTTACTTAAATATTTGTATCTATAAAAAGAATGTTAAACATAAAAATATCTTAAAATATATATATATATATATATATATATATATATATATATATATATATATATATATATATATATATATATATATATATATATATTATGAAATGGACAAAGTCCAACAATTATTTTAAGACATTTTTATGTTTTATTTTTTATCTATAAAAAAGAATGTATAAACATAAAAATGTCTTAAAATATATATATATATGACTCACTCTTTATATATATATATATATATATATATATATATATATAATTTTTAATTTAGTTTACCAATATAATAAATAAATTACATTCATAAATTAATTTTAAACATTAAAATAGATGTTATATATATATATTTTTTTTTTTTTTTTTTTTATATTGTGGAAATACAATTAGTCGGGTGAATAAACTATTAAGATTTTAAATATTTCTTTATGTCCTAGATAAATATGTTTATTACAATAATAGTTATATTTAGTCCTGAAACTATTTACTTAAAAAATTAAACATTTAAGTTAATAACAAAATTTTTTTCAGACATCGAATTTTCTATCAAACATTGTAAACTATCTTTTACATAATTTTGTTAAAACAAAATTATAACAACTCCATCTCTCTTTCCCCCTCCCCCCTATCCCTCTCTTTACCGTAAAACTCACTTGTATACATTTTCTACAATTCATTTCCGTTTTATTAACCATCTAAAGAGGTCAAGTTTCTGTCACTCCTCCTACTCCAATATAAAACATACTTAAGAGAGATATAAAATTAACCCCTCCCTATACTTTATATTGTCTGTTTAACTACCACTCTCAACCCCCTCTATTAAATTACAAAAATTACACTACCCACCAATTTCTAATCCCATTTTTTTTCTCAATTCGTTGTTGGAAGATTTACCTGATGATCCTGAATCCTTAAAAAAGGATTTAGGTGAAATAAATTATCGTAATGGTACATTAAAGTGGTTTGTTTTTCATTATATATATATATATATATATATATATATATATATATATATATATATATGTAAAAGGGGAGTCAAAATTATGTTGACACTAGTATGAGAGGATGAGTCAAAATTATTGGGTATGATAAAGGGTCACGTCAATAGCAAAAAAGTTAGAGACACCGAAGAACGCAAGGACAGAATAAAAGGTGTAATATCAAACATTCCCCATGAAATGTATGTCAAGGCACTTAATTATACTGCTGATCACTGTTTTTTGTGCATCAATCATGCTGGTGGACAGGCGGAGACTGTTTAGTAAACTCTGAATAAATGATTCCTCTCATACTAGTATTAACGTCATTTTGACTCATCCTCTCATACTAGTGTTAACTTCATTTTGACTCACCCTGTATATATATATATATATATATATATATATATATATATTAACAAAATTGTTAAAAAATAATAGAAACACTCTCAGGGCTGGCATAGATTAAATTGCATGTTATTAGGTGGTTGGTTTGTTGATTTTGTTTAGTGGCATATCAACATCTCTATGGGTTATTTATGCGTTGTTTATAATTTTTCTTCAAATATGTATTGTTGGTAATTTTATATAAGTAGCTATTGTCGGTTGATTGATTTTATCGATCAGCATATCAACTTCTAATGATTATTTAATGATGAAATCAAAATATTTTGTACGTAATTTTATACTTTCAGGGTAAATGTATGATTTTTTTTCAATATGTAGTTTATAGATCATAAAATGTATTGTTGGTTATTTTAGTATAAAGGTTAATTTTTATATTTTTTTAGTGTTGCATTCTCATTTTGCTATAAAAAATGTATTGTTGCTCATTTTATTATAAAAAACATACCGTTGATTTTTTGGTGAGAGGTTCACTATTTGCCCATAGCTTGAACTGTAACTGGTGCTACCATGTGAACCTGGGAACAAAAGCAATTAACAGGTTGTTCCATGTTCCTCAAAACCTCCAATCTCCTGATCTGAAGACTTGCTATCATATGTAGTTTATCATCATACCCAGGACTAGGGTGA
Organism: Acanthosepion lycidas; assembly: GCA_963932145.1. Classification (NCBI taxonomy): domain Eukaryota; kingdom Metazoa; phylum Mollusca; class Cephalopoda; order Sepiida; family Sepiidae; genus Acanthosepion; species Acanthosepion lycidas. The sequence goes on along the minus strand of OZ010597.1, from coordinate 62,400,892 downwards.
AGCCTATGGTTCTTGGCAAAAACCAAACTTCTTCAAAATTTGTGGAATGGCACTGCAGAATCACTTGAGGTCTTTCAACAACACCAGCAACAAAAATGGATATCACATGTAAGTCGAAGAGAAAATAATGACATAATCAAGATGTTGATATTCAAAACTACTTAGTTGTGAAAGGAACCCTTTCTATACTGAAAAATGCTACTGGACCTGAGAAACCTATTTTCCTGAAAAATTGTTTCAAGAAAAATTGTTTCAAGAAAAACTTTTTATAAATTTCAACTGAAAGTAGTAAAGACTGATCGGTCAATGAAGGTAGAATGTTCTCTTATAAGGAAGCAGCTAATATTACGATCTATAAGATATCTTAGGTATCTATAGTAAAACTCCTGGTGTTTCCATTGACTTGTGGGGAAAATTGTTATAAATAGAAAATGAAGAAAAACATCAAAACTAATAATAATTAATTATTAATAATAATTAATTATTAATAATAATTATTATTTTCAAAAGAAAGTTAAATTTAATTTTGGATACAAATTGGCTTCCAGTTCAACAGACAAAAAGAAGAATAATATTTGCTAAGATATTGACTATATGCCTTAGAAAGTATGACATATGGTCCAGAAGAATCATATTCTACATCATTTGAAAGCTAATTCCATCAGATTTTAAAAAATGAACTGTTTCAAACTGTATGTTTTAAGTGGTAAAACATTATGAATAAATACAATAATGGATGAAGGCTAAAAAATTTGCGGCTTGAATGGACATTTATGTCACAACTTCCATCAAAAATAGAATTCTCATAAATTTTCATAAATCTCATATATTTGATTTTAAAACTAAGTCCGGATCAAACCGAAAGAAGGGGAAAGACAGACCACCTGCACCTACTAACTAACTGCTTCAGGTAGATGAAACTCATCATTCTGGTAAGGCTGTCCATCTAAGAAAAAGAACACCTGATTTTAAAAGCAATAATGTTGATTTTAAACAGTATTAACGATAGTAATAGTAATACTAATTGGTTAGTTGATTGTTTAGCAGCATATCAACCTCTATGGCTTATTCAATGCCAAAATATATACATATATATATGTGAAAAGAGTGTGTATATAAATATAATATATATATATATATATATATATATATATATATATATATATATATATATATATATATAATTATTTATATATTATACGTGTGGTACTTATTAGAAAGCGCTCAATATCAGAGATAAAGCTAACATATTTGGTTGGATTGATGTGAGTTTGTGACCCTGGGTTTCACGCTTTTGTGATCGTCAGACAAACCCAATATATATATATATATATATATATATATATATATATATATATATATATTGAACATAATATATTCTGAACACAATTGTATCCCTTTAAATACAGATAAAATGTACTGTTAGTAATACTATTATAAGGTGTATTGCTGGTCATTTTACTATAAATAGTTACCATTGGTAATTACACTGGTAATAAATACTGTTAGTAATTTCACTATAAATTGGTATTGGGGGTAATTTTTTTATATAAAATGTACTGCTGATATTTTTACTATAAAAAGGTATTTTTATACTTTCATAGTGTTTTGTTAGGGGTTTCAATATTTGTCCATTTCTTGGACCCTAAGAGATGCTACCACCCTGGGTCAGGATGGATCTGGGAACAACAGCAATTAAGAGGTGGTTCCACACTCCTCAAAACCTCCAATTTCCCTATCAGAGGCCTTGCTGCCAGATGTAGTTTACTGCCCAACCCAGGACTAAGTAACACTAATTAGAACTTATTGAAGATGACACAAATGCACACTAAAATGACACACCCACTCCTGGTAATTTTTTAAGTTGTCCCGCAAAAGTAGTTGTTTTGTACTTTAAATAAGGGAAAATAATTATACATGATTAAAAAAAGTAACAGATGATTTTTTTTTACTAGGAATTTTATGATAAAAAAAAAAAAAAATGATTAAATTTTGCTCACTTCAAAATATCCTCCTTTTGCCTTGATTACTGCAGCACAAATTCTTGTCATTCATTGCAAAAGTTTCTCAGAGTATAAGTTTCAAGATTGAAACCATTTTTTTTTTTAATGATTTTAAGAGCTTTTTCATATTTTTTTTATTTTTCACTCTTCTGTCAAGTTCATTCCATGCTAATTCTGGAGGTGTCTTCAAACTTTTGAACTCTAGTGTACACACACAAACATATGGGTATGTGGTCGGGTGGTGAGAAAATTTGCTTTCTGACCATGAGACCCAGGTTTGAATCTCACCATGGTTGATTTGTCAGGACAAAGACTTCTTGATGTCTGGAGGGGTCAATCCCAGCATGTGCCAGCTTTGGTTAGTGCCTGTAAAAGCATATGACGAGTTGACCCAAGCCTTGTGAGTGAAATTGTGTAGATGTAACCCTTGGGGGCCATCGATAGCTGTGCTAGCATGAAGTCACAAGTCATTGTAACCTATGGTTTGAGTGTGCTGGCCTTGTTCAGATAGTTGAACATTCTAGATAACATGCTTTCTCTCTCTCCCAGAAACTGTAAGTAAGGTCTAATTGCACTATAAACCACAGGTTGGCTCTGTGGTGTTGAACAAACACTAACATGCCTGAATGAGCATCTGCAACAGGGATTGGCTAGCCACCCTAATAGATGGGTATCATCAAATATAAGTGTCCAGCTATTATATATATATAAAGCATACAGATTTTTTTTTATTTTTGTAAGATTTTTCAGTTTTAACTTTATGAGTGAGTAATATTTTATTTTATTTACTCATTCTCCCACTTGTTTTAATATGCTTGGATGATTTTCTCAAAGATGAAGAAGATACTCAAGGTAACAGAGATGTGGTTCTACAGAAGGATGATGAGGATATCATGGACTGAGCATGTGAGCAACGATGAGGTTTTAGCGAGGATGCAAACAAGGAGGAGGCTTATACTTAATATCAGGAAGACCTGGAGAATATGATACTCATGGGTCAAATAGAGGGAAAGAGAGACAAGGGAAAACAATGCATAATATACCTAGCAGCCTTAAACAAGTGGATGACAGAGCATGGTCTGAGGGAGGTGGCAGAGTTCTTGAGAGCTGCAAGAGGGGGAGAGCCATGATCACCAACATACTGAAAGTACATGGCACATAGAAAAAAAATTGATTTCATTCTTTTTTCTAATGATTCATTTTTTTATTCACTGTGCTGTCAAGTTCATCTTATACTAATTCTGGGGATGGCTTCAAACTCTTGAACTGTAGTGTATATATATATATATATATATATATATATATATATATATATATATATATATTTATACCAACGGCTTACCATACTTTATACTTCTCAATTCACTCTCGTGTGGTCATGTGTGCCGTCATGAGATGTGATGCGATTTTCGCTTATAGCGTCTTTATGTACGTGCTTATCGTTGCTTCGAAATCATCTATGTAAACATTGACAGACTATCATCACTGTCTTGTCCATATATTGTTTAATATGTTGTAATTGACATCTTTGATAATGGCTTATGTAAGCCGAAAGCTTAGATTGTATTAAAAAAATATGGATCAATATTGTCAATTTCTTTCTTCGTTCAATGATAATGTTATTAAACTTATCAGATGTTATGAAAAAATTTTGCATAAAATAAATAGACAACACTTGTCTATAATATTTAATGAAACGTGTATCAATATATATATATATATATATATATATATATATATATATATATATATTTGTGAAAAGTGTGTGTATATAATTCCCCCCACTCCCATAATAACACCAATACACGCAATCTACATAAACCCAAAATTTTAAAAAAATTAATCAGTTTGTCTGACGATCACAAAAGCATGAAACAAACTCACAAACTCACATCAATCCAACCAAATATATATATATATATATATATATATATATATATATATATATATATATATATATAAATATATAATGCAAAGCTCTTCAGTAAAATGAATTGAAGCACTCTGACTGATTGGTGTTTGTTTACATTCATAAAAAACAATACGCTAGAATTAGCTGTTTCTCTCTGCCAAGTGATGATAGCTTAGTGTAGAAACTCTGTCTCACACCAAATCAGTCAGATTTCAGTTCTGGCTTGAGGCATTCGGGTGTCGGGTGTCTAGTTGCACTGAGGAGCTGTGATATGTTGAAACAATACTTTCTGTGAATGACTTATATATATATATATATATATGTATATCAAGAAATATAAAGTATACAGTTTTTTTTATATTTTTGTAAGATTTTTATGTTTTAACTTTATGAGTGAGTAATATTTTATTTTCTTTACTCTTCTTCCCACTTGTTTTAATATCTTTGTTCATATTATGTGAATATATAATTTTTAATGAAATGTCTGTTTTTAAAGCTGCAATCAAATGAATTTTCAAATTGATAATACTAATAGCAGTATCAAAAAATGGGTCAACCTGTCACCACTTTTTGACACCAGATTCTCGTCTTTGTCAAAATGGCAGAGAAACCAAACAACTTTATCAGGTAATTTTTCTGTCCTCCATGACATGTTTTAATATTGTTGAGAGGTGTGCAGAACATTGCAAGGAAGTCATTGCAGATGCAGAGGCACATGTGTGTTCGGCACATGAAGAAGTGAGGTAGGAAAGAAGTGAAGCACATTTCAAATGACAATGTCTGATGTCGCTTCATAAGGTTATGAACCAGCATGCTGTGACACGGATGATGAATGCAGTGGGTAATCAGCAGAGACAGTTCACCATAACATTTAAGGGAATCACACAAGTCTGTGGTGGCAGCGATCCATTAAATATTACTGCATTCCTTTATCCAGAAAACCAGAAGTTTGGCTGTCATTCTTGGTTTTTGGTTCTACTTCTTAAATCAAGAATTGAATGCTTCTTTGAAAAAGATGAGGTTTGTCTACTGATATTTAGAATAACTTAAGATTAACTCTTTTAATCATTTCACACCAAGCAAGGCAGTAAAGATCCAAGGGTTACTGTGTGTGAAACAAGAAAAAGAAAAATATTATTTCCTTTCCTTTAAACTTCCTTACATATTCATATTACATATTCAGAGAAAGCACGGTGGAGTAATGGATAGCAACTCTGATTGAGGAATCAGAGAGCCGAGTTTGAATTCCATTTGGATCCATTACATTTACTTACATGCTAATAGCCCTAGGAAAGGTATGAATCCTATTCATCTCACCCAACCAGCTATGGGTAAATAGCAGAACAGACCGGGTTCTATAGCCTTGGATGGCAACTGGTCTACCGCAGAAAGAAATGGCAAACTACTGCAGGAAAAAATCTTCCTCATCAGTCATGTATCAAAAGATACATGATCGTCTTGGCATGTATCACGCATGGCACACAACTGACTGATATATTCCATCCATGGTATTCTCAGTGTTCTTCGGGAGAAATATGTTTTGAATTCTTCAAGTCCCCACTTCATTGGTAAGGAAATTGGCCAACATGAATGCTTTTAAACAAAATAAATAGATGAATAAATAAATAAATGGTAGAAGACCTCCTTCTGTTAAATAGGTTTACCATACTGAGAGGTGAATTCAGTTAGATCTGAAATCAACTGCTGCTGCTGCGGACAATGCATAAGTCGGTACTAGCTCTTACCCAAGATACAAAGAGAAGAGATAAACACTGTCAAGCCATTCACCTTGATGTCAAGAAGGATAAGAAAGACAGTACATAACCCGACTGTCTCCACCTTATGGTATCAACCAAAAACATAATGATGTTCTCAGCTAGAACTTCATCTTTCATTGTGTACTCCATGAAAGATAAAGTACAATTCAGCCAAACAAATACTCAACATATTTATAATATATATTATAGAGTTGCTCACAAAGAGAGTGAGAAAGAGATTTGTTGAATGAGGACAACTTTGGTACATGTCCAAAAATATTTTGTATCTATTGAGGTGGTAACTCAAAATCAATGAAGAGAACTGTTAGTTATAAGCACTACAATAGATGCCCTCTCTATATCTCTCTCTCCATATATATATATATATATATATATATATATATATATATATATATATATTCACATATGTACAGATAGAGTGTAGAGTGTGTGTGTATACATACATATATATATGATGATTGACTCTCCTGTCATTTTCATCATATCAGTGTCTTTCAATTCAGTTTTTATGCTTATGTTTCATATGAGACAACAATCCTGCACAGGATTTGCAAATAAATCCACACAAAGGGCATACTAAAGGGTTGACTGTCATATGGGTTGATGTATTAGCCCGAGATTTAATGTTAGTTCTTAATTATCTCAGATGGTTGAGATGATTCTTTTTAAAGTTAGTTATACCTCGGTAGCAGGTGTTTCTCCAGTTTAAATATATATATATATATATATATATATATATATATATATATATATATATATTGTTATATACAACAGACAATGAATGTCTATTATGTTTGATCATGGGCCGTTCTAAACTCTGTATATTTGCTTTAATTTCATGTGAAAATAATCACAAACATTGTCCAACATTTGAATATTTTTATGCTGTTTCTTGATCCAAGCTTTCAGCTCACATGTGCCATTTCCAGAGTGGATATGTGGATATTTAAATAAAGATATCCACCATCAAATATGATATTCTGTTATGTTGACATAGAAGATTGCTATGCAATGATAACGATTGAAATATTAACAACAGAACTAAATGTCTAGATATAATGTAATGTGTTGTTACTAGTTTGAAATGTAATTGTATTGAGTGTGGGTTGCTTTGTTTTAATGTAGATGGCCTTCAATATTGGAAGATTCTTTTTACTGTGTATGTGTGAGTATCATTGTGTTATTAACTAATATCTGTCTAATATTATGTACATGGCTATGTTTTTCTAAGAAATGTTGCTTAATAGAACTAAGATCATAAAGGTGACAGGTAAGTCTGCAGGATAGTGTGGTTGCAGTAAAACCAATATATGTTGTAGGTTTATTATTACTATCAGAGATACAATCTCTGAGTGGGCATCTAAATTGATACATTATATTGATTTTTTTGTATGTTTGTAGAATTATTATAGGCTATGGGATCAATTTAATTTGTTGATTAATGACAAAATTAAGAAATCTATTATTAACAAGTGTTTGTTTAATGTTATGTAATTCTTTATAGAATATGGTTTTGGAAGAAGGTATTATTTGTGTGCATTGGATTAAGTCTTTTATAACAGCTAACTTATAACATGGGGGAGATTCACTATTATAATTAAGAAGACCTGAGCTAGTGGGTTACCTGTATAGAGAAGTGGTAAATTTATGTGTGCTGAAATCAATAAATACATCAAGAAATGGGATCTTATTATTAATATTAAGTTCTAATGTAAATTTGAGGGCGGATTTGTTTTTAAGTTGTGTAATTTGATCAATATTTTAACTAAAATGAAAATGTCATCTGTGTGTCTTTCATATATAGTAAGTTTATTAGAGTCATTATGTATTTTATTTTCTAAATATGCCATATAATAATTAAAAAAAGGGGGCTTAAAGAAGATCCCATTGCAATACCGTCTATTTGAGTATAAATATTACCTAAGAGTCATGAAAAGGTATCTGAGTGGCACATACTACTAATAATTTTTTTTTAAATAGCGGGTTTAATATTGATGGTTGGGTGAGAAGCGTGATTGTATACATCATAGATAATGATGATCATTATCTGTGATGTATGAAACCTCCAAGATTAATCTTCTCTTCATTAATAATCTGTTTGTATATATAAGGAGTATTTAGGCAGGTATAATTTATTCAAACAGGTTTTATTAAATTCCATCAAGTCCTGTCTATTCAACTTCATTATTATATCTTTCAAACTTCCAAATGAGTTATTGCACATCAGGTTTGAAGTTGCCTATAAATTGTCCCAAGTTTACGTGTTTTTTTTTTGTTATACTTTAACTATCAGTCATCATCAAGAATGCTTTAAAGTGAAAAAATGAAAGGAAAAAAACAATATGTATCAATATTTGATGAATAATTTTTTTATTAAACCATTATAAATGACTTCACTTTAGACTAATTTCAACACTAATTCCAGGAAATCTAAACATGCTATAGATTAGTCAATTAATTATTGTTTAACATAATGATAATACCCAGTTCTTGACAATAACTGTGATAGTCAAAAGTATTTGAATATAACAAGAAAAAAAACAAACAATTTATTCATAACTTCAATCCTGATGTACAAAACTGCATTCAGAAATTGTAAAGATACAATAAAAACTTATAAAATGTATTGAGAAAAGCATACATCTAATCATGCTTGAAATTGGGATAAGATTAACAAAAATAACTTAACAAGGTGACCAAAACATTTTGCACACCAGTGTATATATATATATATATATATATATATATATATATATATATATATATATATATAGTGTGTGTGTGTGTGCGCATGTAAAGATATTGTGTTTGTATGGTTCCTGCTCAGGTACATTTGCATTGGTTCAACACCCACAGAGCACACCTGTGGTTTATACTGTAACTGGCCTTAGTTACAGTTTCTTGGAAAGAGTGTATTATCTCATGTGATCAACAGTCTGAACAATGCCAGTACACTCAAAGCTTCGGTCATGATGACTTGTGATTTCATGCTAGCACAACCATCAACAGCTCCAAAATAGTTATGTCTACCCAATTTCACTCACAAAGCTTGGGTCAACCCATGTGATGGCTTTCAGGCACTTTCCAAATGTTCTGTGCTCCCCAGGCTGATAACATCAAGAAGACAGCTTCCTCATAAATCAACCAACATGAGTTTTAAACCCAGGTTTCATGGTTTAGGAAAATGAACGTTCTAACCACTCGGCCATGTGCCCAGTGTGTGTGTGTGTATGTGTTACATATATATATACATATATATATATATATATATATATATATATATATATATATATATATATATATATCACTCTCTGCCACATGTTCAAGTCATTTACATTTTCTTTTTTTTCTTTTTTAATCATTTCACCACAAGTTACTAATGCCACTAGTACACAGGGAGTGAAAGTGAAAGAGAAGTCTGTGAATATGGATGATTGAGGAAAGGATAAAAGATGAATGCAGCTTAAGAAGACAAAAAATGGCAGTTGATGCTGAATTTAAATTTTTGAAGATTGTAGTTATCAGGGAAGCAAAAAAAATGTAAGGGAATTCCACAGGTGGGAAGTGCGAGAAAAAAAAACTGTTGGAGTAGAAGTAGCAGTTGTATTTAGCTATTTCAATAGTAAAATGGTGGGACCTAGTTGCCAATTTAGTAACATGCTTAAATTCCTGTATTCAGAGCACCAGGGAAAAAGGCTTTTCAGAGCAGTTGCCATGGAAATATTTGTAGAAAAGACAGAGAGAAGCCAATCATGTTGATGTACTTGGATGAAACATTATATATATATATATATATATATATATATATAGGTGAACAAATTTGATAATGCCCAATTTGATCGAGAGAGATCTCGATCAAATTGAGCATTATCAAATTTGTTCGTCTATAGATTGCATTGTACTTGTGATTAAATTACCTCGCAAAGATCTTTGAATCTCGACAATTGATTGTATTCTATGATTAAGACGTATTCTCTTGGACACTTATCAGTAGAGAACCAAAGGGAGAATTCAAGAACCAAGTTTCCATTAAATGCTGCCAACTGGATTCTTGGTTGGGGGCCAAGTCATTACTAAATATCTTTGGCTTATTGGTATTTATAAAGCTCATAGCCTGAGGCGGAACAATGCACAGTACTGAATAGTAATCATATAAAACATCTGGGAACAAAGCAAGAATCAAATAAAAGCCATCTTCTCTGTAAAAGATTGTACACCATCCCTTACTATGTTTGCATAATAATTTCTCTGTGATTTACACCTTGATAAAATACAAAGAAGAATTAGAAAAATGATCAGTTCTAATCTGGTGGCTTAAGTTCAGTCACTTTCCCACTGCTGTAAGGTTGTCTGACGTGTGTCTTTTCTATAAATACTTTCATGGTAATTGTTCTGAGGAGCTCTTTGCTATGGTATCTAGACTTTATGAATTTCAGCACAGTATTAGGAGACAGAAAATCTTTGTTAGAAATAAAGAAAACAGTATTGAACTGTTTGTTATGTGGTATCTGTTCTCCTGTATGGCAACGATTGCTGGACAATCTCTTCAAAGATGAAGAAGCTTGAAGCAACTGAAATGTGGTTCTACAGAAAGATATGGAGGATACCATGGACTGAACACATGAGTAACAACAAGGTATTGTAGAAAATGGAAACAAAAAGAAAACTCATAATTAACATCAGGACGAGGCAGTTGAAATTTCTGGGGTATGTTATGCAGAAAGAAGGCTTGGAAAGAAAAATCTGATGCTCAAAAAACAGATTGAGGGACTGAAGGACAGATTGTAACATACTTGATGAGCTTGAGTAGCTGGATGGTAAAACAGGGTTTGAGAGAAATAATAAAAAAGACAAAACTTATTAATAGCTACAAGAGACACATCAAAGAAAAAGAACTAGACTTGTGACGAGGTCTCATCAATTTACAGTTGAATTGTCTAGATGTAACCTTAATTTCTATGCTAACAGTTTCTTTTCTCACACTTCTCACTTGTGAAACTCTTTTCTGGCTCCATGCTTTTCAGCAGACTGTAATCTTCTAAAATTTAAATGCAATGTCTATTGCTATCTCCTTTCTTCTGCATTACTCTTCTATTGTTCTAGCTCCTTCATAATGTTTCTATTTTCTAATTCTTCCACACCCAGTAACCCCTTGTGTCTTAGTTGCTTTACTGTCTTTCTTGAGCTGAACTCACTTAAAAAAAATCACCTTTTCTGACTAAGATAATTTTAATGCTAATATCAGCCATTTCCTTATATGGAAACATATGGTGTTCATCAACTAAGCACCCAGTACTACTTTTGGTTAAAATTAAAACAAATTTTCAGGAAAATAGATTTCTCAAGTTTGTTATTACAGTTTCCAGTATTGATGGCTGTTTCCTTCCCAACCTTTTGTTTAAAGTAGTGTGGAATGTCAACATCTTGATTATATAATCATTTTCTCTTCCCATCACGTATGCTGATAATACTTGAAGAAAATAATATTATTAGGTCGGTGCAAAAATAATGACGTAATAATGTCGTTTTTTGACGTATTTTTTAACATCAAAAAACAACATTATTACATTATTATTTTTGCACCAACCTAATAAAACAAATATTGGTTAAATATTTAAATAAAAATTTTAATTATAAATTTTAACTAAATTCTATATTTTCCTTAACATTTAAATAATATTATCATAAATTATATTTTTAATTAAAAGTATTCATTGCTTTCTTTGGGTGTACATGCTTTATTTTTCTCACTGCCACTTTTTTTCATACATATTTTCTGATATAAAATCACTTTATATACATTTTATTTAAACATTTTTCTAAGTACAAATCTGCATGATTTATTCCAGGTTTTTATTTTTAAGTTTTACTAACTGTTACATATTTTTCCAATTAACCACAGCATTTCTAAGTAATAAGATTTCCACAGTAATAACTATTTCCTTAGATTTCTGTAGTTGGGGACACATGGACGAGTGGATAAATAAAAGCCTTGGTTGAAGTAATCCATGGTCTTGACCCAAAGAGTTGTGAGTTCAATACCTGCCCACAGCAGAGAGGAACAAAAACTTAGAGTAAATATGATGTACTGTATGCTGGGATCATCTCCCCAGGCTGATATAATGAAGTCATTTCATTGACAAATTAACTTTGATGAGATCTGACTATGAATCTCATGGTTAGAACACTAACATTCTAACCACTTGGCTAAGTAATTATGCAGTAAAGAACCTAATAGACATGACTTATACAATTATCTGAGATGTACAAATATCTTTGATGCTTATATAAAATTAATTTGGCTTTGAGATGTGAAGTATTCCCTCGGTTGCCTTTTCAGCTGAGTTATGTGATCAACCATGATTAAAGTCACTGTTTATATTGAAATAACACACCTGAATTGAAACACCTTTCCAGCTGCTCTGTTCATTCACACACTGCACTAGATACTTAAACTTCTTGTCTATATCGAGTGAAGTTACTTACAAATTGCTTTCCTCCCTAACATTAATTAAACAAGCAGACAATAAGTGTTTGCTATTCACCTGCTGATTAGTGATTTTGAAACATGTATTTTGGAACATGTTGGTGATTGTCGATTTGAAAAATGCATAAACCTCATCTGAGTAATGATTATAACATCCATATCAGATTAATAATAAAAAAAAAAATCTTCGCAGTTGGGTGTATTAATCTGAACAAATTGCAGATAGCATCGTAAATAAAAAAAAATGGGTTTTGGTTGTTATCTGATGAAATTGAATGTGTTTCTCTTGCATTGTTGATACTTATGGTACAAGACAGCGATTAGAAATTATGTCATTTAAAACATTCCAAGCAAAAGAAAAGTACTTTTAAATGATAAAATGACACCAGATCAATTAATGCCTAATGTACAAGATCTTTCCTTGTACATGGAAAACAGAATAAGAAAAAATTACCTTAATGGACACAGTACATGCACACACACACACACACACACACATATATATATAGATAGATAGATATAGATAGATAGATAGGTAGATAGATAGATATAGATATATAAATATAAAAGTGAACATTGAAGTCAATACTTACAGGTGACAGGCTGTTTCATGCTAGATGCAATCGTTAGCCCACGAGTCTGGCCTGACGATTGCATCTAGCATGAAACAGACTGTCGCCTCTAAGTGTTGACTTCAATGTTCAATTTTATCTCTGATATTGAGCACTTTATCCCATAAATACAGCATACCTTAAGAGTATATTTCTTCACATATATATATATATATATATATAAAATGCATATTTGGGCAGCAAGTTTTCTTTTTTGAATATGACAGACAAGGAAAATTTAATGAATTTTTTTTTAATTTAGTTTTCACAACATAAGAGAATGTAAAAATTGTCCATAGTATCTATTGTTCCAAGCATTTTTGGCTACTTCTTAAGCCATTTTCAAGGAGTTTGTTGTTTTCCTTGTCTGTCATATTCAATTTTATATATATATATATATATATATATATATATATATATATATATATATATATATATATATATCCAAATGTGGGAAAGAACAGATGGAATAAAATTCCACTGTTCATAGCATTTAATTTTAAGAAAGTGCTCAATACAAAGTAGAGCAATATATTATTATTTTTATTATAAGATATTAGAACAAAAACATGTTAAAATCACTACACAATAGCTTTCGTTACCTGAAGAGACACAACATTGTTCTAATCTCTTATAATAAAAATAATAATATACAGTCAACAACGACATTTTGAATATTTTTATCCATTTCTCAGAATCTAATGCCTGTATGATGCGAGGTCATTTATATGTTGATAAGCACAGAAAAAGGAATATAAAACTCAAATTTCAGAACAATAGGTTAAATAAAAACAAATTTGACAGGTGAATTATGCAAAACAGGAAAAGAAAAAATTATTCATACAGTAGAACATATCATTTCTAATTGATTGATTTGTGTATGTATAAGTGATTTACATAATTATTTTATCAGTGAAGCCTTCTAGACTATTTATTCCATAGAATATCTGTGATAATTCCAGCAAAGAATATCGCATGGTACATAGAGTGTCACCATTGTTATTCTTACATTAACAACATGATGGGGAAGACAAAGGAGCTTAGCGTTGACTTGAAACAGAGAATTATTAACTTTTACAAGTCAGGATATAGATACAGCACTATTTCGAACCTGTTAACTATACCTAGATCTAAGGTACAGTCTAAGAAGTTTAAACAGTTTGGCACAACAGAGAATTTGCTTGGGCATGGAAGAAAACCCAAATTGTCACTGAAAAATGCACAAAAACTGTGTCACAAGGTTATTATAAACCAAAGAGTTGTTTTGAAAGAGTTGTTTGGATACAATAGGTATCAGCGTATATACTCGCACAATACAATATTGTTTATATAGAAATGGGTTGCATGGAAACCAACCATGATGAACCGCTCTTCCCAAACCATGTCAGATTGTTGCTTGATTTAATTTTGCCAAAACATTCTTGGACAAAGAAAATTGTTTTTGGGAACAAGTACTATGGAGTAATGAAACAAAAATTGAGCTTTTTGGACATAATGATGTACAGAAGACTTGGCACAGGAAAAGTGAGGCTTTCCTTCTAAAAAACACAGTGGCAACATTAAAACATAGATGCAGCTTGATAATGTTTTGGGGTTGTTTTAGCTCAAGGGGGACTGGACAATTAATTGCAATAAGAGGAATAAGGAAATATGCAGATATATAAAATTTTGGATGAAAATCTACAATTATCAGCACAAAACCTTCATCTAGGTTGGCGACTTACTTTCCAGAAAGATAATGATCCCAAAAATCAGTGACTGCATGGCTTCAGAAAAAGAAGATTACAGTTCTGACATGGCCTTCAATGAGTTCTGACTTGAATTCTGTTGAATATCTATGTCAAGAATTGAAGGTTTGAACTAATCATCAGTCACCAAAAATTCTTCAGGAATTAAAATGTGTAACCATTGAAGAATGAAAGAAAATCCCAGAAAAGACTTGTTCAAATCTCATCAGAAACTTTAGAAAATGACCGCAGCAAGTTATAAAGATGAGAGGCTATTAATATTGTGAAAATTCTTCAATTTTTTTCTATTTTTCATACTGTACAAATAATTTTGTCTTTTCCTATTTTGTATAATTTGCCTGTCAAATTTGTTGTATTTAAACTATTGTGCGGAAAATTGAGTTTTATATATTTTTTTTTTTTTTGCTTATTAGATATAAAAAAATTTGCATCATAAGAATCTGAGAAATGGATAAAAATATTTGAAATTGATGGGTGTACAAATAATTTCATCACTGACTATATATATATATATATATATATATATATATATATATATATATATATATATATATGTATATATATAGCTCATTGAATAATTTAGACAAGTTTTGTCTACTTATTTTCAATAGGATCCCCACTTTCTCTCCATGTGTATGTATGTATGTTGTGTATTTGTGTAGCAATATCACTCCAATGTGTGTTTCATTAAAAATGCCGAAATCTACTTCTGTTATTTTTTTATTGTATTTATATTGTATGTGAACAAGAAGTTTATTTTTGGGACATAGTGTGTGCAGAAAATGTTCAAATGATTGTTCTATCTGAGTGCTTTTGGCTAATCTATTAGACATTTTCAAGGATTTTGGTTTATGCTGTTGCAAATGGTGTGTAAGTGCTAGTGTAAATGCTGTCTAATTTGCTGAAAGGGAGAGATATTTTTAATTTCTAAATACAACCAGTACATTGTGGCTGCATTATTGTCAATGATTTTTTTGTGGGATTTACTTTTACTTTGTTTTATGATAAGCAGTTCCATTATTTTTAGCTTCTTTTTCCAGTTGAAGGTGTATATCCCACTTGTATTCTCAAGAAATATTCTGCAAACTGAGATTGGTACATTTTCATGCTGGTTGAAGTGAGCCCTCATAGATTTCTGGTTTGGAAGATGTAGGTTCCTCAATTTTGATAAGTGGGTGATGGTATGACTGACAAATATGTCTACCTTCCAGTAACTTACACACCATTTACAATAATCCAACCCAGTGGAACCACTGAAACACAAAGGGTTATTGGGTTTGAGAGAATTAGAAAACAGAAATATTGCTGAGGAGCTAGAACAAAAAAAGAGTAATCAGGAGGATAGTAGATAGCAATTGGCACTGCATTTATATTTTTGAAATTTAAAGTTGACTGAAAAGCAAGGATCCAGAAGAGAGTTCCACAAGTGAGAAATGTGAGAAAAGATTTAGTGAGCATAGAAATTATGGTTACATTTAACGAATTCAACTATATATTGATGAGACCTTGTTGCCAGTATAGCACTGCACTTACATTCATAAAGCCTAGATACAATAGCAAAGAGCTATATATATATATATATATATATATATATATATATATATATATATAGCTCTTTGCTATGGTATATATATATATATATATATATATATTAAAATAATGAGAAAGAACAGTAAGATTTATAATCTGGTGTTCTTATTAATTATTTTTATTTTTAAAAAACAGTGCTCAATACAATTCTGTAGACCATAAACATAAATTTACTAATTTAAAAATATGGACCCATCGCTACACAGGAATTACCATGTTTCAAAAACAGAAACTAAAACTTTAAATTCAATTGTATTAAAACAGGTTGATACAAAGGTTGATACAAAGGTTGATAAAGGGTGGTAGGGTATTCATTTTCACAGACAACCTGTGTATCAAAACAGGTTGATACACAGGTTGCCTGTGAAAAGTAATATCATACCACCTCTTATCAAAATGATTGAATTTCCCGTAACCTTAACAGCTAATATCAGGAATGTATGTGCTTATAAACTCAGTAAATTTCAAAATAAGTAATTCTAAAAATCACTTGAAAATGAAACAGTACTAGAGATTTTAATTTAGTTCTAAATTTAAAGTTTTAGTTTCTGTTTGAAACATGGTAATTCCTGTGTAGTGATGGGACCATATTTTTAAGTTACTAAATTTATAATATATATATATATATATATATATATATATATATATATATATATATATATATTAAAATTTATTGACAAGGTGTGCTCACTTAATTTTATATCATCTTTCAAACCGGCATATAATTTGTTCCACTACTGGATCAAATTCAAAATGATTTTATTCAAATATTTTTGAGCAACTCAAGCCATTATCAGGAATGATACCATAGCTAAAAAGAAAAGTTTTTATTAACTTTATCCAAACTTTTTTAGGAACACTATGTATCTAATTCAAATATATGTCTATTGTATACAAGTGACCTCATGTCTAAGATGGCTTGTATTTATATGTCAGGGGTATGTATTTGAAAGATCTACCTCCATTAGGGGATGTGAACCATGACAGCACCCAAGAAGAAAGATGTAATTACATTTTTTTATATAGATTTTAAAATGCCATCCCCTATTTCCCTGACCCTTTAATAGAGCCAACAAACATTTTCACACGAAAATTATTTTATTATGTATATTTTGTTTAATACTGTTAGCATGTGGTATATTTGGTTAATTCTTTGATACAGTTTTTCTTCTCCAAGAAAGCAAATTCCACAACCTCATCAATCTCTGCAACTGTTTAGTATGTGCAATGCAAACGGGGGGTGGGGGGTTTACCAATTATGACATTCAATTGAAAACTTTGAAAATAAATGAATTCTACACAAACATGACATGATTTATTTATATACAGAACAAGAGAGCTGAGGAAAGTATAGATAAATTCCATGGTTCACCCGGGGACTAAAAAACCTCCTGGAAGGGAAATGAGACATGTCTTGTCATTATGGCATCTTGTGGTTGAAGAAAGAAAGAAAAAGGAGTGAGAGAGAATAAATTGATTGATTCATTTATTTTCTACAGCTTATCAACCCTTTGCAGTTTATTTAGAGCCAAAAAAGATTTTTAGATTGTAAGAATTTTTTTGAGACAAGAATCGTTTAGTGATACAAGTCTTACTAATTAATCCATAACTAGAAGGCAAGGAGATGGATTCATACCTTTCCCAGTGTTATTTTTGTGTATGTGAATTTGACAAAACTGACTTGAATTGGAACACTGCTCTCTCCAACAATTCCAATCCATTTTCCATTTAACCACCTGCACCTCCAAGCTTACAACACTTGGTATTCCCAAACAGTCACCCATATAGCTCCTGACCAAACAGTCACCTATATAGCTACTGACCAGGCTCAACATTGCTTGGCTTTGGTGATCGTACAGAAACCAGTTTTTCAACATAATGTAGCCATGTGACCAGAGTGAGAGAGAGATAGATAGAGAGAGAGAGATAGAGAGAGAGAGAGGAAGTTTGAGTCATTCACTAGCAGGCATTAAGTGAAGGCCCCTGGCCAACAATCGAAAAGGCAAAAAGAAATAGCTTGAATTGCTCATGCAACCCCCAACAAGATATAAATTCCAAGCATTTGAAGATTACAAGAGGCAAATTAACGTAAAAAAAAAGTCAAATGGTAGGTAAATAATGAAGTTAATAGAACAAAAAAAAAATGTCTGTTTACCAGATCAAGAAACAACTACATAAGTAAAGCTATGCATTGTTTTGTACACTATTTCAAATGATTTTTACATATGAAACACTGGTTTACCACACTTATGAAAGATGATGAAAAGTTCAAAGCCCAACAAAGAAACTCTTCCTCAAAAGAAAAAAAAAAGTCTGATGTTTGGCTATTTGGTTAGATTTTGGGAAAAAGATTAAGCCAAAACTGCACCCCATCATACATCACAAATTCTTTTTGACTAATACAATTCTGAGCCATCTATGGATTTGAAAATTCCTGCCTCTGAAATAACGCAAAAAAGAATATTGTTATTTGTTTCTGTTTCAACAAATTCAGAATGTTTAAAAATTTTGTTTTTAAAAATTCTGAGGATCTTTTGACAAATACACGGTGCAGCAGAAATTCCTCAAACATAATGGTAAGAAATTAGTGAGATGGAGACACCATTAGCACTAATGTCTTGCCATTATGTAGGAGGTATTTCTGCCACACCCTGTATGAGATCTGAGACCTTACAAAAGCATAAGGATTTTAGCAGAAACTGAATTCAAACTGAATCCAAATATTTTAATCAATCAAAATTATTTGTGCTTGACATACGTAAAACATGAGAACATGAAAAATCAGTCTATACTATTCATAAAAAGAAAAAAAATTAATCCACAAAAAGAAATAAACTTTAGCAAACAGGAACAGAAATTTAGAAAGTTCAGCAAAACTCCAATTGTTTTTATGTCAGAAAAGAACTTAGCCATTTTTTATCACCTTTTTTATTTCTTTACTTGTCCCTAAATATCACCACAGGAAAGATATCAGATTATTTTATCTTTGATGAAAAACCATGCAAATAAATACAAATAAAAGGAAATACTTAGAAAAAATAATCTTTTTTTTTACTTAATATCAGATAAATTTGCAGAACAAAGGAATGAATTAAATTTGGCCGATGTTTTCTTTTCATTGATGTTGGTAAAATATAAGTGTTAAGAATTAATAATTTCTTTCTTTTTACTTTTAGAATCAAAGAATTTGGCTTTGGTCTTTTATGAGCAAGAAATCTCCAGATATTTATAGATTTCAGCAAATCTTCAAAAAGGCTGTTAGAAAAAGTCTTTATGTGCGTGGAAATATATATGGTCGCTTGATTTATGAAATTTGTTTTAATAAAGGAAAATTGATGAAAGTCATTTTTTAGTGTTGAATAAACAATTACAATTTTCTTGCACAATAATCTTAGTATTTGTTAGTCCTGGGTATGATGATAAACTACTTCCAGCTGTAAGGCCTCTGATTGGGAGATTGGAGGTTTTGAGGAGCATGGAACTGCCTCTCAATTACTGTTGTTCCCAGGTCCACCCTGAAATGAGGTAGTAGCACTTTTTAGGGTTTCAGCTATGGGAAAATAGTGTTTTGATTTTTGATTTTTGTTTTGCGGTTCACTAAGAAAGTATAAAAATAACTTATGATAAAAATACCAGCAATATATTCATCAGTGTAATGACCAGTAGTAATACATTTTTATAGCAAAATGACAACCAATACAGAACTAAAATATAAAGATACATTTTTATAGCAAAATGGCAACCAATACAGCACTAAAGTATAAAGATACATTTTTATTGCAAAATGGCAACCAATACAGCACTAAAGTATAAAGATACATTTTTATAGCAAAATGGCAACCAATACAGCACTAAAGTATAAAGATACATTTTTATAGCAAAATGGCAACCAATACAGCACTAAAGTATAAAGATACATTTTTATAGCAAAATGGCAACCAATACAGCACTAAAGTATAAAGATACATTTTTATAGCAAAATGGCAACCAATACAGCACTAAAGTATAAAGATACATTTTTATTGCAAAATGGCAACCAATACAGCATTAAAGTATAACGATACATTTTTATAGTAAAACTACAAGTAATACATTTTATCATCTACAAAGTCCCTAAAAGTATAAAATCATGTACAAAATCTTTGAAGTTGATACCATAAAATTGCATACAAAATATTTAGATTTTGGCATTAAATAACCCATAAAGGTGTTGATTTACTACTAAACAAAAACAAGCAAACCAACTCACTATTTTTTTTTTTCATGAACCTTAAAAATTTGTATATACCGTCTCCATGTGATTGGAATTTTGAACTGAACACTTTATTTCGTCTACCAGGTTACATTGTTCTAGTTCCACTTGCCATGCCTCTTTCAGATGTCTGAATTATATCCCTTTGATTCAACTCTCTTAGTTTTTGTTCACCACTGCAGTAGCCAGGTTCTGATCTCACAAGTCAAGTCAATGGATCCAACCAACGCTTTTATCTACTTGGCCATGTGTCCTTGTGAACATCAGCATATGAATTTTTGGGACTTGTAAACCTTATGTCTCGTTAAACAATTTTTAATCAGAGCTCATATTGCATATTTTTGTTGTTATTGCTTTTCTATAGCACTCCATATTACTGGTTCTCAAATTGTATTAATTTCTATACTTGGTTGGCTTAGGATTTTTTTGTGGCCTAGCATATGTGTTGATTCCTTAAGTGTTTGTGTTTTCCAGCGATGTTCTCTATTATTTCAACCTCATCCCACAGTTGCTTTCTTCTTAATATATATATATATATATATATATATATATATATATAATTATTTATTTAAAAATATGATTCCAACACGCTACATAAGAGTTCTCATATTTCAAAATATTTATGCTCTACTTTTGTATCAAGCACTATTTTTTAAAAATAATAACAAAAATACTAAAGAACTTTGGATTATTTACCTAACCAGTTCTTTCCTATTTTCTATATATTTTCAAATATATATATATATATATATATATATATATATGAAGAAAAATATATGGAAAAAACAAACAAAAATCCTTATATGCAATTATGCTGTTTTAATGTTAATATAATGTCAACGTCGGACATTTCGGTCTAATAAACCATCTTCAGGACATATTCATAAAATATAATTAACATTATCAATTCAACATGACAAAGACGATGGACATAAGAACAAGACTTATCCAAACAGATAACTGAAAGTTTTATATGATCAGCGTTCCGTTTAAACATGGTCACGTTGTCGTCACGTGGGCGACGCTGTGAAAACGTATTCCTAAAATTTGAGTATTTTGAATGAAAAATGAAAAATGAAAAGAATTCTATTTTGATCTAAAATCAAATGACATTATATTAACATTAAAACAGCATTATTGCATATAAAGATTTTTGTTTGTTTTTTCCGTATATTTTTCTTCATACTGTCGGATCTATATCCATATATTTGCTTACATATATATATATATATATATATATATATATATATATTTCATGAGTACATGTGTTTGAGTGGACATCCTAGTTTTTATGAAGAGTGAATTTAATGTCCACTGGCCTAGCGATCAAAATTCTTAAGAAAATTTGATTCCCCAACTGGAATCAAACCTGTAGTTCCTTTTTTTTTTCATCAGGGAAACAATTTTCAAGTCAGTCAAGTGTGTTTTACAATTAACTTACATGATGACACCACAAAAAAAAACAAGATGTAATTATCTTATTTAAGAAATGCACATATTAATAGCAAAACACACTTGGCTTGAAAGCAGTTTCCAAAATTCAAAAAAAGGAATACTGTTTCAATTCCTGTTTGATGACCTGTTTTCTTTATTAAGAGTTATTGAGAGTTTCAGCCAGTAGACATTAATTTCACTGTTTATAAAACAGGGGTGTCGATTTAAATATAATGTTTGTAGCCATAAGGAATAGCATCTGATTAAAATATTCTTTAGCTGCCTAAAATATAAATTAAAAAAACTAATTATCATGTAAAGAACAAATGATAAATTTTTAAATAAAAGAACTGAATTAATGATCACTAACAAGCACAGGAAAATATGTGTGGCAAAAAAATGTATATCCGGGGTAAGTGTAGATGTAAATCCAAGAGACTAATGGAATCAGTAGCTTCTTATGATTCTGCTTGTAACCCAATCATTATGCCCTGTCAATACCTCAGAAATGATGGACTATTCCATTTTAATCAAAAAGACTGGAAAGACATATCAGAACTCCTACTTGGTTTCAGTAAAAAAAGAATGAAAGGAAGGGAGATGGAAATGATTAATGCCTGTTCCAGTGAAAATGGAAAAAGATTGTCAATTTCAAATCTTTTCATTTGCACCCTCCTTACTTCTTAATGACCAGCATTCATATTTATGGCTATTATTGTAATATTTTGTTAATATTGTTGAGCTCAGTTATTTAACGATACAACAGAGGAATTTCTATGGGCATTTTATTACCATAGAACTCAACATGAGTTTATTCAATCACTAAGAGACACACGTTTTCTTTTCTTTTTTTAAGCATTTCACCCCAAGCAAGGTGGGAATGCAACTAGCTAGCACGCAGGGGTTACAGAGAATGAAAGTAAGAGAAAAGAAGGGTGTTTGAGGAAAGGATAAAAAGAAGGACGGGGATCAAGATCAAAGCATCAAAAGATGTCGATTGACATTACATTCAAATTTTTGAAGATTATAGTTATCAGGGAAGCAAGTAAAAAGAAAAGAGTTTCATTGTCAGGAAGTGTGTGAGAAGAAGCTGTTGGAGGAGAAGAGGCAGTTACATTTAACTGTTTCAAGAGTAAATGGGTGGGACCAAAATACCAACCTAGTAGCACATTTAAATTCATGCAGTTAGGGCACCAGTAAAAATAGCTCGTCAGTGCAGTTGCCATGAAAATATTTTTTTAGAAAAGACAGAGGGAAGCCACATTGCATCTGTGAGAAAATGACTGGAGTCGAGATTCCAGATCAGGACATATTACATTGCATATCCATCTTTGGATTTTGTCGAGAATCTCAAAATAAGCAGCAGAGGCATTAGACCATATACAGCAACAGTATTATATGGAAGGTTGAATGGTAGATTTATAGATTTAAACGATGGGCTTGGACAAAAAAAAACTTCTGGCGTGACACAGAGAGCCAACTTTCCTTGTGGCAGATTGATTCAATGTAGTTGTTTCACCTCATGTCAGTGGAAACATGAGACTAAGAAGGTGCAGAGAGATGCTCTTGTGAAGGTGAGGATCAGCCATGCTGATAGGAGGCAGGGATGTTTCACTATGGTGTATAAATGAGAGCAGTTTCATTTTGTGTACTTCTATATACAAGTTTGAAATTTTTGTCTGTTTGTAAGTTTCCATGTTATGGATAAGTTTCCATGTTATGAGCTATTAACTGTTAAATGCGTTAAAATATGTATGTACTATCCATTTACATCATTAGCAAATTTAAAAATAAAGTTTCTGAAATATTTTGATTTTTTGCTGTTATTAGGTATATGGTAAAATTGAATTTTTGGTTTGGGGTGTCTTTTTCCAAGAACTAAAACAAATTAATGGCTTTTTCATTAATTTTGAACAAAGTTCATTGATTTATAACAAGAATATAGGATGACAAAAATGTTATAACTCTAATATATATATATATATATATATATATATATATATATATATATATATATATGTATATATATATATATATATATATATATATATATATATATATATAGAGAGAGAGAGAGAGAGAGAGAGAGAAAGAAAGAAGGAGGGCTTTCAAATTTTCAGTTCATTTGAAACAAAGAAAAAAGTGCTGGGCTATTTTGTAATATAAATTGTTTTGTATGGCCATGAAGGCTGGCAAATATCCTTACAGGTGAAAAACTTGAGGCACACAGAAATCTGGTTCTACAGAAGGATACTGAGAATACCATGATTTGAGAAAATAAGCAACAAAGAAATCAAGGAAAAGGCACACTAAAAGGACACAAACTCAGAATCAGAAGGAGGCAGCTGAAATTTCTTGAGTAGTTGAGGAAGGAGGGCTTGGAGGATTTGACACTCACAGTGCATATCAAGAGAGACAGAAGGTAGTGGGCCAACTACCTGATGAGATTGTGGCAATAAATAGAAGAATATGGGTTAGAGATTTGGCAAAGGGACAGACTTTGCTAATGGCTACTAGGGAGAGGAGAATGTGGAGAGGCATGATCGCTTATGTTTTCAAAGGAAACGGCACATAGAAGGTCTGTTGCATAAAGAAAAGATAAAAACTTTATTCACCATTAATCAAATTTCTTTCTGTGCCATTCTGTCAAAATTATTGTTTTAAAATTCATGAAATCTGAAATTTTTCAAGATCAAAAACACACCCAAATTTAAAAGCGAGCAAGAGCAAATATGCAAAATGTTTCCTTAAAAAAAAAAAATAATATTCAGTAATCTTTCTGAAAAATTCCTTGTTATGACATTAGAAAATATTTTCTAAATGAAACTCCTGCATCCCAGCCATTTTATCATATTTTCTAGTGTTTCCACAGTTATTTCACAATCAACGAAGAAGGGTTTTTCTTCTTTTTTTATTTTCTTGAAAGTGTCAATCATGGTTTGCCAACAAGCAAGCATTAATATTGTACACCCGGGTCAATTTATAAAATGAATAAGTCCGTTACTACCATTTTCTTCAGCAAGAAGCATAATAAAAAAAAAAGAAAGAAGTTTTCAAACAAACTGGATTTCATTTTGAATTACAGCCATAAATGATTCAAACAAAAATCATTCCTCACCATCATTCTCTTACATTCAAAGCAATTAAATGATTGAAATAATTGCTTAAAGGAAGGCTCACATTTTACATCAGTTTTTGTTGTGGTTATTTCCTATTTTCTTTTTTTTTTTTTTTGAATTATCAAGAAAGATTGTAAGGAAATGAAGAGAAAGAATTCTATCTTAATTTTTGTACTAATTGCACATCTTTAGAAAGCCAGACTGTCAATTGGAGATAAGGTAAATTAAAATTGGATTGCTCAGAAATCTTTGAAATGCAGCCATTTTGAAAAATCAATCAGATTTTAGCAAAAGAAAATCAATATCATCAGTTTCACAGATCATCATCAACAGCATCTTAATTCATCATTGTCACCATGAATATCCATTATATTTCCATATAATTAGCATGATTATTTTCACTGGCTGTTAATCCTGGATTAGCATTATTAAAAAAAATTATTGTTAAAACTTCCATTGAGTATTAAGAAAAACTAGCTGAACCTGCAGAATTGCAAAGGTGTTGACAAGCAGGATTATCCATTATCCCATGTCTTTGCTCTTTGCTCGCATTTTGTTTGTCTTTCTCTCTCCCTCCAATCTTTATTGCTGGTCCATGTTTTTTTATCTAAATGTTATTCAAAAATAGATTAATTAATTTCATATGCAAAAAAGGAGCAAAGAACAAATCAATATTTTCTATCACATCCTCTCTTTTGTCTTTCTCTTGCTCTATATTGGCATGAAGAATTTTAATATGCATCACAATTTTCATACCTTTCTATCCATTCTTTCAATATTTTTCTCACTGCCTCTTATGATCCAGTCAATTGCCCTTTTTCGGTCTTTTGATTCTTTTCCTTTATAGGTTCCCGCACATGAACGCACGCACACAACACTATGACAAAAACATTCACCAAAGATAAGTGCATAAAAATAAAGCATCTCTACATTATTAATTTCTGCTGCATAAACCAATTGTTTTAGGTGACCCCACCAATGAAAATCCCAAGGACTGAGATCACAGGAACTTGCAGACCATGAAACCCATCCCTCCCCTACCAATCCATCTGTCATGGTAGATGTCAGCCAGTGTATTGGGAACAATGTAACTAAAATGTACTTGAGCCCCATCATGCCTGAATCGCATGGAACTTCGTATTAGCAAAGGTACATCCTCCAGCAAGTCTGGAAGTGATTTTGAAGACAGATCCTGTAAGACACGCTGGAAAAACATATGGAGCTACTAGATAGTCACCTACAATGCCAGCCCACATTGAGAAAAACTGAGAAGTTTAAACAGTGTGTGTGTGTGTATCAAAGACATTTTTATGTTTAACGTTCTTTTTTATAGATACAAGTATTTAAGTAAATGCACTGTTTATAATAAACAGTATTAAATAACATTTACCGGCCTGTATTTACTTAAATACTTGTATCTATAAAAAAGAATGTTAAACATAAAAATGTCTTTAATAAATAAATTGTCGTACTTTGTCCATTTTGTAATATATATATATGTATATATATATATATATATATATATATATATATATATATATATATATATATACATAATATTATCCACCCTAATATTGGAAAGAAATTTCTAAGAAAAAAGTAATTCTCATACAACAACACATTCTCCATGCATCCCTCACATACTGGTCCCACGTATTGCTAACATTAATCAATTGTCTGAGTTTGTATGGCAGTGACATACTAGTCAAGAGCAAAAAGGCTCTTGCTGCTGCTAGTAAACAGAGCATGTTTAAGCTTGTGGCTCAGCTCTAGGAAGGTTTATAGTCTTGGAAATACTTGTAACACCTAAGTACTGAGGTTACAGCATATAAAAGGCTGAATTTGATAGATAGCTAACATTATAGTGTAATGACTCAACATACAAATCCACGTCCTTATCAGTCAAGCCAATTAGGTGACTGTCCAAGCTTAATTAAGCCTGGGCATTGCCTTGCATTCGTCTTGTAAGCCAGAAAATATGGTGTGTGTGTGTGTGTATATATATATATATATATATATATATATATATATATATATATATATAATAGCTGGCCACTCGTATTCGAGGATACCCATCTACTAGGGTGGTTATCCAATCCCTATTGCAGACGCTCGCTCAGGCACATTTGTGTTTGCTCAACACCCACAGAGCCCACCTGTGGTTTATACTGCAACTATGCTGAGCAGACCTTAGTTACAGTTTCTGGGAAATAGTGTGTTATCTAGCATGAACAACAATTTGAACAAGGCCAGCATGCTCAAGCCCTTAGCCACGATAACCTGTGACTTCGTGCTTGCACAGCTATCGACGACCCACAAGAGTTCTGTCTACCCAATTTCACTCACAAGGCTTGGGTCAACCTGTGGCATGGTTTCCAGGTACTTTCCAAAGGCGTCGCATGTTGTGATCAACCTGAATCCAGTTCAGTAACATCAGGAAGTTGCCTTCCTTACAAATGGTGCAATTCAAACCCGGGTCTCATGATTCAAAGAGTGAATGTTCTAAGCATCGGTCATGCGCCCATATATTTATATTATGCGGCATTTATTGACAACTACTGCAAAAGATGTCCAATATTACCACAGTTCCTCAGAAAAGAAGTGTGAGAGAGGAAACCCTTAGAATAGAATTTTCACATGCTTAAATTATAATGAATATTTTAGCTATATTATGATGTAATATGTTATACAGTGCAGTAATCTTAATGCGATTTTCAATAAACAATGAAAATTTAAAACATTTTCTCTTATAAATTGTACTCAAAAGTATTATGCTGTTATATACACATTTACCTTTCTTTTTTTTTTTTTTATTAATTATGATCTATCAAATGATCTAACAAATCTTATTCATTGAGTAATCATTTGTATTACAACTTTTTTTACACTTTTTACTTAGCGAATACAGCAAATAAAAAAAAGAAAAATTGAGACCTAACTGCCAATGTAATCAGACATTTAAATTCATAGTGTTGACATAGCAAAGAGTAAAGCTCATCAAAACAATTGCCAAGAAAATTTTCTTTAGCCTTCTTGCCTATACCATCTAACTCTCTCTTTACTTCACTCTTGCCAATTTTTCCCTCTTACTATTATCATGCATTTCTCATTCAAAGAGTATAACTGATTACAGCTGAGATGGGCAAGAAATCTGACAGATACTACACTCTGATCTGTGGCTTTATCATTTTTTTAATAAAACGTTCAAACTTTACTTTCTTCAATCGGCAATGTATCCAATTTTATTGAGAAGACTATTGAAAATTTCATGCAAGTTCATAATGTCAACTAAATTAATGTCTTCACCTATCAAGCAGCTCATCCGTTAATATAACTTAAACGTTTCATTGAAACTATTTCTTTCACCTTTAATCTAAAAATTTAATTTAAAAAACAACATCCATAGATATTTTGCACATTTTTTAGACTTTATATATTGCTTCCCCCTTGCTTTTATTTCTATCATATAACTTCCACATTTGCAATATAGCTTGGAAAGAAAAAACATAGGAAATAATTTGCATCTTCCTTTTCAAAGGTGTGATTAGATTAATATTTTTTTTTCTTAAAGTTCCATTGGGACTATCATTCTATTACTGATCATGGTCAAAAGACTTCATTTTTTTCATAGGTGCAACATTGCGTTTAGATAGACATAAGGTTATTATACTGCATATTCTGAACCATTGCTAAAGTTATGCGTAACAAATATAAGCAAATAGCAACAAGGAAAGACAGAGTTCAGCACAGATATTGCTGATTTCTTGTAAATTAGTTTGGATACTGAGAGAATTTCAGCTAACCTCTCATAATGCTGCCCACCTCAAGATGTCCAACGACTAACTTCAGAAGCGTCAATGATAACTTCTCGGTGCCACATTCCATATAGACGTGAGTGATCATGGCTCTCCACATACCTATCCATTAGTCATCCATTTACAAAAACTCATGTGATGGGTTACTCTCTCTTCCTTTCAATATGTCCTGTAAGTATCAAATTCTCCAAGCCCTTTTTCCTTCATTATGAATTGTCTCTTTCTGATTTTACAATAAGTATTTGTTTCTTTTTTTCCTCATTGCTCACATGTTCCATCCATAGTGTTCCCTTTCTCTCAAGCCACGTCTATGTCACCTTGAGTTTTATGTTCATCTCTGAGTAAATTGTCGAGCATTCACTGATATTACATAGCAGTTCAGTACTTTTCTTTTTTTCTGTTGCTTCAAGTCTCTTCCTTATTTGTGAAGAAATTGTACAGCATTCACTGCCATATAAGATTACTGATATTACAGATTAGTTCAGAACTCTTTTCTTTGTTTCTAACACAATTTTCCTGTTTCTTAAAACCTTACTTAGCTTCTGGAAGGTATCATTTGCTATGCAAATGCATCTTTGGATTTTGGAAATGTAAAAAAAAAAGTAGATGAGTAAATGTGTAGGAGAGAGAGAAACAATGGGCGTGTCCAGAAAAGAGAGTGAAAGAGGAGAATAATTACATATGCATGCAATAAATGTGCATTTCTATAATGTAAATAATTAATTTTTCACTTGTCCTTTCTTATAATTCTGTCAGACGTTTTCAGCTGAAATTCAAAGCAAAATTCTTCATATCTCAATTGCTTCAAAAGACATTACTCTTCAGTTGCTATGTCAAGATTGGTTTGCTGCTTGTTTGGAAACATTTTCACTAAAATGAGTTTCTTGGCAATTAAATTTTTATTTATCTTTTGCTTTAATCGGTAATTGTCTGGATTCACAAAGAAGACCAATTACAATAAAATATTTTTTTTTTCTTCCACTTATTTCCTCGTCAGAGCCAGAAAGCATTTATCTACATTTATATGCACATAGCTGATATTACGTTCATATATGTATATAAGTAACTGTACGTCACAGTGTGTATAATTACATGAGTATATGTGTTTACATATATGCATCCAGGGGCGTGTAATTTTATCCATATGCATATGCCAAGTCATTTACTTATGGGTATCAATGTGGGTAAGTCTGTGTATCTATGTGTGTTGGATATCTACAGAGTTTCTCAACATAGATATACACATAAAGCCATGTGCTATCTGTTGATATATGGGGATGTAGAAATACTGAGGTCGGTATGTAAGTCTACTGGGAGGCTACCATTGTTCAATATTGGCTCTGTTGGATGGGTTACATATCCAAAATGTGTCCCAAATGACTCCCACTAGTCATTATTTTATGAGAACTCACCAGTGACAAGCGGCTATGCAGAGGTCTAAAACGATGCTTCAAGACATGTTGAAGATAGCTCTGACACAGGCCAACATCAACCTTGAGACCTGGAAAACCTTCCTGGCATATGACCATTCGAGGAAGTACCAAGACATGAAGAGGATATATAACATGCGGTCAGGAGGAACCATCTTGTGCATCCGTTTCCACCCATCATACTCTTCTGTGATTCCCTGATCATGACTGCTTAGGAGTAGGCTGGGCCTTCACAGCTATCTTCATCCCCACCACCAGAGGTAAGAAAGGAAATAAGGAGAGAAGATTATAATCCCAATGATCAGATACATGTAGGTGCTGACTACTAAGTGTGACAAACCCCTGGTCTTCATTAAAGGCATCTATCTAGGAGAAGGAAAAAGTTTGCCCCCAATGATGTTGACAAGTTCTTTTTTAACAAATGTATTTGAAGTTCAGAAAGTGGGGTCTGTGCTGTGCAATGGCTTTCTTCCCTTATATGCACAGGTATTGCTTAGTTTCTTTTAACATTGCAAAGATGCATGAAAACAATGACAGCAAAAGAAGTCTGATGTTGCCACATCTGTGTAAGAGAATATAAGATCATAGCAAGTCTAAAATGACATACCTGTGAGGCTGCACATATTATATATATATATATATATATATATATATATATATATAAACACACTTATATACCTCCAAATAAAATACACACACTTATATATTTCCATATACACACACTTATATACCTCCAAATAAAGATATTTAACTATAATTTAAACACAAATATACACATGTAATATGTAGTTTCAAATATAATACGAATGTACACACAAACATTATGACATAGGCATATATATAAATATATTATATACATCAATATACAAAGGTGCACATTGAGTTAGGATCAAGTGTAGTATCTGTTCTTCTCATTTCTAATGGTAATATTAGGTTGGTACAAAAATAATGACGGAATAATGTCGTTTTTTGACGTTAAAAAATACGTCAAAAAATGACATTATTACGTCATTATTTTTGCACCAACCTAATAGTAATAATAGCCATTTTTGTACAAATATTGACCAAACAGCCTGTACTGTTTTCAGTTGAAATTTATAAAATCTTTCTTTTAAAAGAATTTT
Organism: Acanthosepion lycidas; assembly: GCA_963932145.1. NCBI lineage: Eukaryota > Metazoa > Mollusca > Cephalopoda > Sepiida > Sepiidae > Acanthosepion > Acanthosepion lycidas. Next base: position 62,369,589 of record OZ010597.1, on the reverse strand, counting down.
TCAGGAAAATAGGAAGTTCAGTAGCTGTTTTATTGTTCTTTTCATGATTGATAGGGATTTCCTTCCCTGCTTTTTGTTTGAAGCAATGTGGAATGTCAGAATTATGATTACGGCATTATTTTCTATTTGAGTTACATGTGATATTCATTTTAGCCATTGCAGTATTGAAAGTCCACAAGTAGTTTTTATTATTTTGGTTCAGTTCTTTGTGGTTCTATAGCGTCAATCCACATGGTTTAAAGAGGGATGATCCTTGTTGAGATATACAAATTTCATTTACTCAGAGCCATTATCAATCATTGGTATGAGAAAGCAGTTGACAGTTTAGATATTTCTGAACAAGTTTGGTGCCATGCATGAAAATCATATGCAAGTCTCTGTAAGGATACAGAAGGTGATTGTCTTCCTTTGGTAGAGCTATGTCACATGATGGCTGCTTAGTAATATCACTCTATACAGTGACTATAGCAGTAGTCAATTTCAGTTTGTTTTACAGTAGCAAAACCAAAAGGTTGCTTTCTTTAGCCCAGCCACCATCACCAACTAAGTACCATTTCCAATTGGAAATATATCTTCCTCAGGTAAAAAAGAAACTCCAGCTCACAGTCCTCAATTTGGGAAACACAAGACTCGCTGTTTCACATTTGTGGAATATGTCCTCAACTGAGACATAGATGAATCCAGCCCAGTTGAATCTGGAGTCCTAAACATGCCTTCTCCAGAAACAAGAGTATCTCCATATTATATGTAAGACCCTTTCTTTTTGTTTCTCCTTACACTCTGCTTTGCTGTGTAGATATATGTGATATATTATTCTTCACATGGGACATGTCTATATATATAGTTTTGTACATGTCTTAGTAATATAAAAGTCACTCTAAGAACAAAGTATGTTTGTCATTCTTTTTCCTTTCAGCCATCTCTAAAATAAGGTGTTATTATATAACAGATATAACAGGGGAAATACAAATAGGAGATTAAATCTTTCTACTATATCTATCTCCTATTACATTTCTACTATATCTATTTCCTATTATTAGGTTGGGGCAAAAATAATGACGTAATAATATCGTTTTTTGACGTTAAAATACGTCAAAAAACGACATTATTACATCATTATTTTTGCACCAACCTAATACATTTCTACTATATCTATCTCCTATTACATTTCAATCCAACAAGGCTATTTAAGAACATGACTAGAGTTTTTTAAATGAACATTTTGAAGCAGCTGGCAGTGTTGTGTGAAACTGTTCATAGTGCAACCTATTCTATGTTGAATTTCCTTATCTACTTCAGTAAATTTATTAGAATTGATCCATATACCGAAGTAGTTGACATGTTTGGTATTTACTAAATCCACATGTTGAATTTTTATGATGGATCTATGATAGATGCCGTCATGGCTTTTATTTCAATTCCAAATTATTATTATTATTATTATTATTATTATTATTATTGTTTTATTTCCTATGATTTCTGGTGTGTACATATTTCTTTCCAGGTTCCTCACAGAGATATAAGGTCCGAAAAGGCATCATGACATTATCCACTGACCAATTAAAAATATACACACATACACACATATTTTACATAGATAAAGCCCTTCATAAGGTGTGGGCTGTACTTGTGAGAACCATTTTTTTGTATTTCTTTAAGGCATGGGCTTCCAGGAATCCCTTCAGTTAATCTACTGGAATCTTTTCTAACCAATCCGAGGGATCCAACTGCAACATATTATTATTATTATTATTATTATTATTATTATTATTATTTCTGCCATAATTATAATATTTATTGCAAATACCTTCATAATTTATTTTGGTTGGGCACTTTGATATGGTATAATGTTTAGCAAGGTTGTATTACTAGATCAATTACAATTGAGTAGTAAATTTGATTCATACTGAGTGCTCCACAATTTCAGCCTTGTGCCACATCTAAGCTATAATGTGTCTTGGTCCACTGATCATAATTTGCATCTGCTATTGATTTTCTGAATATTTTCAACATGATTTTTTACTAATTTATTTAATTAATTACGAGCACTGCTAACAATACTTCTGCTATTGTTTTATGTCTTATTTTATTATTTTAATTATTATAAACATGATAATTATGATGGCTATTATTATTATTATTATTATTATTATTATTATTATTATTATTATGCTTCTTCTTATTTCTGTTCTTAATGCTTGATTTTATAATGACAATTATTTTCAGCATTTTAAACATTATGAAAATTGCAATTATTATGATTATTGATATTAATGGTTTTTGTTTCAGTATTTCTTTATTTCATTTTTAATATTCTGTATGGAGATGAACTTAAATTGAATCTTTTAATCAATTCTGTGTTATCTTTTATTCATTTATTAGGTGGGTGCAAAAATAACGTCGTTTTTCTTTTGAAGTTGCACGTCAAAAAAACGACATTATTTTTGCACCGACCTGATACAAAGCCTTTTGAAATTTTGTGCTACAGGTTGGCAGTATTATTAATTGTTATTTTTTTACTAATATTTCTTTCTTCTTAATTTCACTTCATTTCTGTTGCAACTAACCGAATCATCATTCTTTGGCCATCATTCAAAAGTGCAGTTTGGAAATAAAAGCTTAGGGTTAGGCTTGAACATGTATTGTTTTTTTTTTCCTCAAGAAAACTATCTTAGTACAACTGCTATTCAATTACTGGAGTATTAAGAGTTGCAGAAGATCATCCCTAACCATGTATAGTTTTTCCTTATTTACATTGATTGGTTGGTTGGTTGGTTGGGTTTTATGGCATATCAACCACTGTAGGTCATTTAATGCCAAATTAAGTTTATATATATATATATATATATATATATATATATTAAATATACAGTACAATTAAATGTATAGCTGGCAACATTATTTTCTTTTCAAAAAACGTATAGCTGGCAACATTATTTTCTTTTCAAAAAAACGTATAGCTGGCAACATTATTTTTCTGAAAACACCATCTGAAGCCTTCCTTGCTGTTGGACGCAGTTTATCATCATACCCAGGATGCGGGTGTAGTTTAACGTCATACCCAAGACGCGGATGTAGTTTATTGTCATACCCAGAATGTGGATGTAGTTTATTGTCATACCCAGGACATGTGTAAGACTTGGAAAAACCAGGAGTTCACTATTTGCCCATAGTTTGGACCCTAACAGGTGCTACCACCCCGGGTCAAGGTGGACCTGGGAAGACCAGCAATTAAGAGGTGGTTCCACGCTCCTCAAAACCTCCTGATCAGAGGCCTTGCTGTTGGATGCAGTTTAACGTCATACCCAGGACGTGGATGCAGTTTAACGTCATGCCCTAGACGGTTATTTACATTGAATGCCTAGAACTGCTAACTGATGCTTTGCATGCAGCAATATTGTTAGCAATGATGTTATTTTGAATTTTATTATTATCTGATGAAAGACTGAAGATTATTATTAATTTTTAACAAATGTTTCTTTCAATTTAATTTTAGTTTTTTCTTGCATGCACCAATAATATTAGCACAAAAGTAATGAAGTGGATATGCCAATGAAAATGACTTTCCATTTAACATTAAATTTTATTTCACTTCAGTGCATCATCAGTTATTCCTGGTGTGTGTATGTGTGGGTGTGTGTGACCCCACAATCTTGATTTAAAGCATAGCCCTTACATTCTGCATGCAATGTATTTTAGACTTCCCAACTCCTCTCTGGAGTGGTTTGTTTACACATCCAACTGTCCAACAGCTTTTCCCCAGATGCACACATATCAGTTGCAACTAGGCCGACAGGTGTTCCCATCTCAGGGTCACCACCAACATTAGGTGAGTCATTAATCTCAAGAGGCTTACGGCTACATCATGTTGAAACACCAGTTCGTGTACAATCATTGTAGTTAAGCAACATCAAGCCTTATTAGTACCTACATTACTTCACACCTTATGACCCTTTTCCCAGCTTCTCACTACTCTATCACTATTTTCATGACAGATGTTAAGACAAGCTACATTCTTCAGTTCTGCCAGTTCTGACCTTCACAGCTAGGATCTTCCTTGCCCTGGATACAGTGTTGACTCATCCACATTCCTTTCATATTCCATTGACAGGGAGGAAGTTCCACTCTTCATCCTCAGAGCTGATACTTTGTGGAACATACTTGTGAAAGGATGCTTCTGCAATTCCTACAATCTTAACCTCTTCAAGTCTCAAGTTAACTATTATCTATCCTATATATCCTCATAATATGTACTTCCTAGCTTTACACCCTTACAATGATGTTATTCAGTAAACCTCTACCTTGAATTGCTCTTGGGCCTTGTATTTAGTGAACAATAGTTTTAAACAAAAAAATACCTCCTGCATATGACTCACAGAAATGCCTACCGCGTATGCCTTATGGAAATACCTACCACATATACCTCACAGAAATACCTCCTGCCTATACATCACAGAAATACTTCACAGAAATACTTCACAGAAATAACTCATGAAAATACCTCCAGCATATACCTCACAGAAATACCTCATCTCCCACATATACCTCATGGAAATATCTCCTACATATACCTAGTGGAAATATCTCCCACATATATCTCATGGAAATATCTCCCACATATACCTCATGGAAACATCTCCCACATATACCTCACAAAAATACCCCCTGCATATACCCCATAAAAATACCTCTGGCGTTTACCTCACAAAAATACCTCCCACATAAACCTCACAAAAATACCTCCCACGTAAAAGTAAGACATTAGTTGCAACCATTTCTTAATCTAGCTAATGTCTTACCATTATGTAAGAGGTATTTCTGCCAGGCCCTTTATTATCCTTATATATCAACTCTTATTTGAATGCCGAGATCACTTTTTTGTATTTTTGTTGTTGCTGTAAGAATATTTTGGGGGAATCTATGATTTAGACCTCTTCCAGTGTAATCTATAAGAAGAAAAAAAAGCTCCAAACTTAGATAAAATGGTCACAATGTGAATCTCACTTCTCTAATCACAGGGCTCTCACCTAGTATTATATGAATAATACTAAATACCAAATTCTCTAAACCAGTGAGTCTTTGCTATGCTCAAGTCCTAAAACCCAAACACTCAAAAATAAATTTGAATGGCAGTCATCATTGGAAAATAAACTGATCATTTTTAAAATGAAACTGTCCAGTGAAAAAATTCTTTTCCATGGCTACTTTCCAACCAAATGAGATAAGTAGTGACAAAACCGAGGGTGATTTAGAAAAGTGACGTGTAACACAAAGAATTAATAATAGAAGAATTTAATGTTTACCTCATGTTATTATTTCAATCCATTACAAACCAGCAATAAATGTAGAAACATCAATCTTGATTTTTTCATTTGCTTATATATATATATATGGAGAAAAATATTTGGAAAAAACAAACAAAAATCCTTAAATGCAATTAAGTTGTTTTAATATGAATGAAATGTCAACGTCTGACGTTTCGGTTTAATAAACCTTCATCAGGACAATATTCATTAAAATGCAATTAACATAATCAGAAACCGAAACGTCAGACGTTGACATTTCATTCATATTAAAACAACTTAATTGCATTTAAGGATTTTTGTTTGTTTTTTCCAAATATTTTTCTCCATTCTGTCGGATTTATATCCATTTATATTTGCTTACATATATATATATATATATATATATATGTGTGTGTGTGTGTGTGTGTGTGTGTCTGTGTCTCTGTGTGTGTATGTGTCTCTGTGTGTGTATGTGTATATATATATTATAGAAAAATTAGGAGATAGGCAATTCCACTATTTTGGTTTCAGTCTTTTGGTATCTTCAAGCAATTCCGGTCAATTGATTTCCTTACACTTTATTTTTTTTTTACTTTGTTAACGGTATATATTTTTAAAAAAAATAAAGGAATAAGTGCACAACATGAAGTGTGGTAGAAGGTGAGGAGGAGGAGAGGAAAAATCAAGTATATTTGAAATGTATCTGTGGAAGAGTAAATGAAATATATGTAAGTATGTATAGATAGATATAAAAGAACAAACACAATTGCACCTAATGGATGGGTATCCTTGAATACAAGTGGACAGCTATTATTATATTATCTCTCTCTCTCTCTCTCTCTCTCTCTCTCTATATATATATATATATATATATATATATATATATATATATATTTATATATATATATATATATATATATATATATATATATATATATATATGATGATAGAAATCAGACTTCTCTATCTAAATATTTTTGGCATCTGAAGGAAATAAATAGGACACCTAAAGTAAAATTGAAAATTATAAACAGGACTAGAACTTGTAAAACTTAGGATGACCCATGCCCTTTTGTGCTATATGAGAAACTGCACATTATTAAGTTTCTAAATAATAAAAATCTATTAAACAATAGACATGAGTTAATGGTTTTTTTTCGACATCATCAAATTTATGCATTGAATAATTAGCTTAAAAACAAACATACAATAAAATAACTTTTATAATCCATAGCCCAAATAAATAGTTTAAATACTCTACAAAAAAAGATAACCCTTTATGAAGTCGTCAAAAAACAAATGTTACAGCAGTTTTTAAATACACAAAACCTTTTCATAAAGAAATAAAATAAAAAAATAAATAAATCTCCATAGACACGTAAACCAGACTAGGCGAAAACATCTTTCGTTTTAAATTTAGACACCGCCACCTTACCCTGACTTGACATCTATGAAAGTAACTCTATACTGATACAAATTATTAACACCCAACGCCCCTACCTATTTAAACAATTCGCCCTGGCTGTTACCCTGGAAATTTTGATTTCAATTATGAATATACTATTAAAATACATAAATTTCAGAAATAAGTTATTCCAAAAAAAATTTCGCTTGAAGATGGAACAGAGCTTACTTTAATTCAATTCAATTCAAATAATTATATTGAAGTTTTCGGCTCTTGTTTTGAAACATGAGACCTCTCATGTAGCATGTTGGAATCATATTTTCAAATGAATAATTATATTTATGCTCTACTTTTGTATCGAGCACTATTTTTTAAAGATAATAACAAAAATACTAAAGAACTTTGGATTATTTACCTAACCAGTTCTTTCCTATTTTCTATATATTTTCACATATATATAATGATACATACATTTTTATGAGATAAAAATATATTTTTATATATCAAAAACAATATTAGGGAAATTGTATGACAAAGTGGAAAAAGTTTTCTTGTGATGCATTTCATCTTTCAGAACTTCCACAGACTAAATTTTATTATGTTTATGCAATTACGCATGCACACACTGAGGGATGCTGGGAATTTTAGATTTTTTTTTTTTTTAAATCGAACCAAATTCATTTACAGTCTTTTATTTCCCATCAGTTTTGTAAGTATGTATCCCACACTTGGATAATAGTAGATCCTCCCAGAAATGATGAAGTGCTGTAAGAAAAGGACAAACTTTTTCATTTTTATATGTTTTTGGAGATATAATCTAAACGATTTATTTTAGTTTCTTTTTGTTTATATTTTTATCACTTTTGTTATTAAATAACCCAAGACTGGGTTAATAGATCTGTCAGGAAATATGAAATATAAGAAACTAGATGCAAATTTACTGTAGTTTATCTACAGATTAAAGCACTTTCTATACACTTTACCATATATACTTGAGCATAGGTCACACTTTCTTTCACGGAAATTAGGGCTGCGAACTATCCACTCAACATCATAGGGAACCTGAAGTAGATTGTGCCATATCAGTGGTCCAGGCAAGTACCCTGAGCTTGAGCATAAGTGAGGGCAAGGGAGAAAATTAATTTTGATTTTACACAATCGCCTCTTCCAACAGTACCACGTCACAAATGAGAGGCAGATTTAGTTTCTGCCCTACAGACATGACGAAATCTGCCTCTCTGGGAAGAAAAGTCCATGGTGTTGTTTCCCTTAGGGAATAGATCTTTCCCAGATATAGAAAGGAAATCTAGCTCACAGCCCTCAATTTGGGAAAACCCAAGACTCTCTGGAATATGTCTTTGCCTGGGACATAGTAGCTGAATCTGGAGTCCTGAACATGGCTTCTTGAGATACAGAGGTATCTCCATATTATATGTAAAATACTTCTTTTTTGTTTCTTCTGCTCACTGTGTATGTGATATATATTTCTCCATGCGAGACTCTTGGATATATGAATATATAGTTTAGTGTATGTTTTAATAGCATAAAAGTCTCTCTGAGAACAAAGCATGTTTGTCCTTCTTTTTTCTTAATAATAATGCTCATAATAGGGAAAATAAAAGAGGAGAATGAATCTTTCTGCTCTAGATCTCTCCTGTTACAATGCAAGGTAAAGATTAAGTATTAAATATGGATAATACAAGAAAACTTTCAATTTAATGATAAGATTTATTAAACTTAATGACTGTAGAATTCCTAAACAAACAATGTCTGAAGGAAGAGTAATTTGTAGTAAGGGAAAATTAATTAAAACTATACAATCAAGCATTTGACAAATTTCCTCTTTATACTAATGCAAATCATTTAAAAAATGACAACATGAAAATATTGAATGCATATCAATGCATTTTGTTAGTAGGAAGAAGCAAAAATTTTGTTTGAAAGAGTCAATTCAATGTGTAACAATTCCAGGAATTGTTGGAGTCAGGCAAACATTTGAACATATTCCAACTTTGACTTTCTTCAGAGTTAAATCAGATATCATTCATTGTTGAGCAGTAGAGGAAGTTGACATGCTCATGCACAAATAATATCAAGTTTTGTGTGAAGTTTAGTAAAAGAGCGAGTGAAATATAACGACAACCTGTCAATCAAGAAGTTTATTTGGAAGTGCTGAGAGTGTATATATGAATCTCTCCAGTAGAAACGGCCGGAAATTTGGCCTAACAAGAGTGTTCTCCACCATAACAATAATTCTGTATTAGGCCAGTGGTTCTCAAACCTCTTTTTCACTGGGCTGCATTTTCGAAATAAAAATTTGCTCATGCCTTACCAAATTTTATATGACAAAAAGTACATATAAAAATAAAAAAAAACAGAAAGAGGGTTAAAGGGAGAGAACTGAGGATGTGAAGTCAAAACATTATCATTGATAACTCTCTCCTCCAATTTGCAGACCCTAGTTACTATATTCTTAATACTTGATAAAATACAAAAATATCGCAATGATAAAATCAGTCAATAATTATTCATAACCATTTCTACTTGAACTCTTGCATGCAATTACAAGTAATCCATAATAATATTTAAAATTTTGAAATCATATTTATTTTTGGCATATGGATTTTTGAAACTGTTTCTAAATCTTTGATTGTCTTTCAATCATTCTGCCTCACCTGCTATCATCTTCTGCCACACCATTTGGGAACCACTGTATTAGGTTTTCACAAGTTCCTAGATAAAAAACTTGTTACAAAAATAGGCTATCTACCTTACACAACAGATTATCTCAGTGATTTTCAAAATTGAAAATTGCCCAGAAATGACAAAGATTTACTGACATCCCTGACATGCAGCCACATGCCTGAAAGTTATAAAAAATTCCAAGAATGTTTCCAGCAATGGCACATTAATCTCAAGAAATGCATAATATAACAAAGGGATGTACTTTAAAGGTGAAAACAGCTGGTAGGACCAGGAAAGCAAACTTTGGTTTCAGAGAGCCATTCCTGGAATTATCATTCCTTGTATATGTTAGGAGTAAGCACTACTGATTTTGTATCCATTTTTGAATAACAGTTTACAGGAAATACTGTGTATGTGTGAAAGTTATAGAGAGACATTATAATAATTTCCAGTAGCAACACAAGTTGTAAAACGATCATTTTTAAACTACACTGACCGTCTAGTTGAAATCAAAATTAAAATTAGGATTGGAGTGATAATAGATAATGAAAATAGAATATGCATAATCAGGTTAAGGTTAAAGATTTAGCAATTTTATAGAAGTATGCCCTTTACCTGCCATAGGGTCCGAGTGGACCACAGTCCACAACATGTTTTCCTTTGGTCCAAGGCCTTGTGTCAAATACAGGTGAGAGCCACACCTCAAGATTAATCACTGTATACTTGATATTTTCTTTACAAGATTTCCAGCCCATTCTGAAAAAACAAAAGATGAGAAGAAAAGATTTGAGTTCAATAATTTTATAGCTTTAATCAAATACACAACAACTTTAAAAAAAAATATTATGATTCTAAAATGAAGCATAATTAAATGTTGTTTGTTTTTGGCTAGAACTTCTTTCATCTTAATTTCCATTGATTCTAATAGCTGCAGAATGATGGTCCAAGAAATGGTACCATATATGATGTCACGCAAGACAAATGTGCATATAAGACAAGTCCCAAAATTTAAAGTTAAAATATAGGTTCTGGGTTATACTTGCTGTACAAGTCAACCCTCATCAAAATCCTATTTTAAAATTATTGTTTTGAATTTATTAAATAAATTCAGTAAGCATATAAAGGGTGTTCCAATAACTTGAACCAATTTTAAATGTGAATTAAGTTTATGCATCTAATGATTTTTTCTTTTTCTTCCAGATTTGGCAGACATTTTGGCAATATTATTTTTCACACATAATTGCCATGACTTAAATAACGTTATACAATAGAGAAATAAATAAATTTTCACCAATAACACTGATTTATTTACTTCTGACTTTGATCCGTCTTAATGAAACACCCTTATATATAATCCGTCTTAATGAAACACCCTATACTTTCTTTTCACTCAAATTCTAATGAAAAAACTGTTGAAAGATATCGTCAGTTAATTACCACAATCTACAATAACTCATGAGTGGATGCCATTTTTTTCAGTAGGTTATTACAGTAGCCTGAATTACTTTTTCCCCACTAACCATCCACTTTTCACAAAAACGTTTTTTAGAGACACCCATTCAGTTGTATTTTTGTTCAATATTATTGAAAAAAAAAAAGATATTGTCAATTAACTACCACAATCTACACTTACCATTACCCCTACAAAGTTAGTAGTTCCTTTTGTTACAGTGAAAATGATTTTAGATTTTCTAAGGTTAAAATGTCGCCTTGTACACTGACATATAGTGTATTGAGGAAAGACTATTGAACTATCATATAATATTGGTCTTACTGTTACCCCTACAATAATATACCCAGTACCCTTACCACTAACCAGTAATGATAACTCGATCAGCTGCTGTAAGTGTAAAAACACTGGTGATGTCACTTTGTTTACAGTGTGTAACAATGGGTTTGGATTTCTCTTTTGACAAGTATGCTTTTTATTGTTGTCGTGCAATCATACCACATAGTATATTAGGTATGAGTACTTACACTACACTTTTATTATTTTATTATAATAATATGAATTAAGAACATGCAGTAGAAAATATTTGTGCCGATAGTTACCAAAGCAGGGGTTAGTTTACTGTCAAAAATCTCCCGTGATAACAACTTATTATAAACCAAAGGATTTAAGGTTAACATTTTATGCATGGCATATAAGTCAGCTCCTATTTTGGGAGGTATTTTTAAGGTCAAAAGGTCACCTTGTATGACAATATATATGGCTGTTTCCTTGCAAGGAAACACTCAGTTAATGCTACTTGTATTTGAAAGTTATAAAATCTACATATTAAATCAATTTTCTACGGAAATAGGTTTTTCAAGCCCACTGTTATTATTCAATCTAGTATTGAGGTGAGTGGGGTCTTTCCTAACCTTTTCTTTGAAGTATTGTGGAACATCCACATTATTTTCTCTTGAGTTAGATGCGTCATACATTTTAGTTGTTGCTGATGTTACCAAAAGTCCTCAAGTAATGTAATTTACATTATTTTGTATAGTTATTTATGATTCTGTAGCACAAGACTACAAGTTTCATAAAAAGACGGTCCTTACTAAGACCTACATGCTTCATATGCCCAAAGGTATTTTTAATCATTATTCTTTGAACATATTCACTTTACACAGCTTAATTTTTTTTAGTCACTCAAAAAAGTATTTTGAGCAAGCCGCCGTACTCTTTCATTTCCTATTTTAATGTAATTGCACAAACAAATTCGTTCTGTTCCACACTGTGTTAGAGTCATTCTTTTTTTTTGTGTGCCTGATGATCTATGAAGTTTTATTTATTTTTCTATATTTGGGTAAAATTCCAGTGCAGTTGAATTACTCTTTTTCCTATGGGTTTTTAAAAAAAGTATATAAAATGTCTGTAAAGATAGTCGATTCTAAAGGCCACTTGCTTCATGTAAGATTATAAAATTTGTTTTAATTATTTTTTGCTTTTTGCTAAGTTCTGAAATAAAATATTCATTATTTTCATTAAAGTATTTTTTTTATTTAACATTTCTATGCAAAGATCCTTCATCATCTTCAATTTTGTAATTAAAAAAAAATTTCTCCATAATGATGGTATCTAAACATCAGTATTTGCTCTTAAAAAAAAAAAAGTGTTCCTTTTCCTGATTGCGATTTTGTAGATTTCACTTTCAGAGTTTTATGAATTTGTACTTTTTGCAGGGGGAGGGGGTGTTTTTCAATGCATTTATTCTTGATTTGCACCTGTCAGCACTTTTCCTGAAAATATCCAAATGGATCAACCAGTGCTTTTAAGTGATATTTCTTCAATTGTTTAAAATTGGAGTTTGATGGTTAAAATAAACATCAACTTTGAAATGTAAATAATCTAAATTGGTATAATTTCTAGCAACACAGTTTCAATGTATTACTTCTTAGAAATTGATTCCACAATCATTTTAAGAGATTTATAGGATTCAATGTGACCTATTCTTTGAAATTTTTGCAATTTTTTACTCTGGTTAGCATGCTTGATGTAAAAAAAATGTTTGGGAATAAATTCATATTCAGCAGAGCATCTTTGTGCAGATTTTAATAAAATGAAATAAAACGAATATATTCTTTTTGTACTTTTATATGAAGAAGCGCCTCCCCACAAAGCAATATAGTGGTAAAGTGATTTACTAACTGCAACTTATGACTGTTAAGCCATTTTCTCGTACTGATAAAGCTACTGCAATTCCCATCCTATCTTTTGGTAATTCTGTAACTTCTGCTAATATCTCTATTGTCACCTTCCAAATGCTTTCCTCGTGCTTTCAAGCCCAGTATTCCAAATAGACATAAGGGACTTATTAGTGGCACAAGGCCGAGATTAAGGAGCACCTAGTGAGGACTGAACTCACTACTCAATCAGAATTGATCTTGTGTAAAAAGCTTGCTAACCATTACACCATGGCAAAGTGTCCAGGAATATGGTAGCATATGTGCTAACATTATGTCTAAGCTTAAAGAAGTTGTTAGAATATAAAAGAAAGCGCATGTAAGTTATTTCAGTTTATATACAGCGTGTCTCAAAAAAATGTGTACACATTTTGAAGTCATCTCAAGAAATAATTCAAGCAACTAGAAGCAACTCTATCTAATTTAAATAATGCATGTGAAGACAGTATTTATTATAAATGCATGCTCTTAAGATTTTGTCATTGCATATTTTCAAATTGATGTCTCTTACGATCCAGACATTGCTGAGAATGTGATGCAATAGAATCACAAACAGGTTTCTTGGACTTCTGCAAATATTTTCCATCACACTTTCTTGTTTCCCAGGGCATGGTTGATATCCATGGTTTCCAGAACATTTTTTGTGCACTTGTATAGGATACCATCAGCTTCAAACTTATCTCTAATTTGTGAGATTGTGAACCACGTGAGTGGATCTGAATGAAACTCTTTGATACTGCCCTTGAACTTCAACTGCATTTTATTAAATCATGGAAAATTGCAGTTTAAAAGTAGTAAAATCGACCTTGCTAACTAGACATTCCTGTGTAGCTAAACTGGTATAGCATGTCAGGTTATATGACAGTTCTGTGTAGGATACAGGTTTGATTCCTGTTATAGGACACATATTTTCAAAGAAAATTTATCGAATGTTCAGGCCGGTAAATGTTGTTAATAGTGTTGTTAATACTGTTCATTATAAACAGAGCATTCACTTAAATATTTGTGTCGATATAAATAATGTATAGCAATAAAATATATTAAAATAATTGTTGGATAATGTTGAGATAACAATATATTTATTTTTATATATCAAGAACAATATTGTTGAAAAATGTATGACAAAGTGAAAAATTTGCTTGTGACGTGTTTCATACTTTTGGGGTTCATCAGATTGCTACAATGTTGTTTTAACTACGCATGCACACAAATAAAGGACGTTAAGAATTTTTTTTTTTTTATCTAACCGATTTCATTTTGATACTTTTTCATTTTCTTTCCATCACTTTTGTTAGCAGATATTCCACAAATTCTTCCAGGAATGGTGAAATGTTGTAAGAACCTAAGTGCAAATTTATTGTGGATGACTTTGTCATAAAATTTTTAAAAAAATATTAAAATTCCCAGCATCCCTCATTCGTGCGATATATGTAGTCACACCAACATAACAAATTTAGTCTGATGAAATTCTAAATGATGAAGCATGTCATAAGAAAACTTTTTCTACTTTACCATACATTTTTCCTATATATATATATATATATATATATATATATGCATACTGGAAATATTTTTATTTAACCATTAAGAAAAGGAACTTAGTACAATTAATATGAAACATGCTGCCCAAAGGAAGATAAAAGGTACACTGTAACCCGGATATAAGAGACCCGGATATAAGAGAAACCTGGATATAAGAGCGATTTTCTCTGGTCCCAAATTAGAGCCATACTTGCCTAAACAAAATAGACCAAACCCGGATATAAGAGAAACCCCGGATATAAGAGACTTATCCAGTTCCGACAACTCTCTTATATCCGGGTTACACTGTAATATATTATGTTTTAATCGTAACAACTTTGTTTTGCAGTTAATTAAAATCATTTGTGGTTTCTATTTTTCTTTTCTATTTTGTTTTTCATTAAAAATTTTTCATATTCTTCATTCCTTGAAATTCAAAAAAAAAATTCAAGTCTTGACATGATGTGGGCACATATGTCACTACATCCCTCTTGCAACCGCTTCTTTACAAAAGTAACCTTTCCCCTAGGTGATTTTTTTTTTTTACCTTTTGTGAATATCTGTTTAAACCAATGTCAAATGTTAGCCATTAGTTCCAAAAGTGTCACAATTTTTTTTTTATTAAAGTAGGACATGTATAAAGCATGCCTACTATAGAAATTTAAAATTAGTGAAAAAATTTTTACAATTTCCTACTGACAAAATATTCACCAATTTTTAAACATTATGCATCTTATAAAAAATGAGAGTGAAATGAGCGACATTTCAATACACACCTGAAATGCCTTTTAATTAAAAAGCATAGCACCAGCCTTTCCAGATGAGGCCATTTTTATGGACACTTCCAGAAAATATGGAAGGCGGTATGTCCGTGACAATACAGCAATTAAAACCAATCCACCAAACAGGAACTTTTTTATACTGCAAGTCTTCTGTGGTCTTCATTATTTAAAGAAGTTCTTGTTAACTATTGTGGTTCTAATAGAAATGTGCTGTTATCAGAGAGTTAGATTTTTTCCTGATTTCAGGCGTAAGAGGTGTTGATAGATAATATTTTATATTGAAACAATCTCAGTGAATATAAATAATTATAAATGATCAACAAAAAATTACAGAATTTGAAGCTGTAATTAAGGCAAAACACTCAAACAATTTAAGGCATGAATCAAGACATAACATACATGCTTCTTATTTACTAATAGCAAAAATAGATATTTCTTCAACAGGGTTGGCTATAGATGAATTAGGTTTGGTCCTCCTTATCTGCAAGACTCAAATAATATCTTTGCGCCAGGAGGACCAAACCTCTTTCATCTATTGCCAACCCACTAGATGAAAGAGGTTTGGTTCTCCTGGCGCAAAGATATTATTTGAGTCTTGCAAATAAGGAGGACCAAACCTCATCTATTGCCAACCCACTAGATGAAATATATATTTTTACTAGAATATATTTTTGTAGGGATTCACTCAAGACTCAAATAATATCTTTGGCCCAATGATATTATTTGAGTCTTGCAAATAAGGAGGACCAAACCTCATCTATTGCCAACCCACTAGATGAAATATATATTTTTACTCGGATATATATTTTTGTGACTATTATTCAGGTGACTAATCAGAGTCTGAGATAAGGTCAAGTTTTAAGTGGGTTCTGACATATATGTGAACTAATGAGAAATATTACTCCAGTACCCTTGGCAGTTGTCATATTTAGAACATTTCGGGTTCCAAGAAGATGTGAATTCACACTGATTTGTAGTGTGTCCTAGAGTCAAAAAACACATATGATAAATAAAATTATTAGATGTAACTATCATATCCTATTGGAACTCACATATTTTTAAAGAACAACCAGAAGAAGAAATTTCACCAAAAAGGACCGGCATGATTGTATAGCTGATTCAGTCTAAAACAATGACTTGAAAACAGACAAAAAGGTAACTTACATGGCCAAGATTCGTTGTAGTGGTAGTGTAGTATCTGTTCCAGTCACAGCTGGTCTGCAGCAGCAGCTTCAGCCAGCTTTCACCAGCAGCAGCAACAACAATATGCAATAAAACTGTCCTTTTCAGGAGAGCACTCTTCAACAACTACAGAAACTGTCCTTTTCAGGACAATGCTCTTCACCGACTACAGAAACTGTCCTTTTCAGGACAATGCTCTTCACCGACTACAGAAACTGTCCTTTTCAGGACATCGCTCTTCAACAACTACAAAAACTGTCCTTTTCAGGACAGCGCTTTTCACTGACTATAGAAACTGCCCTTTTCAGGACAGCGCTCTTCACTGACTACAGAAACTGTCCTTTTCAGGACAGCACTCTTAACTGACTATAGAAACTGCCCTTTTCAGGACATCGCTCTTCAACAACTACAAAAACTGTCCTTTTCAGGACAGCGCTTTTCACTGACTATAGAAACTGCCCTTTTCAGGACAGTGCTCTTCACTGACTATAGAAACTGTCCTTTTCAGGACAACACACTTGTCACATTCTGCATAAATATGCAGAGAACTTTTGCCTGTGAACTGTCACCATATTTTGTTAATGTATTTTCTTTAATAAACTTGGCAATATATATTTTGTTGAATTCTTTTTTTTCATTTGTTGTAATTTTCCATCCTTTAATATTTCTAAGCAGTTTAATCTACCACCCACGACATAACAATCCATGAATGAAAATAGTTGTCTTCTAACAGCAATAAACAGAACTAAAAATTTCAAATTTGTTTATAAAAAATGCATTTTTGTGTACACTATTTCTGTGTCTTCTTATTGATCCCATAAGACAACAATCAAAGAAATATATTTTTTAATAGACAGTAGTGTAGTGTGAGTAAAAGCACCAAGGCAATGGACCCAGGTTCAAAATTTTAAAAGCAGTAATAACAAATGTCCCTCTCCCTGCACAGTCCTATAGAAAATATAAAACTTTAATTAATCAAAATAAATCAGAGATCTACATTGAGTCAATAAAGATAAGTAAAAATTAAAACCAGATAGTATATTTTAATGCAATGTCCTTTCAAGATGCAAGCGATCATGACTCTCCACAGGTTCCTTTTCTTTATTATCTGTGAATTGCTATGATTTCTTTGGAAAGAGAGTGGAGTTGTTCTCCATAGTTTAGAATTTAGAGTATCCATTTTAAATTGTTTACCCCTCAAGTCTATAGAGCCCAGTCTACCTTACTACTTAATCCACTGCTGAAAGTGAAAGGGCTCAATATTTGATTGTGAGGGGGAGTGCTATTAGGTTAAAGGGTGCAATATTTGTTTTGATTTGGGGGCTGTTAATCCACACTACACCACTGTTTATAGACTTATTATGTTTAGTTATATGCAGAAGACATATTTTTTTTATTTTATTTTATCTTCCTGCCAGAAAAGAATATATAACTTGCAGCTATGATTTTTAAACTGCCTCAGCACAGGATTTTTCATTAATTTTCAATATTACAAAATGAACAGGAAAACTCATATTAAAACTTAATGTGAATTTTCAAGCAGAAATAACAGTTTCCTCATTAACTTTAATGATCCAATATGAACAGATAAAAAATATCCTTAAAATCCAATAATTAAAAGATTTTAAATATTGTTTGCATCAACAAACATTTAAAACAAGGAAAATATCATGAATTATATTGATCGTCATGCAAATCAACTGTGTCAAAAAGCTTTTCAGTTATGTGCCATGCAGGATACACACTTGATCATGTATATTTTGGTACATGACTGACTAGGCAGATTTTTTCCCGCAGTAGGTTGCCATTTCTTTCTGCAGTAGACCAGTTGCCATCCAAGGCCTGGTCTGTTCTGCTATTTATCCATAGTTGGAGGACAAGAAGAGGATCCATACCTTTCCCAAGGGTATTAGTACATAAGTGAATATAATGGATTCGACTGGAATTTGAACTCGGTTCTATGATTCCTCAATCCGAACCACTATCCATTACTCCACCATGCCTCCTCTTAAGTATCCTAATTTCAGTTTTAAATTATTCAGCAATTTGCAAAATATTAGGTAACCTGTGCTCATTAAAATAGTATACAAGTAATGTTGAAAAGTTCTGTTCCTAAGCATGAAGAATCTTAAAAAATTTCTGTTTTTTAGATAGTTGGTCAGAATGTGAGGAGTAGGTTGGGCTAATAATTTTTCATCATCCACTTGTAACTTTTCATAAAAAATTCATAAGTTTCTAATACAGGACAAAGAATTTTTTTTTATTTAATATGATGCATTTCTTTCTAAGTCAATATCTACTTTCTTATAGAATATGAGAACAAATAAAAATAGTAGAAAATGTTATTATAAATAATATTGTTCTGAGGGAATATTTCTTTCTTCAAAATAAAATTGGCCACTATATTGTGCTCCTAAATAACTTGTTATTCTTTTTATCAGGAAAATTTCATTCAAAACAAAGAAAAGAGTGCTGAGCGGCTTACATAATATCAGTCCTCCTATATTGCAATGAAAGCTGGACAATGTCCTTGTCAGTGAAGAGAAAGCATGAGGCAACAGAGATGTGGTTCTACAGAAGGATGCTGAGAATACCATGGACTGAACATGGAAGTTTTAAGAAAAAATAGGAAAAAAAATGGCATTTGTGTCTCTGATCAGAAAGAGTTGAAATATCTGGGATATATAAGGAAAAAGGGCTTGGAGAATTTGACACAAGATATATCAAAGACAAGAGGGATAGAGGAAAACAGTGAATAAACTCCCTAAAAAAACCTGTGAAGATGGATGGCAGAACAAAGACTAGGAAAAAGGATGAGCATTAAAGTTGTGGAGAGCCATGTTCTGCCTACTTCCTGTAGAGAAAATAGTCGTGGGTGTTTGTGCAGATTAAAAAAGTGAAAGTTACTGCCTATGTAAAGAATTTTTTTTTTTTTTTTGGTTAAGGTTATCAGACTTTGGTTAGAACCAAATTCTTTTGAGCTATTTCAACATGGCTCCACATGACAGAGACTGGGAATGTTTTAATGTCACCCAATTTTTTTTGACATCTCTTGGGTTTATATCGGCACTAGAATGATTGCCACTCTAGCCTGATCTCTCTGAGTGGACATAGTGATAGAATGGTAATACTAACCGTTTTCCTATTAAGAAACATTTGGCATTCCCTGAACAAGCAGCCACTCCTACTTTTGTTTGAAATTTATAAAATCTTTCTCTTAAAACAATTTTTCAGAAAAACAAGTTTCTCAAGTCAAGTAGCTGCTATCGCTCTTTCCAGCACTGATGGGAGTTTCCTTCCTGGCCTTTTATTTAAAGTCCTGTGGAATGTTAACATTTTGATTATATCATTATTTTCTCTTTGTGCTACATGTGCTATCCATTTTAGTTGTTGCGCCTATTGAAAGTCCCCTATTATCCTCAAAAAACTCAACAGTTTTGTATTTTATTCCGATCAGAAGAAGCCGAGATCAGCACACATTGATTATTCAGCTTTCCCACTTCACTGTAATCTTCATTTTTATTTATACAACCTACAGGCCCAAAGATTTATATATATATATATATATATATATATATATATATATATTGAATAAATTACAGACATTATGTTTTCTAATTTTTAACAAAATCCATTCATACTCATGAATAACTTTCTGTTTGTGTATTGATGTTAAAGGATGAGAGAAATGTGCTATAGGGTTTTAAATTTCTTTTATTTTCATTTTACAAGTATTTTTGATCTTCTTCCAAGATCATCTTCAGGGGTGCAAGTAGTACAAACCTATATGTTGTTTATTAGTACAAGTATTTATGTAAAGTTGTATGTTGTTAGCCATTACCAAAAGCACTTGGGAAATGAAAAGAAAAGAAATTTAAACAGCTATAGCACATTTATCTCATTGTTCCAATACATGGAAGGTGATTCATGAGTATGAACGGATTTTGTTAAAAATTAGCAGACATAATGTCTGTAATTTATTCAATCAGACATGCCTAAAAGAGAATTCACTGCCTAAATACACACACATACACACACACACACATATACCTCTATCTATAAAAAGGCAGGATGTGTGCGTGTGTGTGTGTGTAACGAATGCATGGCCAAAATTTTCGAAGAATTTGCACCAAAATTTAACATACACATGCTCCACGTTAGCAGAAAGGCCAAGACTGACTTTGCATTTCCCAACTCCCATCAATAGTGGAAATAATCAATTTTTTCATGCTTCTACGACAGTTTTCATGTAGTTTGCGGCCATTTTCTACTGGCCAGAGTGAGAGCCTATAGCTGGCTGCCACGAATAGGCAGGAAGATTCTATTGGCCAGTGTGAGAGCCAACAGCTGACTGACACAAATGTTAACTAGCAAGCTAGCATGCAAAAAATCAATAGCTGCATTCGTTACAAGTTGGAAAAATTTAAATCTTCATGGCACTTTACTCCAATTGGTTCATTCGCTTGCTTAAACTCAACGTTGATTCTGATTCCGCTGAACTGGGTTGGGTGTGAAAAAGTATTTGTTGTTAACATTCTTTTTTCATTCGGTTTTTCCAGTTACGAGTCCTTTTTTAAAGCTGATCGTTTTGTGTTCATTTTGTTTAGTTCTTTTTTCGTGACAGATTCAAAGTTTAGTATAGAGCTTAGAAAAAATTTGCAGTGTGAGATAGACAAGAAGTAAGGCATGTAGCAACACCAGCACGGCAAAAGGCACTCCTTTAAAGGCAAGGAAGGGCAAAAATATTTAAGTCAAGTGATAGCGATTGCTGTATGAGTCGTACGATTTTTGAATCAAGCACGGGCAACGCCAGGCCATGCTGCTAGTAAATATATATATATATATATATATATATATATATATATATATACATACATATATATATTATATATTCATATATACATATATATATATATACATACATATATATATATATATGTATATATATATATATATATATATATATATATATATATATATATATGTAAGAGGGTTGGCTGAAAAGTTCATAGACTGACCAAGATATAAGTAGTCCTCAAGATATGTAGTTTCTGTTATTTGCTAGAATTCTTTAGTGGTAGTCTACATTAGGATTAACTTGCTCAAACCCTTTTTCCAACATTGATCTTGGGAAATGGTTGTATACGTCTGACAATTTGGACATTATAAAGATAGAGCAGGTACTTATTCTAAGGTAGTGCCAGGTACTTACTGAAGTGGTACAAAGAAATAACCATTTTCCCCAGTATATTTAGCTATGGATAGCGCGTACGAATTCTACTTGAGGTCTGGGAGGGTACTTATATGTTTGTCTACATTGAGCAACAGATTTAGGAATGCACATTTTGTGCACAATGCATTCGTAAAAATGTACAAGAATCGATCTTGAACAGTAAGCTTTCTGAAGGAGACAAAACCAGAAAGGAAAAGAAGTATATCTCATATGTGGATTTTGCCATAAAAGCTTCGAGCCTTGACAACAAGATCACATCTGAAGAGTTCTGAAATAAGGTTACAGGTGAATCAATATTCTTGTAAGCCAGATGCATCAAATCTTTTTTCTTTTACTATGAGTGCATACTGCATATATATGTATGGAAAGCCATGTCTGTTTATGCATATATCTATATGTATGTTTATAGGATATATAATAGTATTCAAAACAGTGGAGATGATGGGAAAAAGTGGAAAAGCTATAAACAACACATTTCATTGAAATCTGTTGGTCTGGGCTTTTTCAGTTCAGAATGAAAGAGAATACGGTGTATAAGGAAAATACGTTGGGATTTTTGAGGATAAGAGGGGCAATAAACTATATTACCTTCTGTTTGTTGCATGGCTGCATATATAAGAGTTTTTGGTGTATGTTGAATTTTAAATCATTCCTCTGAAAGCAGTAACTGATTATATAAATGTGTGAATTTCTTTTCCTTTTTCATTTTTCATTTCAATTTTTGGAAGTAAAGTCTGATGATCCAGAGCCCTGTTAAAGGGGTTATGGTGAAATAATTTATTACATGGAACCTTAACGTGGTCTGTTTTTATTCAAACAAATATATATATATATATATATATATATATATATATATATATATATATATATATATATATATTTAAATACACACACACACACACATATTTAAAGATACTGACTTTTTAATTATAATTCAGTACACTAAGAATTCTTTTAATCAAAATTAAATTTATGGGATGATGTTTTATTATTCAGAGTAAGACTAATATCCTTAGCTTTATTGTTGCTGTTGTAACAACTTTTTAATTGTTGTGCACTCAGATCTTCCTTAGGTGTCTGTTGATCCAGGTACCTTCAGGGAATTTTTAACTGAACATGTTATTCTATCTGTAAAAATGGATTATTCTTGTTCTGATGTCCATGTCAAGAGATATATCTCTAGACATTCAGCTGGACTAACTAACTAACTAACTATATATATATATATATATATATATATATATATATATATATATATATATATATTTTGCTGTTACACCATATATATATATATATATATGAGCCATTTTGTTTTTTGTTTTTTTGCTATGGAATTTGTTAATTTGTGCAGCATTCTGCATGTTCCTGACGCTATAGAGTGCATTGGGGGAAACTGGTTTGATTGCTTGTTTTTACATATATTATTGTTTTTATGTATGTATCTAGAGTTATAGGAATGTTTTTTACTTTCCAAACATGGTCAACACATTGTGGCCATATTCGTATATATATATATATATATATATTCTTATTGTGTGTTGGCTTTTTCTTTTTATTATTAGTTCAATATTATTTTAGTTTTTTTTTTCACAAATGTTGCAAATGGAGTGAGATGGATGGACTGTGTGTCTTTTAAATGGATCCTAATTGCGCTAGGCTCAGAGAGATTTAACATGAGTCTTCCTGATTGGCACATAGTAGCATATCCAATATAATTATTCATGAGTTTAGTTTGATCAGGAACACAGTTCCTTAAGGGGAATGTGAATTCATAAATAATATTAATTCTCTGTAATTTAGATTTAACGAATAGCTAAATGCACTTGGATATGCAGAACATTTGGACAATTTTTGCGCACTTTATGTCTAGAAAAGAAAACACTTACATGAAGACAAGAAAAATTCAATAAAAAGCTTTAATGTAACTTGTATAAAAGAGGTATTGCTGTCCAAATACACATTTATATATAAACCTAAACTTTAAGTAAGGAAGATTACCCGTCTAAAAATAGTTACAAATTACATTCATGAATGAGATTCAAACTGATAAAGATGTTACCTTAACAGTCATTTACAATATTAAAAGATTACTATCAGTAAACTATTATATTTTCAAAAATTCTTTTAATGTGTTCTCTATGAATGTATTAATAAATACAGTATTTAAGTTATATTAAATCCCTAAGTTATTTGTAAAAGAGTTAAATATTTAAATTGCTAGCAAGCATCAAATTAATTTCTTTGTGTTTTTTTTTGAACATTTGAATTACTATCAAACATTAAAATCTATTCTTTTTACATAAATTGCTAAAAATATACCATCCCTCTTCTTCCTGCATAAAACTTAATTACAACTTCTTTCTCTTTACTTCCTCTTCTTTCTTTTTTTCTTTTTCTTTTTCTCCCATTTCAATATATCACTTCCGTTAAGTTAACCATTTAAATAGATCAAGGTCTGGTCCCTCCTCCCCCAATACTAAGTATGATTGAAAGAAATATTAAAATAAACCCTCTCTAAACTCAACCATGTCTCTACCAAAACTCCTTGCTACCCTCTCTGTTAAATTACATAAACTTGATACTACCCGTCAAAAGTGTGAATTTTCATTTCATTTTTGGAAGTGTTATCTGATGATCCAGTGTTCCTTAAAAGGGCTCTGGTGAAATAAATTATTATAATGGAACCTTAAAGTGATCTGTTTTTCTTTAATATATATATATATATATATATATATATATATATATATATATATATACACACACACATACAAAGGGTGAGATGGATGAACTGTTGTCTAAATTACACAAAAATGAAAATAACACATACAATCTCATTTTAACAGATATATTTACTAAAATTGCACAAAAATAACTTCAAATACTAAAGACTAAATTTGTTCAACAAAATCGCCTTTCGCTTTGACCACAACCTCCAGATGACTTTGGAATCTCCTGCAACTCTTCTGGATGCTCTCCTTGTATAAGATGGTGAATGCTGCCATAATCCTTGCCTTCAGTTTATCTTTGGTGTCACAAGAAGTTTTGTTGGTCTCTCACTTAACTGCATCCTGCACATAATTATCAAGGGTGTTGCAGTCTGGGGAGTTAGGTGGCCAGACTAAGGGGTGATGTGGTCGCAAAAATTGTCTGAGAGCTATGATTGGGTTCTCCTGCATGTGTAGCATGATGCAGAGTCCTGTTGCCAGATATAGGGTCTTCCAACAGCTATCCTCCAGGGCAGTACTACCTTCTCAAGGCACACAACATAGGCCTCTGTGTTGAGTCTGAGACCATCACCAACAAATTCAGGCGTTCTTTTCTCATCAAAGTGAGTTTTCTGAGATGCCATACTTTCATAATCACCATTAGACTGATCAAACTCTTTCCAAATCCTTTGCACTGATCGACACCCAAACATTCTGAAATGTTCATCTTAGAGCTTCCACTGCAAATATCAAGTTGTACAGCATGCCGTTTCCAAATTTCTGGGGGAGTAAATTGCATCATGGTGGTCTTTTTCTCACAGATGGTGCCCAACTGACCCTACTATACTATGCAGCTGACAAAAATCAAAAACAAACAACATGCATGCACAAAATTAAAATTACAATATACCCATCGCTCAATATGTGTGTGTGTGTGTGCGTGCGTGTGTGTGTGTGTGTGCATGTATTTACAGTAACATCATGTTCAAACATTGGTTCTTATTCAAACACCGGAGTTAAGCAACATCGAGCCTGTCAGTACCTAGATGGGTGACTGGTTGGAAATACCTGGTGATGTAAGCTTAGATTTGCAATGGATAATGGCTTAGAATGAGAAATTAGAGAATTGAGATACAATTGAGTTTGTTACATTCACTTATTCACAAATTCCCTTGCAAGATCTATGATCCCATCTCATTTCCGACAGATTGTGTCTTGGTTGGCAACCAGTCTAAAAGAAGAAAAACTAAATCCAATAGGTGGATGACCTTCTTATTGGAGCCAATCGCCAGCATTCAGCTTGGAGATGGAAAACTATGTCAAAAAGCCTGCAATTGTAGCATCATCTGGATGTGGCATACAGCAAACAAATACAGGAGACATGATGCTACAATGGAGAGGGCATGTGCATCCTAGAGCAAAGGCAAGTGACCACTTTAAGCAATTCACTCATTCAGTAAAAAAAATACTTAGAATCTACTAATCCAACCCCATTCATAATTCTTGATGGAAGAATATATATATATATATATATATATATATATATATATATATATGTATGTATGTATGTATGTATGTATGTATGTATGTATATGTATGTATTTAGGTTTGAACGTCTAGAAAATTTACGATTTTTAGATTGGATGATATTTCGATTTTGAAGCCCCAAAATTGGAAGGCCTTAATTATTTTCTTCTGTAGTTGAGATATTAAAGGACCATTGGTATTAGGTATAACAATAAGTCCATCATCTCTGTACAGCCCTACGTTTTGAAAGTGAAGTCTGAAGATCCAGAGAAAAATAAAAACTCTGGTGAAATAAATTATAACTAATGGAATCTTAAAGTGTTTTTTTTTTTTCTTTAAATTATATATATATATATATATATATATATATATATATATATATAGTCTGTCAAAAATACTTTTATAATCGTTGGGGGCGGGTTCCTCAAATAAAAACAAGGACAAAAATCCATATAAACATGTCTGCAAATCCTTCATTTTTGAGTTAAGTTTAAAGTTTACAGTAGACGCTGTTAAATGTACAATGCAGCAGTTGTAAAAATCATATCTGCCTGCTCATGATTATATGTCAGTATTATATGGAATACTTCTCAGTTAACTCACTACTACACACGTTACACATTGAAGCCAAAAAAAAAAAAATGAATAATAATGAATATTATAAATAAAATAAAACAATAACATTAAAATTTTGTATAAAATAAATTAAACCAAGTTTGTTCAATTAAATAAAAATAAAAATAATATATATTCTCCCGGCATGCAATAGAAACTTTTCCTGTCGGAAAACGGATATCCCCCAAAAGAAGTTGAATTCGATCTCTCTCCTATTGACAGGTGGACAGTCAACTTGTGTTCCAACTTTCTCTCCAGGACATTGCTTGTAATAATACAAATGTCTTCGTTTTATTACATTCAACCTTTAAAGCACTTGTAACCAAAAATAGAAACACAAAAATAAATAATAAATTGTACGATATTAATGTACAATTTATCATGCTTTTATTGTTATCTCTGTGTATGTTTTCTCTCATGTGAAGTAGGTTTTATTTCCTGTGAACACGAGGCTATTTCTGCTGCTATGATGTGAGTGATGCCAAAAATACCAGGAGCACCGGAACATTTGTGGCAGCAATATTCTAAGCATGGACGAATGATAGACTGATAAATTTGTATGATAGATTCTAGAGAGAAAAATTGTCTCGTACGACACAGTGAACCAAGTTTCTTAGCAGCTGACCTATTTATATCTATAAAACAGAAGAGGTCTGCGTGTGGCTCTGTATATTATTTATGCACGTCCACATTTCCCGACTGATTTTTATGACATTTTACACACATATAGCAACTATACCAAATGTGGTCAAGACCAATTTTTCAATCTCCAGCAACTCCCCGGGTTTGCCCGAAAAATCGATAAAACTATAGGGTGGGTACGTCTTTTATACGCGAACAACGTTTTTACTGGATGAGCTGGGGTCCTTTTCACTTAATGCAAAACATAGCTCATGTTACGAGATTTATGTAGACTGCTTAACAGTTTTCCTGCGACATTGGATTCACACAAAAAATTCCAAAAACTGAAAAAAAAAAATTTTTTAAATCGGGTTTTTCGTACTACGTAAAATAAAAATTTGTATAATTTGATTTTTTTATCCAATTTTCTTAAAAAATGTCGCAAAATATTTGCCATCAGGCAAGAAGTAAGATAGTGTGGTTTTAGTTCTGCTCGCTTCCCTGCGTATAATGAAAAACCACGAAAAACTGTTCAAAAAGCCCATTTCATCCGATGTTTTCCAAATTTGCCATGTAAATTACATATGACACACAAATTGTCTTGCGTGAATGTTTGGTTTAAATGATTTCAGTTAAGTGGACAAAATATGCAACAAACTAGGTCCAAAATCGGCTTTTACCATTTAGCCAATAGTTTCTTCATATGATTCCATCCTAAATTAGCATTCGAACAACCTTTGATGCAAAGATTGTTTGAAAAGGATTATTGATACATTAAAAAGGGAAAACCCAGCTTTACAGTAAATATGCGAAGATAGAGGTGGACGTTCATGTGTTTGCACGTACCGTTTAAAATAAGCTCTGATGCTTCATCCCTGTTTTTGTATGATTATTAAATTTGTAAATAATGTCATACTATTTGAAAGTTATTACAGCCATAGGAAATTTACTGAATATCTAAAACATTGAAATAATTTAATCCCGAGCAACGACCACACAATAATGTTTTATTGATGGAATTCCTTTATTAAGAACAATCAAACACTTGCGAAGGACATGCCGAAAAATAAGATGAGTGGACAGTAGCTTCGTATACCAACGGATGATGCATGTAAGGCGGGTATGCAAGCATACATTTCTAAACAGGGGTGCGAGTATACAAGGTGGTGCAGTTATACAATTGCAGACATGTATACCCGGCCAACGCTGGGTACCTAAGTTAGTATATATATATATATATATATATATATATATATATATATATATATATATATATATTTGAGGTGGAGCATTTAAAGTTGAAAAGAACTTTTAATAAAGGTCATGTAAACTCGATCCCAGAAGACATTCAGTCTGAGCTTGTAACATCTGCAGGAAGATTCTTCTACCTCATGCAGGATTTGGATTTCCAGACACTTAAACTTGTATAAAAATTAACTACCTAATGTTGACTATGTGGAAGTCCTTCCTCACAGGCCTCCATGGTACTTTTTTTTAAGCGTTTGACCCCAAGCAAGGCGAGAAGCCACTAGGACGCAAGAAAATTTAGAGCAAGATCAGATAGAAGTAATGGAGGAAAGGATGAGGAGAAGGATAGTGGATAGATCAAGGCAACTGGAGATGTCGATTGACATTACATTTGAATAGCTGGAGATTATAGCTCTCAGGGAAACTGGAATAGAGAAGGGAGTTCCACAGGCGAGAGACATGAAGCTATTGGAGTAGCATAGACGGCTACATTTGGGAGTTTCGACAGTGAAAGGCTGAGAGCGGGATGCCAGCCTCGAAAGGACGCTTGAACTCATGAAGTCTGGGAACCAGCGAATGCAGCTCCTCGGAGCAATTGCCATGACTTGGGTTTTGCGTTATAATTTACAGAACTGCTGTCGGGCTGAAGAGGCACATGATAGTGCATGTATAGAAAGTCACTTTAAAGACCCTGCAAAAATCTTTTGCGTGCGTCGCATACATGAAAAAAATAAGGTATGCAGGCTGAAGGCTGGCTTGTAAAGTCATCTGCCAGCCCATAGCCGCCTAGCTCAATACTAAAAATATGTCCTTTTCCTGAAATGTAGCAGTTATCATATCTATTCAAAACTAACTTCATACAGAGAAACTGGACTAAAAAAAAAAAGTTAAAAGGGAAAAATCCAACTATTTGTAGAATGTAAAAGTTTTGGATTTACTCTTTTTTATTTGCTTTCTTTCCGTTTCCTTTGTGGAAGAGTTGAATTTTTTTTTTACAAGACAAAACTTTCATCCTTTCCACACTTCCATCCTCTCTCTCTCTCTCTCTCTCTCTCTCTCTCTCTCAATTTCTTTGTGTGTGTGCAAATAAAAAAAGTTTAAATACTTAATATTTATCTATATTTATCTTTGTGCATTTATAAATATTTTAACAACATTATTTCCTTTAGACTAGCTTTAAAAATCTATTCATTTTGCATATTTACAAAACCTTTTCGATTTTTTTTATATAGATTAGATTTATATAGTGATGTGTATGTGGAATATATATTCAGTTTTCCATACATTGTCTTTTTTCAGAAAGCTTATCACTGTTTGAGATATAAACCCAGATAAGGTTTCTCTAGATTATTCAGGGAAAAGGAAATGTCAGAAGGAAGAGAGAAATGAAAGCAGAAGAAATATGAGTTTCATTCGTTCTTCAGTCTTCATTTCTGTCCATGTAAAAGAAAAATGGCGGCGAAAGTTGAAAACTTTGTTTCAAAAGAAGATATAATGTTTTAGTAAAAATAGAAAGACTTACTTTTTGAGATAATAAAAATAAAATTAAAAAAAAAAGGTACAAGAAAGAAAGAAATGAAAATTGAAATTGATAAGAGACGCATATATCTTCTCGAAAGAGGTTAAATCATAAAAGGCAGCCTGGGAAAAGAAAAATGAATTAAAATGGGATAAAAAGGAAAATAAGATTTACAATGTTGCACAGTAAAAAGGGGAAAACTGACAATGATTGGACAGTTATGAAAACAAAAGAAAACTGCGTAGAAAGGCAGATGAAGATGATGAAATCAGCAACAATAATGCTAACAATTGTGATAATAATACAAGGTGTCAGAGAAAAGGAAAAACAAGAATATTTGACCGAAAGGAAAAAAAAAAAAAATCTAACTAACAATAAAAAAAAATGGATTTTTCTAATCAATATTTGGAAGATTAACGAGGTGTGGAGAGCCAACATTTTGGGCAAGATTTTTTTTTATTTCTTTTTCTGTTTTGTCATATATATTTTTGTTAGTTTTCCTTTTAGTCTTTTAAAGGAAATTTGTTCATTTTGTCCGTTTCCAAAGTTTATCATAGGTTATACTGCAGAAAGATAGATGTCCTTTTTAATATATCATGCATCAGTCGAGGGCAGTGCCAAGGAAAATATAAAGAGGGTTGAGAGAGAGAGAGAGAGAGATGGAAGAAAACTTTAAACTTTTAAATAAATTCACAAAAACAAAACGGAAAGAAAAATTAAAATAAGAGCAATAGAAAAAAAAGTAAAAATAATTAAAAAAAATGCAAATGAAAGGAAGTTAAACGAATAAAATCGTCATAAAACAAAAAAAAAAAAAACGTTTTCCTGGCAAAACCTATGTGTACAATAAACGCCATAAGTTTTAATGAAAAAATAACTCAGCGAAAATCTTAAATTCATTTGAAACTTGTCTATTCTTATCTGTTCTTTATTTTCTTGTTCATTACGATAATTACTTCCATCTTCATCAGCACATCACAGACATTGCAATCATCAAATTTATTTATACAATTAAAAACTAAAATTAGAAAAGTTACTTTCAGTATTGTTTTAAATTCATGAGATACAATTTGAATACAGAATAAAAAATAAAAATAAGTATTTTTACACTTGCACATGTACGTATATATACACTAAAAATAAAGAAATAAATGTTTAAAATACAATTTCAATTGGTCAATTAACTGTCACTGCTATTTTTGACGCAGACTTAGGATTTACAAACTTATTTTTGATACGCCTTCAGTATATATATAGTGATTTTCCAAGCGTAGCTCAGAAGTGGCACAAGGCCGAAGGAATGGGGTACCCAGTGAGGATCGAACATAATTGTGCTAGCAAGACAAGCTTGCTAACCATTACACCACCTCGAGGTGCACACACACACACATATATATATATATATATATATATATATATATATGTGTGTGTGTGTGTGTGTGTGTGTGTGTGTGTGAAAATATATAGAAAATAGGAAAGAACTGGTTAATTATAATAATTATATTGAAATTTTCGGCTCTTGTTTTGAAACATGAGAACTCTTATGTAGCGTGTTGGAATCATATTTTTAAATAAATAATTATATATATATATATATATACATATATATTATATATATATATATATATATATATATATGTGTGTGTGTGTGTGTGTGTGTGTGTGTGTGTGTGTGTGTGTGTGTGTGTAGAGAGAGAGAGATAAGGCTATCTCTCTACATTCGTCTGCACACATATTTGTGTCCGATGACTTGCCCACCGTACGAAATGGCTTAGGCACCCCGTAACTGATCTTCCTGGTATACAAACGCTTAACTTTTCAATCTCTCATACAAATGGTAGACTTTCGTGCGTGTTTCCCCGGTAAGCATGATGGTAAGGCTTTCCTTCTCGATCTGTTTAACTCCCATCCCCGAGTCTTGTCGTGCCACTCAGCTCTGCCCTCTTGGCAACTCTGATCATGCCGTCGTGTCTGTTAAAATCTCCTTCCACTCCTCCCCTAGCAAAGAATCTCCTACCAACAGAACATCGTTCTGTTATCAATGAGCAGACTGGGATTCGTTCCATGATTCCTTTCGCGATGTCCCCTGGAATGTTGTTTTTAAACTCCCCGTACAAAAATGTGCATCTGAAGTCTCATCATGGGTAAAAGCTGGAATCGAGGTTTTCATCCTCGCAAGAAAATGTAAAGTGAAATCGCGTTCATCCCCTTGGTTGCTCAGCTGCTGTTGCCCGTCTGTACCGTAGCGACACGTCTGATTTCAACAGATATCTCTTTGTCACTGCCCGTAATGAGTGCAAGCGTGTCCTCAACAAAGAATATTTACTATTTGCTGAAAGAATGAAACAACGTATTGCGTCTCGCAAGTTTGGTTCTAAAGATTATCGATTATAAGAGCGTGCTGAACAATAGGCAAACCTACAATACCTGCTTTATTCAATCAATTTGAGGTCCTGACTTCCTTAGCTGATAAGGCTGAATGTTTTGCTCGCAAATTCTCATTCGATTCAACCCTAGACTCATCTGGTGTATCCACACTTTATTTTCCTCCTAGAACTGAGGCTCTACTGGGTGAGATGCACATAACCGCAACGATGGTATTATACATCACCTCTAAATTAGACTCCCATAAGGCTAGTGGTGGGGATGGGACACCGACCATTGTCATGAAGAATTGTGCTCCTGAAATGGTTCCTGTCCTGTCCAAACTTTACAACTAGTGCCTCACTGGCTCTTGTTTTCTAGCTTCTTGGAAGTCCTCATCTGTTGTGCCTGTCTTTAAAAACTCTGGAAACCCTTTTGAACCATCTAACTACTGTCCTATCAGTCTCCTAGCACTCTTCGGTAAAGTCTTCGAGGATTTAATCAACACCGAAGTGGTTAAGCACCTTACATCCCATGATCTGCTCTCTGATAAGCAATATGACATCCACTTTGCCCGATCTACCGCTGACGTGCTCACCACCATAACTGAATTTGTATACCAAGCACTTGACAATAACGGGGAAGCCCGAACCGTGGCTCTACATATCTCTAAAGCGTTTGACAGGGTTTGGCATGCCGGCCTTCTTCGGAAGCTTCAGGGATGCGGCGTTATAGAACGATTATTTGAATTAATACAGTAATTCCTGTCAAACTGTGAAATGAAGGTCGTTCTAAATGGGTTCTCCTCTTTATCACGAACGCTGGTGTTCCCGAAGGCTCTCTCTTGGGTCCTAAACTGTTCCTAATCGTCATTAACGACCTTCCAGCTGTCATCAGTCCCCAAGTAGATATCTACGCGGACGACACAACTATTTACTCCTGTCTCAATTGTAAATCTGGTATCGTTAAAAAAACTAACCTGACTGCTGATCTCGAAAAGGACCTCCAATCTGTGGTTGACTGGGTCAGGAAATGGCTTGTAAACTTTAATGCCTCCAAAACGAAACTGCTCTCATTTACCCAACACAGAGAACCCTCCCTGACCAACTCCGCGAGAGCGCCTTGCTCCGCCTGCTTGGTCTCACGTTGTCCGCTGATACGAGGTGGAACAATTACATTGAACCAATAGCTTCATCTACCGCAAGGAAAATTGGTTCTCTGTGTCGCGCCAGAACGTTTTTCTCGTCTGAGTTCATCCTTCAAATTTATAAATCAATAATCCGTCCTTACACGGAATAATACTGTCATATATGGTCTGGTGTCCCCGCTGTACGTCTCGAAGTCCTCGACAAGATTCAGCGATGGATATGCAGTGTGATAGGTCCTGATCTGGCATCTCATCTACAGTCACTTTCTCACAGACGTGCTGTGGCTTTCCTCTGTCTCTTCTATAAGTATTTTCACGGCAACTGTTCCGACGAGCTACTTTCCATCTCTTCTAATCAAACAGCTTCTCTCGTACTTCTCGTCCATGGAAGACCCTCCCACTTACTTTCTTCCTTGATAACTATAATCTTCAAATATTCAAGTGTAGTGTCAATCGACATCTTCTGATGCCTTGATCTTGTTCCCCGTCCTCCTCTTAATCCTTTCCTCATACACGCCTCTTTACTCTTGTTCTCAACCCTCTGTAACCCCTTGCGAACTAATGGCACTCCCGCTTTGCTTGGGGTGAAATGCTTACATACATACACACACACACACACACACATATATATATATATATATATATATATATATATATAAAAGTACTCATATCCCAACTTCTGTGTTGCTCTTTAGATATTGTAGGAATATGCTACATTCTAATATTTTTCTTTTCTTTGCAGATAATTCTTAGTAACTTGAAATTTCTCAACCCATAATGTCTCGAATAGAAGAAACTTAATCTGGAAGAAAAAGGAAACGGAATTCTTTCACGTTACGTCAGAAAATAGAGATTATTGAAAATCTGGACAAAGCTACTGATTCGTTGAGTTTGCAAATTAACAAACAAGGATTGTACTTGTAAGCATTAAGTAAAAAAAGAATAAGTGTGTTAACAAATGTAAAAAAAAATGTATTTATTTTCACCAAATTTTCTAAACAGAAAACGTTTCAAAAATAATTTAATTCACACGTGAATAAGTACTGAAAGTTTTCTTATAATCTGACAATTATCAGATTTTTGCAAGAATGTCCAAATCAATCTGCCTTTCAGCTCAAAAAAGACGATGAAATTTCCCGTACTAATTTATGGTCCCTCGTTGACTCCAGAGAAACAAGAATTTTTTTTTAAATTTCAAAAGTTCTAAAATGGGTTAAAAAAATAATTTTTTCATCAAAATATCCGTTGGTCATTTCTTAATAATACAAAGATTTTGACAATAAAATTATGGTTTTATTAAATTTTAGGCATTTTCTCATGTATTTTCATCTTTGGAGGTACTTACGGAGAAATTATCAAAAGACTGTCGGATTTTTAAAGTTTCACAGATACACTGATCGTTGGTATCATATAAATCTATTGAATATAATAACATGAAAAAAAAAAATCAAAGAATTTTACTTGGAATATTGTGGATACACTGCATTTCATGGTCAGATAGAGATCTATTGAATTTATTTACACTACAGATTTAATCATAATTTTTAAATTCTTTCCTTCATTGTTTACACCATTTATATTGTTCGAACTGTTGTCCTGATCTTTGTTGTCATATTCACTATGTTTCGGTTGTTGTATGCTCCGGCCTTCGTCAGGTGATTGGATTTTCGACATGAACCTTTGAATAGATTGTGCCGCTTCCGGATGTCTCAGTTATCTCCCTTTTCTTCATTTGTTACTGTATTGTTACTGAATTTTTTTATTGATTATTTGATTTACAAATTTCAGCTCGGATTTAAACGCGTTAAATTCTAATAATTTTTTACACAAGTTTTGCAGTTTACGACCCGCGCTCAGTTTCTAATGAAAATGTTCCGAATAGTTACATTTAGGTGCAAATGTACATGCTTAATTCGAAAATAAGAAAGAAATTTTGCTAAAATCTACTGTTTTGGCGTTAACAACCATCAAATTTTGAACTCATTCACGTTGTTTACATACATTCGGAGCTATCATTCGAGGCAGCTTACTTCGTTAACGGCCTTTTTACTGATCTTACACGTCTGAATTACTACGCAAGGGTTAGCGTTATAACTGAATGACAGCACCGAGGCAAATGTAGGTAAACAACGCCAGTAATGGCTGCCGCGCTGTAGCCGCAATGCAAATGAATCCGCACTTTTATTGTTTGGACTTCATCGGACTAAACTAAAGTGATGTTTGCAATACAATAACAATATTGATGTGACTGCATATGCACACAAAAAGGAGAGAGGACGCTGAAATTCTTAGTTTTAAATTTATTCTTTTGTTTAATATGTGTTTGAGTATATTGTCTAGACAATTTCATTTAGTTTTATTTTTTTTTGTTTATGTTTTGATCACTTTTGTTATTAAGTATCTCATATTGTGAATATAAGATTTGCCAAAAAAATGCCAAAGGTCTGACAAGGTCAAAATGGAAGCCGATGTCCAAAACGACCTCAAGTCTGTAGTTACAAGATGTATTGTTAATTTTGACGCCTCCAAAACTAAACTTCTCTCCATTAATCATCTGAGAGACACCTCTCTGCCTTCCATCAGCATGGCTGACGCTATCCTTCAGGAAAGAGTTGTTCCGCCATCCAGGGCTCACGTTTTCTGTTGATATGAAGTGGAGAGACTATATTGAATCCATTGCTAGGTCATCTGCTAGTTTTGTAAAGTCGAGCAAGGCCATTTTTCTCTCCGGAATCTATCTAGTCCATGCTTAAAATATTGCTGCCACATATGGTCCACTATTTACCTTGAGCACCTTGATAAGATCCAAAGAATCTGCTATATTATTAGACTTGATCTGGCAGCTCAGCTCCAGTCACTTTCCCACCAACATAAGTTTGCCTCTCTATGTCTTTTCTATAAATACTTTCATAGTAATTGTTCAAATGAGCTTTTAGCTATAGTACTGAGACTTTTTTTAAAAAAATTTAAGCGCAGTACTAGACTGGCGTCGAGATCTCATCAAGTTGGGCGGGCTAGTGTAGCTATAAATTCTATGCTAACAGTTTTTCTCGTGCTTCTTAACATCAAACCAAAACATGTTCCACACGTCCCCTTCTATGATAAAGTGTAGCTGGTTAAGATTTTGACTGGCGTGGATTAGTTTGGCATTTCTCCAGGATGAAATTCTGACTACCCGTACTTGCGTGGGTGTTGGTAATGTTCTTTAACGTCTGACCGTGTGGTTAAGTCGGGAGCTCTTGAGAAACGGTATTTACTTGACTCCCACAAGGTCAAGATGTGACACAAGGTCGTTTAACGTGGGAGACCCGAGTGTTTCCACTCTAAGGGCCACTGGTCTAAAAATGGTCATAGCATGTCCAAGCTGGTCAGAGCTTAGTCAACGCTGGTCATGGCTTGTCTTAGCTAGTCCAGGCCGAAGCCTGTCATAACTAGTCGTAGCCGTGATCGAATCTCAGCCAAAGGCCGAGAAACGACCACCTGCGCAAAGCTGGGAGCTCTTGAGAAACACGAGGTAGCTTATTCGTGTTTTGTTTATATAAAGCTGGATATCACGTGATCGGCTCTGATCGAAAACGCGGTAAATATCATTCATTGTGTGCAGGCTATCTGATTGGTCGGAATTAACCAATCAGCAAGTTAGTTTTGAGGAGATTAACCAATGAATGCTTGTTGCATGATTTGTATGTATGTGATGATAATCACCACAGGGAAAGAGTGCATATCCTCGCGAGTGTGACTGGAAAACGTGGAAGATTCCACAATGGCATAACAATTGCATCTACAACTGGACCTTTGCATATAGAAGCATAGGCCTTCTCTGCTTACAATACTCTAATGCTTGTTCACTATTTATAAAGGAACGAGAGATTTAAAATAATTATCACCAGTGTGAGGAGGATAAAAAATGATCAATAATTAAGTTTCATTACGCAAAAATCTAAGGCATCCTTTACATATATGAACCCTTCACAACTGCTATCTATATCTGGTATATCTTCAACAATCTTAGAAAATATCTTGATCAGACAAAAAAAATAAACCTTTGAAAGTAATTCTGTACTATGGTTTACATCTGATCTCAGCATCAATAAAATGTTTCCTTTCTTGATGTCCTCATTGATTTCAATGATCAGTGCATAATTACTTGAACAGACAAAACTTATGATTATTAACTCCTGCCTCCTTAACTATCAAAGAGAATGCCGCCTTGTATTGATGAGGGCACTCATAAAAAATCTTATTAACTGTGTTAAATTAATCACCTCTTTTGAAACAATTTTCTATAAAGAATTATTTAATATTAAACAAACACATAGCAATAAGGGCTTTCTTAATTATATCGTTGATAAACAAATTATTTTTGCAAATAATTAATCCTGGTAGCATACATAAAAATACTATTAGCTTATTTTACTGTTACCAGACGCCTTTTGATTACATAAAAGATGAAAAGTTATGGACAAATATAATTTATGAATCTATATAGGTGATTCCTACAGAAAATTAATAATTGCCAATAATTTATAATGTATGACTAGAAAAAAACAACAAAAAACGTCAATTTAGTCCACTAGTCCCCAAACCTTTTTTTTCTTTGGGCTGCATTTTCGGAAATAAAATTTGCTCATGCCTCACCAAATTTTATGTGATGAAAAGGACATTTAAAAATACAAAAATAAACAGAGAGAGAGAGAGAGGATTAAAAGGAGATAACCGCTGATTCAAAGTCAGAATATTATGATTAATAACTCTCTCCTCCAATTTGCGGACCCTAGTTACTATATTTTTATTACTTGATATAATACAAAAATATCACAGTAATGAAATCGGTCAATAATTATTTATAACTATTTTGCATTTTGACATCATATATATTTTTGGAATATGAACTTTTTGAAACTGTTTCTAAATCTCTGACTGTATTTCAATCACTCCTCTTCAAATGCTATCCTCTTGCAATAAACCTATGAGGTGTGCCACGCCATTTGGGGACCACTCATTTAGTCTCTACCAGTTTCACTTCTCGAAAAATATATTAAAAAATCTGATGAATGTTGGATACTAATTTTGTTGACATTTAAGAGAATGTGACAAAATAAAAAGCAAAAAAAATAGCATATATTACTTATTTTTTACCTCTGAATTTTTGTGGTGAGGAATGTATAGTGATTACTACTATGCCACGCCTACATTTTTCTCAACTGTGATTGGTCAAATAATAAATACTAAATATCACAGGACAATTTACTGATCGCATTCACCACACTGAATTTTTCCTACCGTTAACTCACAAACATGCTTTTGTTATAAAATCACCGATTGGTTAATTTTTCATCCAATCAGATATTTTTCGTGTTCTTTCAAAATTTATCCCGCGTTCGTGCTGGGAGCCTACCGATAATAATATGTCCGGATTCATTCCCAAATTTACCAGTAGAGTTGAAGACAGTTGAAGACAATAGAACTCAACTATTTACACGCGTCTACACAGATTATTCATTCTACTCACTCCGCACGCACACACACAGACACAGAACTTGAATATCATTCACCATCAGTTCTTTGTGAACAAGCCAAGTTGCAACAACTCTGTTAGTTACAAAACACACAACTGTATGTTCTTCTGAATACACATTCTATTTTAACACAGAACTCTGAACATTCTATTCAGAAAACTTGCTTAATTACATTTCCTAATTCAACTAACAGATAAAGGGAAACTACTTTTTTCTTCTTATTCACACATTACAAAAATTACCTTGGATTTGTTGTTTTTAATATATATTTTATCGTTGAAACACAAATCTGTTTTCCATTGTTTTTCCTTGATTTCAAAAAATGTATAAATGTTAAATGCTCTTCAACACGCAGCCATATTAATCTTTTCAGCAAAACACAATTTACATTGGTAACCCCAACACTTAAGAAAATGGCATTTACAAATGAATATTTACATGTGAACTGTTGTCTTCAACTTTATTATCACCAAAACATTTCGGTCATTGTGTGCTCCAGCTATCATGGGGTGCTTTTTCGATCTCTGTAATCTTCAGAGAATTTTGAACGGAACTATCTGTTAGGCTGGTGCAAAAATATTGTCGTTTTTTGACGTTAAAAAATACGTCAAAAAACGACAATATTTTTGCACCAACCTAATATTTTATCTTATAGGTTGGTTGTTTTCATTCCACTGACTGCTGAGGGATATTTTCTCTCAGTCTTATATAATACTACGGAGTTATTGTTACCTACGTTTTCATTTAGTTCAAGTATGTACTATCCTATCCAGGAATTGAACTCACAATTACTGTCACCAAATATCGGAATTTCTGTGATGAGGAATTATTATTTACATTTTTTTCACCATTTCGCCCCCAGGCAAGGCGGGAATGCCACTAGTACTCAGGGGGTTACAGAGAGTGGAACTGAGAGAAAAGACTGCGAATAGGTTGA
Organism: Acanthosepion lycidas; assembly: GCA_963932145.1. NCBI lineage: Eukaryota > Metazoa > Mollusca > Cephalopoda > Sepiida > Sepiidae > Acanthosepion > Acanthosepion lycidas. The sequence goes on along the minus strand of OZ010597.1, from coordinate 62,329,625 downwards.
ATTAAGGAAAGGACAAAAGATTAACGGGATTCAAGAAGAGAGATGGTGATTGACATTGCATTTAAATTTTTGAAGATTGTAGTTATCAGGGAGGCAAGGAAACAGAAGGGAGTTCCACAGCGGGAAAAGTGAGTAAAGAAACTGTTGGAGTAGAAAAGTTTAAACAGTAAATGGGTAGGATCTAGATGCCAGTATAGTAGCACGCTTAAATTCATGTACTTGGGACATCAGGAAAAAAGTTCGTCAGAGCAGTTGCCATGAAATTATTTGTAGAAAAGTCAGAGGGAAGACATGACACCTTAATGAGAAAGTGACTGATGTCAAAATGCCACGTGTTATTATTTGTTGTTATTATCAAAACGTATCGGCCATTGTGCCAGGTGGAACAAAACACTGGTTAATGAATTTGATGGCATAGTAATTGCGAATTCAATTCCTGAGCTGGGCAGTACAGACATGGACTCGGGGTAAATGGATAAAAAAAAATAACAGTAACATTAAATATTAACTTGATATAATGAAATATGCGTACACCTGTGTTCCCCCTCATTGGAACATGATTGGCTGGTGTCCGTCATAAATACCGAAGGACGTGTAGGTACGACAGAGACATGAGCCTTAGTCTGAGAGCTGAGTCTATAACGACGCCCATTGGACTCCGCTATTGATCTACACTTCTTACCTGCGACTACGACGCGTACTATTACTGCTACCGTATTCTACTTGGTTATAGTAGCCAAAACCACTTAGCTACTTCGTTCAAATATATCCCTTTCCGGGACATATCAGAACTAAACACGATAGACATGGTCAGCAGAAAACAATTTACATCTGGAGATTGTAAAGGATTCAGTTCTAAATTCCATGAAGTTTACCTGGACTTACAAAAACCTGATGAAGTCTAGAGGACATGACAACTGAAACATTGTGATAATAACAAAAAATATGAAGATATAGTTGGCATGTAAATAATATATTAGTTATATGACAACATTTTTCTCAGGAAGATTGATCTGTTCTCTAAGCAAGATGCAGATATGTGTTGATATGCAATTTTTTAAAAATGTTTTTAACCTATGTCCGTTAACAAAAAGAAACTCAATTACGATCTGCCTAAGGCTTATTAAAAACAACTAAAGATTTTTAAGTAGTAAGTCAACCTAAACTATTTGCTTTGCAGAAAAACCACTGGCTTTTAATACTCAACCCACCTTTTTTTATATGTGATTTTTTTTTTGTTGTCGGATAATCTGCAGCTGATAGATAATGGCATTTGTCTATGCTTGGTCGTTGAATGGAAGTCATTTGATTTCCTAAATAGTTGAGATATAACTTTATGAATATATAAATTATGTCTAAGAAGTCTATCTCTTTTTAACTTGTCTTAATGTTGATTTCAAATCCAATTCCTTGAAAAATTCAATAATTACTTCATTGATTTTATCTGTTTTTTGCTTGTTATAATTTTTTGGTCTCATGAGACTGTCTTCTCCATCTCCATAATATACTATGTCTTATTTGTTTATAATCATAGGTCATGTGTAGGTTATATATTCTCAATCAGTTTTCTTTTAGCCCCATTATAGCTTCCCATTGTTACATCCTTTTTTTCTTTCTGTTTCTTTCCAAAATTTTTCTGTTTCTTTGTCAAATAGAAGCGACCTTTGGTAGTCCTTTATAATTTTTAATTGGTCCATTGTGATTTCCTTATTTTCTTTTGCTAGGGAGAAGGGCCTAACTAATATAGGTTCAGTGATGGATGGATAGAGATCTTTAATATTCAGTTTGGTGAATGCTAAATTATTAACGATTTTATGTTGCACAACCAGTTCCTTACTAATCTTGTATGTTTTATTGATTTAGACCCAGTTGGTCTTAGTTTTAGAGTTAATTTCTTCTATTTTGATTTGACTTATTTTCCCTAGTTCATTTTTTGTCAGGTTTATGTTGGGTTGCTTCTGAAGTTTTCTTTGTAGCCATTTAATCTAATGAATGGTTAACAACCTGTTATATAAAGAGCTCTGTAAAAAAAGCAGTGACATTTGGTCTGAAAATTTCATTGAAGCATGAAACTGATAGTCACCATGCTGTATTGAATCCTATGGTGACATTTTCTCTATATTTAAATGCACTATCTCCAATAGAGAGTTTTTTTTTTATTTCTAGCTTGGACATTCATGGATCTATAACACCAACTATCATGGTCCTGCATCAAGGTTGGAAGGTCATTAAGGAGGCATTCTTAGTCCAAACATAGTTGGGTTGGTCAATGTAAGTGATTGCTGGGCGATCAGCCCATCTTGCTCCATGGCTACGTGACCAGTGCAAGATATCCAGAAAAGGCATGGCACAAGGAACTAGAATAATCTACTCTGTGGTTCAATGTATATCACCTGAAGTAGGCCAGAGTGTTCAATGGCTGAAATGCCATAACTATGACAATAAAGATGAAAATAGCAATAAAAATAGTGTAAATAGTTATGGCAATAAAGATGAGGACAACAGTCCGAACAATGTAAATAGTGTAAATAGTTACAATACCTCATCTCAGAAATAGAGACAGATATTGAAGGTGAATATGGCAATAAAGATGAGGACAACAGTCCAAACAATGTAAATAGTGTAAATAGTTACAATACCTCATCTCAGAAATAGAGACAGATGTTGAAGATGAATATGGCAATAAAGATGAGGACAACAGTTCAAACAATGTAAATAGTGTAAATAGTTACAATACCTCATCTGAGAAATAGAGACAGATGTTGAAGGTGAATATGGCAGTAAAGATGAGGACAACAGTCCGAACAATGTAAATAGTGTAAATAGTTACAATACCTCATCTCAGAAATAGAGACAGATGTTGAAGGTGAATATGGCAGTAAAGATGAGGATAACAGTCCGAACAATGTAAATAGTGTAAATAGTTACAATACCTCATCTTAGAGATATAGAAAGATAAGAATGTATTCAAGCTTATAAAATTGAGCAAGAATAGGTAATAAATTAAAGTTCAAAACACTTATCCATCCAATTTCAAGTTTCACAGGTACACCACTCATCAGGATAAAATAAATGTATTAAATTCATTAACAAATATCATATTTATACATTTTTATCTGCTAATAAATCAAATAGATTGAACTGACCCTGACATTTGGTGTATCTGCAAAACTTGAAGCCAGAAAGATAAATCTTTTTGACTTTTCTATATTTAATACTGGAAAAGTGAATATAACAATCAATGAAAGGCAATGCTCCAGAATATATATGACAAGTCAACTTTCTTATTTAACAAGCTTCAACTCAGTTCCTTTTGGAATATTTTAATCATTCATACACAGAATACCATTACAGTTTGCTCAAAGGTATATTTAGTACAGGGGCAGCCATTTGTGTCAATATCAGTTACTGAATGAAAAGCATTGATTCATTCAAATTTCCGAGTTGACGACTGGAGATCCTGATCTCTGTTGATAGAAAAGAAAGAATGAGAAAAGAAAAGACAAGCAGGAACCAATGGAAAAAGAAATGGATAGTGAAAAAGAAGAAGCATTTTATTTTCTGGAAAGTGACCCTCTTTTGCTCAGTAACATTTAAAAGAGATAGGGTAGTAAGCTGAACTTGGTCCACTTGACTTCTTGACCTTTAATATGTACCCTTTTGCTAAGAGATAATAATAAAGTAACAGAAAAAAAAGTGAGCGTGAAAGAGAAAGAGACCAGTAAATTATAAAATATGGAACCACTGCTTTATAGAACTGACTCCCAAGAGGATGCTTTCCTAACTACTACAATCGTAATCTTTTCAAAGTCTAGGGTCAACCATTATCTTCCTACATATCCCTATAAACTGTACCACTTACTCCATAATCCTCTACCTCCAGTGGCTCTAGGGACTTGTTCATGGTGAACATTATCTTAAAAAAAATTGCAACATATTTTAAGTGAAAGGCAGAAGAATGCAAGTTAAAATGAGAGAAAGAGATGTGAAGAGAATGAGAGAGAGAGATACAGAGGGAGATAATATAATTGGCTGATGCATCAAGTTAGCTATGAAAAGACTGAGATCGCCTTTGTACTTACAAGAGAGATATAAATAAAACACTTTTTTAAATTAATGTTCCTCTTATACAAGGCCCAAGTGTCACTTAAGGTAGAAGGTTACTAACACAGATTTTTGTGTGAGATAAGAAGTGCAGTTTATAAGGATATGTAGGAAACATAATGGTTAATCCTAGACTTAATCAGGTTAAGATTGTAGCAGTTGGGAAGGCATCCACTGTGGGTAGAAGTGCACATGGCATGGCAGGTCTTAGCTGTGAGGGTTAGAGTTTGTGGAAATGAGGAATGTAGCGTGTCTGAACATTTACCATGGAAATAGCAACAGATTAGCAGGAGCCTAACTCAGATATTATGTTCTAAAGATTCTATATTCTTTTTCATCTGCTCCTCTTATAAATTCAACATAACAGGGATTAGGGATTAAGAAATAGATATAAAAAATTTTTCTAAGGGCTTTAAGAGAGCCATGATTGCCCAAATCCTGATATCTCTTCTATGGCACATAGAAGAAATATTTTTTTGGTTTCATTTTAAGTAGTTATAGTTTTGTATTATTTTCTGCTTTTTGTTTGTACTTATTTTCTGGAATTAAACCTATAGATTATTATTATTATTATTATTATTATTTGTGAATGTTATGTTTCCTGCTTTGTATCCTGTAGAGTCGGTTCCAAACTATGGTCATTAGTCCCTATGGGAAAATTGTCATTTAATTGATAGCACTTTTCTTAGTAGATGGGATGTTCCTAGTAGAGCAATCTTCTGGGCAAATTGTATGTTCATGTTACTTGGGACTCTGTTAGTAAAATTGTCCATTCTTTTTCTCACATGGCCCCAGTGCTCCGATTACTATTGGTACTGTCTCAGTCTTCATTCCCCACATTCTGTTAATCTCGATCATCAGGTTGTTATATTTGTACAATTTTTTGATAATTTTTATGGAGGTGTTTCACTCAGATGGTACTGCTTTATTATTATTATTATTATTATTATTTTATTTCCTTTGATTTCTAGTGTGTACACATTTCTTTCCGGGTCCCGACCAGAAACCTAAGGTCAGAAGTGGCATCATGGCATTTTCCACTGAGCAGTTTTGAAAAAAAAAGTTACATATATTTTACTTAGATAAAGCCTTTTGTAAGGTGTAGGCTGTACTTGTGAGAAAACTTTTTTGCATTGCTTTAAGGCATGGGCTACCAGGAATACCTTCAATGTGTCTATTGCAGTCTTTTTGAATCAATCCGAGGGCTCCAACTACAATTGGAATTGTTGATGTCCACATGTGCCACATTTTTGAGATTTTGATTTCAAGGTCCTTGTGTTTTGATAGTTTTTTGATGATCTTCAAAGATACATTACAATCTGCAGTATCTGCCATGTCAGTGAGAAGGTGCATTTTGTTGCGGTCTCTAATGATGTCTGGGCGATTAACTTTGATTGTTCTGTCTGTACATATTGTAAAGTTTTATAAAATTGTTACAGGTCCTCTCTCTGTAACTGGGTCTGGGTGGGGTTCATATCAATTTCTTGCAGTTTCCTTCCCATAAAAGTTGCAGATTTTCCAGTGCAGATATTGGCCCACTCTGTCATGTTGAGATTTATATTTAGTGGGTGACAATGCAGCACAACTTGATACAAGATAGTCAATTGTATCTGGATATTTATCACAGAATCTGCATTTTGGGCTAACACAATATTTTAGTTTGTGTGCTTGATAATTTCTAGTTAACAAGCAGTGATCCTGTCCAGCAAGGATAAAACCTTCCGTTTCAGTGTTTTACCCTGCACTACATAGCCACTGATGGCTATGGGGTTTGTCTACATCAGCTTGTTTTTATGGGCAGAGTATTGACCATGAACTGGTTTATCTTGACATCTGGTCAGTTGCATGTGCTTTCTTTTTTTAAGTATTTTGCAGCTGCAGTTGGTGTATTATGCTTTACTTGCATTTTTTCACCCATTTGAAACTCCATTTTGAACTTGTTGGCTTCTTTTATTACTGAATAAAGTTTCTAACTTTTTTCTTGTTCTTTGACACATATCATCCAGTCTTTGTAGTTTCCAGGTATCTTTGAAGGTCAATTGTTGTAATTTAATAAGACAGTTCTAGTTGAAATAATCCTCTGCCTCCTTCAGATCCGAGTATAGTACCCCTTTCTTACTTTCTCCTTCATTTGGGTATGCTGTATTCCATATTTATTATTATTCTCATTATTATTACTAAAAAGAAGAAATTACCAAAGCACATATACAGAAAAATTGGGTTGACCCAAAATGCAGATTCTGTTTGTAAATATTGACAAACAGTTGACCATCTTGTATCAGATTGCACAGTGTTAGCACAAACTGAATATAAAACTTGGCATCATAGACTGGGCCAACATCTGCACAGGAAAATATGCAACTTTTACAGGAAGAAAACTGCAAGAAACTGGTATGAACATCACCCAAACCCAGACACAGGAACTAACAATTTTATGGGACTTTAAAATACGCAGAGACAGAACAATCAAAGCTAATCATCCAGACATCCTGATCAAAGACCACTAAAACAGAATGTGCTTTCTTATTAACATGGCAGTACCTGCAGATTGCAATGTATCTTTGAAGATCTCAAAAAACTATCAAGAAACAAGGATATTGAAGTGGAAATCTCAAAAATGTGGTAAATGAGGACATCAATAATTCCAGTTGTAGTTGGAGCCCTCTGAATTGATTTGAAAAGGGTCTGATAGACTCATTGAAGGGATTTCTGGTATCCCATGCCTTAAATAAATGCAAAAAATAATACTCACAAGTTCAGCTCACACGTTACAAATAGCTTTATCTATTTAAAATGTGTGTGATCTTTATTTTGTTACAAAAATGAACAGTGGAAAATGTCATGAGGCCATTTCTGACCTGATGTCTCTGGTTGGGACCCAGAAAAAAAATCACTGGAAATAATATTAATAATACAAATGAAAAATGCATGAAAACTACAAGAATTTAATGCACTTTCCCAGGCTAGCAGAACTTCTAGCTAAAAATGATTCAAAAAATAACTCAAGCTGTAATATTCAATCAATAAATCAAAAAAACATAGTACAAGTGATTTATCTGGCTAACCAACTCAAGAATTTTGTAGCGAAAATTTCATATGAGTGTTTTGACGCAATAGTTGGTTACTCAGGTAAATCACTTGAACATTTTTTTGAGTTATTGAATATCTAGTATGTGCCATGCCTCTTCAGGACATTGGTGATCATGGCTCTCCACAATTTCCTGTCTTTGTAACTCTTAATAACTTAACTGTTTTTTGCCATCTCCCCAAATCCTGCTTCATCATCCATTCATGTAAACTCACCAGATAGGTTATCTTTAGTTTTCATCTGTCTTGCTTACCTTCAATCTGCCCTGTGAGTGCCAAGTTTTCTAAGCCCTCTTTGCTCATTATGCATCACAGAAATTTCAAATGTCTCTTCCATTTTTATATTTATTTATTTCTTTTCTTTTTTAATCATTTCACCCAAGTAAGGTGAGAATGCCGCTACGATGCAAGGGGTTACTTGGAGTGAAAAAAACAAGACTTTAGAAGGAACTCAATCCTAAACAAAAAACAAGGGATAAACCTATACTCCTGTTCAAAAGATAGGGAAGAAGTGTAGACCAGATGAAAGGGGAACCTATCTATAGTGATAGTTGAAATTTCTAATGCGCAAAATAAGGAAAGTAGGTTTAGAAAATTTGATACTCACAGGATAGATTGAAGGCAAGAGGGTTAGAGGAAAAACAGTTCATAACCTACCTAGCATGCTTGTGTAATTGGATGGCAGAACAGAGTTTAGGAGAACTAGCAAAAAGACACATGCACATATGCACAGACACACACATTTCCTAACAGCTTAGTCCAATGTCTTTTCTTCCTTCTTGGTTGTGGACACACTAATGTATTTTCTCTCCTTTTGTTAAGCTTTTATTAGTTTGTATAAAAAATACAAAATCGCCATCTTCTCTCTTCCTGAAACATGTTTCTTTATTATCCTTTCTCCTCACTTCTCTTCACAAAAGTCTTCTCATTCTCTTTCACTCCCTGTTACCCTCTGCATCCTAGTGGCTTTATTGCCTTATTTGGGGTGAAATGATTTTAAAAAAATACAAGAAAATATCTCTGTGTTGAAATTCCTTCTACATTCATTCTGTTTCATTTTACCTCTGCAAATAGAGACAACTCATCATTTACAGGTGAACATTTTCGCTGTCACTGATTTTAGCTAAGCTAGAAGAAGTATCCGCAATAATATATTTATTGATTACACAACCTGATCTCTCCTCAGTAATGAAATATTCTAATATTACGGTAATAGAAGACTCTACTACTCAATGCCAATAATTAATAATATCTCATTATTAAGTAGGGTAGATCAGGCTGCTAATATATTAACTTTTAATTCTGTTGTTTCATATTTCTTTGGATACTTTACTTGTAGCCATTCAAAAAGTAGAATTCTTTCTTTAAGGCAACAAAAGTGTCTGTGAGATAAAAATCTAAGATAACTCATTCAGAAAATTTAAAGTAATTATTAAATTACTAAAGTACTAAATTACTAAAGTACTAAATTACTAAAGTACTAAATTACTAAAGTACTAAATTAATGTTGTTTTAGTTTATAATGAAGTGAGTTAAGTGAGAAATGTAAATTCTATCAGGTAGCATTTCACTTATAAGGAAAAATCATTCATAAAACTTATATTTATTTAAATCTGCTGGATTTCTATTTGTTTGGGATTCATGGCCAAAAGGGCTTGTTCATTGGTCAATAAACATTCAAGCACAAAAGAAAAGTGTGTTTATTTTAGTTGTTACACTCTCGATCATTTGCCTGCAACTTTATAAAAAAGCTCCATCCACTTTTGGCCTATAAGAGTCTCACCCAACTATTATATTCACTAGTGTTTTTTATTTAACTGTCTTTCTCTATGGTGAGCATTTACAATTACTGGTAGATTCCGATGGATAAGTCGATAGTCTTAAGTTTAAGCTCTTATAGAATGGAGGTCTTGTCCTGTTTGCATCGAGAAAGAGCATCATGGTTAAAGAAAAGCTAAGAAAGTTATTCCCGAGAATTGTATCTAATCTGAAGATATATTTGGTTGAGAAAAGAAATTTTACAGTTTACAAAGTAAACAGTAGCCGTCTGTGTTTGCACATCAGTTGAAGTAGGAGTTGACTTCGGTCAGTCTCTTCAATATTTTATTATGGAAAGGTTTTATACAGGCTTCTCGCCAAAGTGTTTTGAATTGTGGGGTGCCAGCTTTTAAGTCAATTGAACTGCGGGTAAGAATTTGCACAATAAAATTAGTTCGCATAATTTTCCCAGAGGGGAGGGGTCAAGGAATTTTATAGAGAGATGCCCTCCAGTACCACCAAAAGTTCTGGTTTTGTCTTAAAGTTTAGTAGCAGAACAATTTTTACCTTTTGGTCAAGGACAAAAAACCCAGAGACATATTATTAAACACATGAATTATTATACATGACAGACAAAGAATTTCTAGAATACTTTGTTTCTTGAAATTTCTAGTTTTCTAGTAGGAGAACAAATGGTTCATGACTACAGAAATTTTATGTAGTTTTTATCAATGTTACAAGTGCTTTTGGCCATTCTCTAGTAATTATCAGAAACATAAGATATAGATACTATTTATCAGGACATATAGATAGATAGAGAGAGGGAGAGATAGATAGAGAACAAGGGAGAGATAGATACCTAGATAGATAGATAACTAAATAGATACCTATATAGATAGATATCTCTATAGATAGATAGATAGATAGATAGATAGATAGACAGGTAGATAAATACCTACATAGATAGATAGATAGATAGATAGATAGATAGATACCTAGATAGATAGATAGATAGATAGATAGATAGATAGATACCTACATAAATAGATAGATACCTACATAGATAGATAGATAGATAGATAGATAGATATCTATATAGATACCTACATAGATACCTACATAGATAGATAGATACATAGATACCTACATAGATAGATAGATACATAGATACCTACATAGATAGATAGTTACCTACATAGATAAACAGATACCCACATAGGCAGGTAGATAGATACCTACATAGATAGATATCTATCTATCTATGTAGGTATCTATCTATTTATGTAGGTATCTATCTATCTATCTATCTATCTATCTATCTAGATAGATAGATAGATAGATAGATAGATAGATAGATAAGTAATGCACTGAATTAGATAGATTTTTCTGCCTTATTTAATCAGTGATCACTTTAACTAATTAGTATTATTATGTACATTTTTCTTAAATTTTTTGATTGTAAAATAGTTCGTTTTTTTTGCCCGCAGCCACCATGAATTCAATCTGTGGATTGATAGCACAGATCAATCATCAATTCTAGTTCGTTAGAGGAAATATACAAGTGACATGTGGATTATCCCACTTGAATATGCCAAAAACATCCATTAGGTGGTGCTCTTTAAGCCTCTAATAAGGCAGGCATATTCTCATTCTTCCTCTCTTTTAATTCTTTCTTCTAGATGTAGCTGAATGTAGATAAAGAATGCTGCCATTTTGTCAATACATGAATATAATTTCAATTTTCTTTTTAATTCATTTGTTTAGGTTTCTTATTTTTACCTAAACTCCAATGAGTTTGCTAATAGTTTTTGCAGGACAAGTGTACCAGGAGTCCATAAATATTTACTGTAAAACAATCACACACCTCATATCCAAAGTATTGACTTATTTTATCCAAACATCACAGAATCTCGAAACAGACACTGTGACTTATTTTTACCCAAACATCAGAGAATCCCACAAAAGACACTGTGACTTATTTTTACCCAAACATCACAGAATCCCACAACAGACACTGTGACTTATTTTTACCCAAACATCACAGAATCTCGCAACAGACACTGTGACTTATTTTTACCCAAACATCAAGGAATCCCGCAACAGACACTGTGACTTATTTTTACCCAAACATCAGAGAATCCCACAACAGACACTGTGACTTATTTTTACTCAAACATCACAGAATCCCACAACAAACACGGTGACTTATTTTTACCCAAACATCACAGAATCCCACAACAGACACAAAAGGGGATAAGACGGCTATGAAAAATCCTCTAATCATCAAACGCAAAATAAAAACAGTCTACCCCAATAGAGTGACTAGGTTCCAAACGTGGACAGTAACACACCCTTGAAGGTGTCAAGGCATTTCAAGGTAGTGATAAAGGTTTAGTGTTGTTATAAAGGTGGTATAATCTTAACATGGCCATAAGGTGATTTGATTCTTTGAACACTGATCGTGACATGTCACAGCATTTTACGTTCATGCTTGTTTCTATTCTTATATATATATATATATACATATACATACATATATATATATATATATATATATATATATATATATATATATATGTACACACTTATATATATACATATATATATATATATATATATATATATATATATTGATGCATGTTTCATTAAATAATATAAACAAGTTTTGTCTATTTATTTTAAGTAAATTCCTTTCATATCATATGACAAGCTTGATAACATTATCATTGAAAGACTAAAGAAAATCACCATAGAAGTGTTAAGTATGGGAAGCCATTGGTATAAACCAATGGCTTCTGTTTAATGAAACATGTATCAATGAAAAAATGCTGCCTAAATATATATATATATGTATTAATATGATGCTAAGTTTTGTATATATATATATATATGTATATATGTATGTGTGTGTATTTGTTTGTGTGTTTATAGATATATGTGTGTATGTGCGTGTATGTATGTATATATATGTGTGTACGTGTATATATATATATATATATATATATATATATATATATATATATAAAGTAAGAAGGTGAAAAGGAGGAGAAGAAGAAAAGAGGTTAAAAATATTGGTGTGTATGAGTATGTATATGTATTTGTGGATGTGGGTATGTGTGTGTATATATATGTGAGTATGTATCCTTATATGCATGTATATATATTTCTTTATGTGTGTATATATGTAAGTGTCTGCATGTTTATGTAGTTGTGTATATATATGTATGTGTGTATGTGTATATATATATATGTGTGTGTAGGTGTATGTGTATGTATGTGTATGTGTGTATATATATATATATATATATATATATATGTATGTATGTATGTGTGCATGTATGTGTATGTGTGGGTATATATATATATGTATGTGTATGTATATATATATATATATATATATATATATATATATATATATATGTATATGTACGTATATGTATATATGTATATATGTGAATGTATGTAGGTGTATGTGTATGTATGTATATATATATATATGTGTATATGTTTGTATGTGTATTGTTATATTGTGTACCTAATTTTATTTACGTATATTTATGTTGATATGGATGTTTTTTTTGTTTTTTTTTTTTATACATGTATGTTAGGATACGTGCATTTTTGTGTTTGCATGTATATCGAAGTATGTCTATGCATATGTATGTGTATGTATGTCTGTATATTTATATATGTTTTTGGTCAAATGTCGTTGCATTTATGTGTATGTACGTATATATGTGTATTTATTACTATAGATAAGTATTTTTATGTAGATATTCATGTGTATGTATATTTCTGTATGTGTGTATGCATGTATGTATGTGTATATATATGTATATATATATATATATATATATGTATATATATGTGTGTGTGTATATGTTTGTATGTATGTATATGTATATATATGTATATATGTGTGTGTGTCTTTACTTATGTATGTGTATGTATGTCTGTATATTTATATATGTTTTTGGTCAAATGTCGTTGCATTTATGTGTATGTACGTATATATGTGTATTTATTACTATAGATAAGTATTTTTATGTAGATATTCATGTGTATGTATATTTCTGTATGTGTGTATGCATGTATGTATGTGTATGTATGTGTATATATATATATATGTATATATATGTGTGTGTGTATATGTTTGTATGTATGTATATATATGTATATATGTGTGTGTGTGTTTACTTATGTAGGTTTGCAGTTGTATATATGTATGTTGACACCTACTATATATGAAATTGTTTATGTGTACGTGTAGGTAGGGAAACTTGGGTATGTCATTACGGCCACATGAGTTAGGATATATGTGTGTATATATGTTTATTTTTGTGTATTGCTGTGTATATATATATTTATTTGTAAATATGTGTACACATATTTGTGTGTATATTTGTGGGTACATATAGGTATATGTGTATGTATGTGTATGTGTACTTGATACCATGGAAATGTATACGTATGTATATGTTTATGTATGTATGTGTAGATGTTTCGGTGTGTATGTATGTATGTATATTTATGTATATGTGTGAGTATGTGTGTATGTGTATGTATATATGTATATGTATGTGTATATGTATGTGTATATGTATATATATGTATATATGCGTGTATATGTATATATGTGTATATATATATATGTTTGTATGCGTATATATGTGTGTGTATGTGTGTGTGTGTATATACTTATATGTATATGAGGTGGACATCGTAGCTACCGATGGGTGTTGAATTTAATGTCCAGTTTTTTTCTTTTTTTTTTTTGTTTTTTTTTTTGTTTTTTTTTTTTTACATACACTATATTTTAATATATTAAATAATATTAATTTTGATCATTTTTATCTTTGTATATTTACTCGCTTAAATTAGATTTCAATAGGTTGTTAACATTCATGCAATGACATTTTCTGTCTTAAATATTTATCGGTTGGGGTATGCAACTGTCTGGGTCAATGTCTGTGGATGTGTGTGCATGTATTTATATGTATCTATGTGTATGGAAAGTGCATCCACTTTTAATTATGTATGTATGTACGTGTGTGTTGGTTTCCCTTCTCCCATTTTCCCCCCCTTTTTTTTTTTTTTTTTTTTTTTCATGACAGACTGTGGAGATGTTCTCTGTCTTGTCCCCTTTTTTGTGTGTGTATATGTCTTGGTGCTTATGTATTAGAATCTGACTGCGTTTGTTTTACGCGTGAGTTTGGGACCGCATTTACACATCATGAGGATTAAAATGTATACATTGTAAAAAGACCGGATATTAAATATAGCTAAAGTAACTTCAATGAAAAAATAAATTGAATAACATATATATTTCTTCTTTTCTCCTCAGTAATTTTATAGTTGTAAACTTGATAGCGAATAAATGTTAAATTTTGATTTTGTAATTAGCAGTTTTAAATTTTAATATTAAATTTTATCATATAATTTAGTAATTATTCGTTGGAATAAATTATTTTTTAATACTAAACATCTGAATAGATATTATAACATGACTTCGTTATCGAGCTTTTTGAATTTTCCTGTAATTGTGTTCTGATTGGTCCACCTAGCCTTTGTAACAACGTTTTCCCCTTGCGTAGAATATTAATTAATTTGAAACTTTTAAAACCATTTATTTTACATTCAACGTCATCACTTGATAAGACACCGAAGGTGTTGAAACAAAATGGCTATTTTTGTAGTGATTTTATAACATATTTATGTTATAAATTTTTTTTTTTTCTTTAAAAATAAATAATTATATATATATATATATATATATATATATATATATATATATATATATATTTATTATGAAGTGGAAATGGGCAAAGTCTGACAATTATTTTAAGACATTTTTATGTTTATACATTCTTTTTATAGATACAAATATTTAAGTAAATGCTCTATTTATAATAAAAAGTATTAAATAACATTTACCGACCTGAATGTCCAAGAAATTTTCATAGAAAATATTCAGCCTCCGACACAAATCGAACCTGTATCCTATACGGAACTATCATATAGCCTGATGTGCCTTTAACCAATTGGGCCACAAACAAGCATTCAATTAGCAAGATTGATTTTACTGTCTTTAAACTACAATCATAAACTCCAATAATAAACAGTATTAAACAAAATTTACTGGACTGAATGTTTATAATAAACAGAGCATTTACTTAAATATTTGTATCTATAAAAAGAATCTGTAAACATAAAAATGTCTTAAAAAATATATATATATATTTTGGATGATTTTGAACATATAATTATAATATGTGTATTGAGCAAAACTCTGCAAGCTTAAGTACAGCAGCTTCTATGATTTGACCCTGCGACTGCTACAAGTCTGTTCCAACCACAACTTACTTCAGATGATAGGCCATGCTATAATGCAATAAAGTGTAAACATATGACATTGAATCTATTTTGATTAGTTTGTTTAATTTACCAGTGCAGTTTTAACATAGGAATTACCATCTTGTGCAAATATAAGAAAAGAAATTACAGGAGGAGAAAACATTAGAAACCACAAGAATAAATGGCTTGGTTCAAACTTCTAAAAATTTACCGAATACAATGACAGACACCTGAAGAAGACCAACAGGTTACAACATCAGAAACATTGTGTATATAATTAGCAAGACGAGCATGGTGGACCGAATACAAAACTTATAATAAGAAAGACACCTGAAGAAGGCAAGGGTTACAATGGCAGAAACATTGTGTATATAATTAGGTTATAGTTTGTTTACCAGCCTTATGGGTCATTTAATGCCAAAATTTTATTTTTTTGTGAGCTTTGGTAATTTTTTTTTCTAAAAATGTAATGCTACTAATTTTTAGTTTCCAATGATGTATTGCTAGTAACTTTTAATTCTTTCTTTTTTTTCTATGAAAATGCATTGCTGGTAATTTTTATATTTTTCATGTTTTGACCCCAGTTTGCAGGCTCACTATTTGTCATAGCTGGGAGCCTAACAGGTGCTACCACCCCAGGTCAGAGTGGACCTGGGAACAACAGCAATTACGAGGTTTTCCACACTCCTCAAAAGCTCCCGGTCTGAGGCCTTGCTGCCAGATGTATTTTGTCATACCCAGGATGAGTGTATGTAAGTAATAAGATGAGCATGGTGGTCCAAATAACAAAGTAAAATAATAATAAGTTCTCATCTCAAAAATTCTGACACAGGATGATTTTCCTTAATATTTTTTGATTAATTATTTCGAATTTGATTTGATTAAATTGATACAATTAATTTGGCCAAGTAAAACAATTGAATACATGAATTGATAATAAGATAGAATTAATATTATTGATTATTTTATTTCCACAATTAGCAATTATAATTCTTGTGTAAGTACTCAACTATCAGTGAAAAAATTACTGAATTAGGTCATTGAATCTGAAATGGAGTCATTCTTCTACAGCTAACATTCCATAAGGTTCAATATAATTTCTAAAGACCTTTATAAATTTATGTTATATACCATATCTATGAACACTAATGGGTATGTCCCAATCCTCATAAATACATTGGACACTATTGTACTTGGGGTTAATATACTGTCTAAGTAGTCCACCACCAGCAGTGTTTGACCAACTTCATGCTGCTGTCGAGTATTGTATTTTGTTGATGCTATAAAGATTACCATTTACCTTTCCAACCTCTCTTTTGGTTATTCTTTATTCAGTAACCTTTTCTAGGTTACAACAGTGTATCATACAAATTAAACACTCATTGATTCTTTTAAATCATGACAAAAAATACTTCAAGAAAAAAAAATCGGTTAAAGCTGATAAATGTAGGAATGTCTATGGGAAATTTTATAATTGCACAAGCCATGTTTCGACTATCTTATCTATAAATGAAAATAAATTGATCCCTTCTCAACGCTTGCAAAGTAATAATAAAGTTACACACTGAAAATTTCAGTCAACCCAAAATCAAACCAAAAAGATATCTCAACAGATCTGAAGAACACTCGAACAGATGTACACCATTTTGAAGAAGATAGAATGTCAAGGATTTCATGGATGTGTGATATGAAAAGAAAATTCACCACTGAGGAAACTACATAAAATACGCGCATTGTTTAGCATTCTTTAAAAAGGGTTTTGAATAAATCAAATAATTACTAGAAAAGAATTTTTCTAAGATTTAACAAGTAATGTTACATTTAAAAAAAAAAAATGAACAGAGCACCTAATATAAAAAAAATAGCATCTTAATGGTGGTGTTGGTTTAAGTGGTGGATACCTCATTTTATGGGGTGGCTTTAATGCAGCAGGCACTGGAAAATTCACAAGAACTGAAGAAAAACCTAGATCTGCTAAAATATCAGTCCATTCTTTCAAAATTTTTTTTTTATTCTCTCTGAAAACCAGTTTAGATTTGGGAAGCAAGTCATCTGTTGTTACAAAATATATAGGCTAGCCCAAATTGGTTTGCAGCTACTGTGTGTGGAATTTCTGAACATGATGGTTTGCCTGTCTTTAAATGTCAGTATTAGTCTAAAAGTGGGTGAAGATATGCAAATGACTGCCAGAACTACAAGGGTCAACTTGCCATACCTTTCTTAGGCAAGCCAGCATGTGGTGATGAGATTTTGGTCAACTGGCTGACATGCGTTCTCTCAATCATCTCTTTCTTGCTTCCTTCTAGAAATAATTCTGAGAATACTGTCAATCATAAAATAAATTGAGTAAAAATGAAAATTACCCATCATTGATGCAGCTTAAGATGTAGCATTGTGGTTTAAAGAATTGAATCCAG
The DNA here is from genome assembly GCA_963932145.1 of Acanthosepion lycidas. Lineage (NCBI taxonomy): Eukaryota > Metazoa > Mollusca > Cephalopoda > Sepiida > Sepiidae > Acanthosepion > Acanthosepion lycidas. The sequence goes on along the minus strand of OZ010597.1, from coordinate 62,311,905 downwards.
AGATGACACAAAACACATCTATGAATTAAAATCTTAAAATAGTTTAAGTTAATAGAATGACTGCCTCTATTGTCTGACAATTGAACATTTAAGGAATGAATTGGACATTTCTATTTGTAAATGGAAGAATTCAAATCTGGACAATTTGGAACCTTTCTGTATATGAAAATGGTCTGAAATACTACTCAAGGAAATGTAGAACTCTTTCTGAAGGAAACAGAAAATGACTGGTCACAGTATTTATCCACTTCCCCATGGAGATAAGATGTGTCACTGTCATACAGGCCATAAATGAATGGAATGGTCCATTTATGTAAATAAGTTGAGTTGAGGTGAGTTAGCATTAGGTCAATTGCTAAGTGTGTCTAGTAAAGCTTCTATTCCATTACTTACCTACGAGTTTGTCATCCTTTATTTTTTCCATCTGTTATCTCAAAAGCATGAGATATAACAGTCACATGGACAGTTTTAACGAGGGATGCTCATACATGTACATATGGGAAAAGAACAAAAATTAACCTGTCCCTGTAAAAATTGTCATGTTGGTGTCAGTATCCACTATATATATAACAGTATAATAATAAACCTATATATATATATATATATATATATATATATATATATGAAGAAATATAATTTTAAGGTGTGCTATATTTATGGGATAGTATACTGGTGTCAGTATCCACTATATATATAACAGTATAATAATAAACCTATATATATATATATATATATATATATATATATATATATATATATATATATATATATATATATGAAGAAATATAATTTTAAGGTGTGCTATATTTATGGGATAAAGTGCCCAATATCTGAGACAGAGCATATGTAAATATAAATATAAAAGTGAACACTGAAGGGAACACTCAGAGGTGACAGGCAGCCTGACAATTGCATCAAGCATGAAACAGACTGTCCCCTCTGAGTGTTGACGTTAATGTTCACTTTTATTTATATATATATATATATATATATATATATATATATAGTGTAAAAAATTAGGAGATCAGACAGTCCCGCCATCTTGGCTTCAACCTTTTGGTATCTTCAGGCAACTTCAGTCAATTGATTTCCAAATGTTCTATTTTTAAAATTTTTTTAAAAAATTATGAGCACTATATTATTTAAAAATAAATATATATACCCATGACATGAGGTTTGGTAGAAGGTGAGGTGGAGGAGGAGGAGGAGGAGGAGGAGGAGGAAAGTCAATGTATAGGAAATGTATCGGTGGGGACTTAAATGAAATATACTTACTTTATTTTCATCCCACTTCATATGAATTCAAAAGGAACTTTTTAGTATGTATACAACAGGTCATAATTTCCACTGTCTGTGTCTGTGTGTGAGTATATAGATTTAATAGGGTGTTTAATAAAATTTGAGGAATAACAAGCCAACACAATGATAACAGTATTGGTAGTAAAATTGATATTTATTATGCATTAATCTTTTGGCTTAATTGAGGAATGAAGAGAAAGATTTGAAAGTTGTAATTTTCAAACACACCTGCGTTCTTTTCAATGATATGAGGAATAAACAAAGAAGTGTAACATACTCTTCCAAGGAATGTTGTTGTTGGTTAGAGGTCAACCTGTGGAAATTATACTGTCTGAGTTTAATCCCGCAATGTCTGAATTTATTTTGAAAATAAATTTCAACTCCAGACTGCGTCTTTCTTGTTGGCTGTTAAATGAAGATGTTAAAAGCACGTATCTGATGTCCTCAATGCTATGAAATGGTTGATTGCAGTGTGCAGTAAAAGGAAAAATTGCTATTGTTGTCCCCAAATTTTTTTTATGGTTACTGAACTGAAGACTGAATTCATTTCCAATTTTTCTAGCGTAATTTTCTTTTTTGTGGCAGAAAAGTAAATATATACGATTTGAACTGTCACAATTTAGAGATGGTGGTTTGAATACTATGTTAGTATATGCATGCATATATATATATATACATATATATATATATATATATATATATATATACACATTAAGAAATGGACAAAGTCCGACAATTTATTTATTAAAGACATTTTTATGTTTAACATTCTTTTTATAGATACAAGTATTTAAGTAAATGCTCTGTTTATAATAAACAGTATTAAATAACATTTACCGGCCTGAATGTCCGAGAAATTTTCATAGAAAATATTCGTCCTTTGACAGGATTCTAACCTGCATCCTATACGGAACCGTCATTTACACTGACATGCCTTAACCGACTCGGCCACAAAAGAGCGTTCGGTAGGCAAGGTTGAATTTACTGCTTATAAACTTCAATCTTCCATGAATCTCATACATTCATAACTGCTCATGGTGTATCAATTGTAAACAAATGATGTCATATATTACGAAATGGACAGAGTCCGACAATTTATTTATTAAAGACATTTTTTATGTTTAACGTTCTTTTTATAGATACAAGTATTTAAGTAAATGCTCTGTTTATAATAAACAGTATTAAATAACATTTACCGGCCTGAATGTCCGAGAAATTTTCATAGAAAATATTCATGGAATTTTTGAAGTGCATATTGCCAGACATGAGCAAGTGGCAACACTGCGAGACAGTGTCCTTGAGCAAGTAAACATTTCGCCATTTAGAATTCAAGATGAAATTCATAGTAACCCAGGTGAAATGTTTCACCAGTCAATGAGGAATCTCAACAGCCGATTTCAAGAATGCATTCGTACTGGAGGACGCCATCTACAGGGCGTAATTTAAAAAAAAATGAAAATTCCATCATTGTTTCTTAAATGGCATGTTTTAAGGTTTCAATTACTATGAATAAAATATTTTTCTTCCATCACTCTTGGTTTTATTGGATTGTTAAAAAGTTCCCGTTTTTTGGGGGGGTCACCCTGTATATATGCCCAATGCACTTAGGGTGAAATATAAGTCACCCCTTCCCCAACAATGCTTGTAAATTTTGTGTATTTTTTTTCACACTACTGAAGCTTATTAGTATTAGGTTGGGGCAAACATCGTGTCGTTTTCTGACATTCAACTTTATGTGAGAAAACGACATTATTTTTGCACCAACCTGATATTTATTATCTGATGATAACTTGATTGAAACACATGTCCTCAAACAACACAAAGGGAAAACACAAGAAAGGAGACAAATTGTTACCAATAACACAAAGGTGTTATAATAGATAAACTTAAAAAGAAAACAATTACAACTACTTGAAGCATTAATCATAAAAGCAAACAAATCAATATCAATAAAACTACATCAAATTTAGGAGGTAACATAGTATTTCAGTTACATTTTAATTAAAATAAATAGACAAAAGACAGAACTGTCATGTAAATAAACATGCAAAGTACTAACCAGGCTTGACACCACTTAAAATTAACATTTGTAGGTATTGAACCCTACTTGTATATTCACAAATCCTTCTGTAAGTTTCTGCTTGGGTTTTTAAGTAATCTTTGAATAAGTTGTTAGGATTATTAGCAAAAAATTGACAAGATGGATGTGATGATTCCTCTATTTATTAGAAATGATTGATAGTTTCAGATCAGACAAACATAAGCAGTTGTATTCAAAGTAGATTAGAATAAACTAGATAGATCACACAATATTACACAGAGAAAAATGTATGGCTTTGAGTGAAGCAGGAAACTTGATTCAACTGCACAGTGACATCTTTATGAGTTATTAACTTTTCAAAAAACCAATGTCATCACTTGGTGCTGACAGTGTCCACTTTCATACTTACATACACTCTATCTTTGATACTGAACACTTTTCCCATAAATGTAGCATACATTAAAACAATATATATATATATATATATATATATATTACACACACTTAAGGTGTGCTATATTTATGGGATAAAGTGCTCAATATCAGAGATAGAGCGTATGTAAATTTAAAAGTGAACATTGAAGTCAACACTTAGAGGCAACAGTCTGTTTCATGCTAGATGCAATCGTCAGGCCTGATGATTGTGTCTAGCATGAAACAGCCTGTCACTTCTAAGTTTTGACTTCAATGTTCACTTTTATATTTACACATGCTCTATCTCTGATATTGAGCACTTTATGCCATAAATATAGCACACCTTAAAAGTATATATATATATATATATATATATATATATATATATATATTCATAAATGTTTCATTAAATAATATAGACAAGTGTTGTCTATTTATTTTATTTAAATTCTTTTCATAACGTCTGATAAGCTTAATAACATTATCATTAAAAGAAGAAAGAAAATCACAATATTGATCCATATTTTTTAATCCAATCTAAGCTTCCGGCTTACATAAGCTATTATCAAAGATGTCAATTACTGTACAATATATTAAGCAATACACGGACAAGACAGTTATGATAGTCTGTGATTGTTTACATGGATGATTTCCAAGCAACGATAAACACGTGCATATAAGACGCTAGAAGCGAAAATCACACTGCAGCTCATGATGTCACACATGTCCACGTGAGAGTGAATTCAAGAAGTATTAAGTATGGGAAGCTGTTGGTATAAACCAAGGGCTTCTGTTACTAATTATAGACATTTAAGGATATTTGTAGAGATTCCATATATATATATATATATATATATATAAAACAGTGCAAGCACCCATAGAATTTTCAAGATTTTTTAAAAGACTGATCTGAGACATCAAAGCTTATTTTAAAGTTGTCAAATTATTAATCCAAATAGTTATGTCCACAAAAAAAAAATTCTTTTTTCACATCAGGTACCCCACCAACACCACCACTGAAATAAATAAAAGAAAGACTTTTTCTCAGCTGACACCTAATGCCACAACTTCCGGTAAAAGGGACAGCTCACTCTCTTCACTGCTAGCTGTACTTGGGGTAAGATGTAAACTTTGGCACCTCTCCAAAACCAGGAAACGTAACCACGTACTACTGACTAAAATATACGATAACTGAGCTTTTTCTTGCAATTCTTCAGTTCTTTAGATTTTTTTCTAATTTCCAAATGTCAGCATTCTTACTTAATTCATACACCTTTACCAATTTTTTTTTTCTCTTATTTTTTTTCTTTTCGCCCAATGTATCTCTGGAAGGTGTTATTGCCAAGTGGAGTCACTTCCAAGATCTTGTGGAAAAAAACCAACTAACCTAAAAGAGTTAAAAGAAAAGAAAAAAAAAAAAAGGAGAATTTGAAAACAGGCAAAAAGTTTGCTTAAAATGAAATGTATAACATTTTAGTGGTTATGTCTTATACACTGACCCCTAAAATTAACATATATTAAAATTATCTTCTTTCTAAAAATATGAGTAACAACAACACTTAAACTCCATCGTTGATCATACTGTATCATGACAGTAGTTTGTGCAACAATGGCATTACATATATTTCCAAATAATAATTTCTGATTTTTGGGACCAAATTGTGATGACAAATGTATCATCCAAACTATTACTCATACAAATTCCACTAACATTCCTTAGTTTTTGTATACTGGACGAAAGCAAAAAAGTCGTTCTCCTCCACAATGCAATGGATGTGTAGTTTTGTTGAGGTTATATTTTGAAATACAGTTTAATTTCTTTAAGAAATTGTAAGATATTATATGGATTAATGCCATGAAAAAGTTCTTCCTGTTGGTTGGTTGATCTTCTTTAGTTGAATATCAACCTGTAGGAGTTATTTAATACCAACATCTAAATATTTTGCACTATTTTATGGCTTCAACTAAATACATTTTAAATGTAATTGTATGCCTTCAGCTACAGGTAAAATGTATTGTTGGTCATTTTACTAAAAATATACATTGTTGGTAATTTTACTATAAATAAGTATTGTTGGTTTTTTGTTTTTGTTTAATGGCATATCAAGTTCTATGGGTCATTTAATGCCGAAATCTCAATATGTTGAACACAATTGTACGGCTATATATTTAATGTAATTGTATGCCTTCAACTACAGCTAAAATGTATTGTTGGTCATTTTGCTATCAATAGGTATTGTTGATAATTCTGCTATAAAATGTATTGCTGCTCATTTAATTATAAATAGGTTTTACTGGTAATTTTACAATATGAAAATATATTGCTGGTAATTTTACTATAAAAATATATTTTTATGCTTTTATAGCGTTATGTTTTTGTTTAGGGTTTCACTGTTTTGCCCATAGCTGGGACCCTAACAGGTACTACCACTCTGGGTCAGGGTGGACCTGGGAACAACAGCAATTAAGAGGTGATAATATGCTTCCAAAACCCCCGACTTTCCAATCAGATGTCTTGCTGCAAAATGTAGTTTATCATCATACCCAGCCCAATTTAATTAAAACAACAACGTTAAGCTTGAAGGTGTTTGGCATGCTGCCCTTCTTTACAAGCTCGAGGAATATGGTATCTCTGGCTGGATATTTCACTTAATCCAATCGTTCTTAACAAATCGGGTATTGAAGTTCATGTGGACTGGCCTTGCTTCTAAATCATTTGAAATTAATACAGGGCTCCCCCACAGGGGCCTATCCTTGTACCCACATTGTTTTTTATTTTCATCAATGACCTTCCCAATGTCATTAACTCCCAACTTGGTATTTATGCAAATGACAAATATTATATATAGGTCTGATAAAATAAAACTGGCAGCTGCTTTTGAAAATGACTGCCAATCATTTTTAGTAAGATGTGGAAAACCACGATATTAATGTTCTATCTTAACTTCCTACTTATGTTTATTTGGTGCCACTGAGTCAATATTTGAAAATGTATCAGCTATAGGAATAAAGTGTTGCTGCCGATATTTTGAGTTTGAACACAGATCACCAGAGAGCAAGCACAGGCAATCCCATTTTGAATAAGTAGATCACGTGATGTAAAGGAAATGTATACATGGGAATTAGCATGTTGTCTAACTGATCACCATTTTTATTACTATACAGATCACCATTTCTATTTTATCCTCTATTACTATACAGATCACTATTTCTAGTCTATCCTCTATTACTATACAGATCACTATTTTTAGTCTATCCTCTATTACTATATGGATCACTATTTCTACACTATCCTCTATCTCTATACTATTAACTATACTATTTCTCTATAATGATCACTATATGAATTACTATTTGAATCACTATTTACGGTTACTTTTCAAGCATGTATTATCGAGCAAGTACTATTAGCGTGAGTGTTACTCGAATGTGTCTGACATCAGTATTGTTCAATGGTGTTACTATAGTTGTACCTGCGATTACAAGGTCTCTACTAGAATGAGCATTACAGAAAATGACAACAAGTATTCGTTGACATTACAAAAGTGATAATGAGAGTTCACTGACATCACAAAAGCCATGTAAATGTGTTGCAAACAATTGATTCAACCAGATTCAAATATTTTTCTTTAGCTGTAGAAAGAAAAATACTCTTGTCACTAAAAGGAAAGAATTCAAAATGTAACGACTGACGAGAAGTTGTGGTTGGTAGAATCATAGAAAACAATTTGTGTAGATATTGAATGATTAAATGAACTTCGTTGCATTACATTAGCAAAACAAGAATTTGACAGACGTCTAAAGACCTTTCAAGTATTCTATAATCTGCCTTTTCCAACAGAAATTGTCTGTTTACTTATTTCTGCTTCATTGCACTGCTCCAAACTTCTTCACTGATATTTAGGTTTACGTATTATTAAATGGCAGCAGACAGATTATGGAATGTGTTTAATGACTGGAAGCAGTTTGATTGGTTGAAAAATCCAAACCATTGTCATGTTTCATTCCAGTTCTGTAAACTGTTGCCTGGAAACTAAAATGACTATTTATATCTTCAATTTCTTTCAGCCCTATTTTTTGTTCTTTCGCAAGGGACGTTTTAATTTTTGTGATCTTTTTCAAACTTCCACAAATTCATTGAAAAGTAAAAAGCATAGAATAGACAAGGTTTTGTAAAAATATAACAACTTTTTTTATATGCAAAAGTATGTCATATATATATATATCACATAATGATCGAACACATTTTAAATGCAAATATCTTGCTTGGATTATAAAATGACAAAGAGTACCAAATATATTTATTACGTAACATATTATATAAGATTTTGCTATTTCCTATGGGTATCCAGAATATCTTTGGCTGAAAGTTGGACCTTCATAATGTCTGCATTTGAAATGAGAGAGCGAGCTTGTGTGTGTTCTCTTCATTGTGGTGACCATCTCAGGGATGTAATATTCAAATCTTAGATAATATGTTGAACTCTTGTATATCAGTTATATAATAAATACATTTTGTACTCTATGTCATTCTTATAATCCAAGATACTTTCATTTAAAATGTGTCCCATCATTATGGAACACTTATATATATATATATATATATATATATATTACAGTGAATCATTCATACAAAAAGTAAATTAGTAAAGTTAATGATATAAAATGGCGAAATCCCTTCGCTAAAAAAATTAATGCATTAAACCTACCAATCACTCGATGAATGTTATGATACTTGTTTTTTTTTTAAATTATAAACTGTATTAGGTCTTCCTTAAAAAAGAAATTACTTTTGACTGTACATTCAGTCATCTTCAGGCATGGAAATTATTTTGTTTTTGGTAAAATTCAGGTAGCATCCGAGATGTAAAAATATAATGCAAATCGAAATATGATTTTTTTTAAATGTGTTATTGATAATGGATACAAATTTGTGGATACAAACTTGATTGGTAGGTTAATGTATCTTTAAAATTTTGTTAGCGAAGGGATTTCACTATTTTATATCATTAACTTTACAAATTTACTTTTTGTATAAACGACTCATTGTAATATAAATTGAACTGCACCAAATATTTGATATATATATATATATATATATATATATATATATATATATCCAACTGATGCCAAATTAGTCGGGTTTCGATCCTGGCTTGAGGTAATTGGATGTCTAGCGACACTGATGAGCTGTGATACAGCAAAGCAGTCTGTTTGTGGATGACTATATATATATATATATATATATATATATATATATATATATATATATATATATATATATAAATTCATGAATCATTCATACAAAAAACAAATATAGAGGTTAATGATTTCAATGGCGAGAATACATCGTCGCAAACAGTATAAATAAGATACATCCGGTTCCTTGTACCATGGTGATAGTCCAAGGTAGAACCAATAAAGAAGAACTCGAACACAGGTATGGAATAGCACAGATATATTACAAACAGGAATATATACAGAGAAGTAGAAGTGTTAGTATGAACAATCAGGTTTAGTAGAGAGAACAATGTAGTCTCGACCAGTATCACTATTCCAATGTCTTGCAGTAATTGTCTGAACGTGACTCTGTTTCGGACTGCCTCTGACTTGACTCTTGACTCGACTTGAATTACTGACTCGACTTGAACTATTGACTCTCGCCTACTGACTGAGGCGCAGTATTTATTAAGTATAGAATAGTCCATTATTATTATTATTATGGGTAAGATCCCATAATATATATATATATATATATATATATATATATATATACATATATATGTGTGTGTGTGTGTATATATGTTATGATTGTTTTTCAAAAATATGTTATAATTGCAACTCTGAAATTTGTTTTGATGAAAAATAATGACAAAATTGTAAATTTAAAATCAGCTTTTGAAAAAAAAGGTAATGCTAAAATTGACATAAAATCTCATGGTTAATAACAAAATTCCATTCCTTCATACTGATATAGAACTAAAATCTACCTACCCGTGTAAAAAAGACACCAGTACCAACCCTTGTCTCCTAAACTATGATAGCCAATGCTTGGAAAGATATAAAATAGCAGTGATAATAAACTACTCAAATAGAGCACACCAAAATTCCTCTTCCCAAAAATAATTCTTTGCAAACTAGAACACATAAAACAGACATCAGTCAACAATAATTTTCCCAATTACATCATTGATAAACAAATAAAATTATTCTTATATAAAATACACAAAACCAATAATAAAAATACCACACAATAAAATATCGACATATTTAACTGCAATCAGATGCACAATAATAATAAGCAGGATGAATTGGCTATATGAATCATTAAGCACCATATTCCTACTGTAATTCCTGAAAAACATGTAAAATTTATAATATTTTACTGAAAATGGAAGACCACAAATCTTGTCACTAATTAAAATAACCCCATCAAATTTAAATTAGTGATGACCAATATAGTGTATAAATTTAACTGCTCAGTACAATTCTAGACATGTTACAACCTCCTTGAGTAGACACCTCACATGTCACTTATCAGATCAAAGTGCCATAAAAAAAGATATATCAACCCACAATTTACAAGAACTCTTAATAAAAATTCTGGTCATAAAAACTAAAAAAACTATACAAATCACATTACCAGAAACATCTGAGAGGCCCTGTATATAAAACATCTCTCTTCTACTACCAACAACACCAAAAGCAAAAACCTCTTAAAAATGGTTAAAGAGGTTGCTGATAGGTGCTTTCGACAATGAAACTTATGGAAAATTTTTGTACTTCCTTACTTCTGCAAAACATAAGAACATAGAGATGCTTGAAAAATTAAATAAAAATTAATTGAATCTTCCTTGTCTGCTGTATGTAATGAAAGATATTTGCAAGAAAGGCTGCTACCCAAATATACATTAGTATATATATATATATATATATATATATATATATATATATATATATATATATATGTGTGTGTGTGTGTGCGTGTGTGTGTGTGTATAAATAAATATAGATACAAGCAACCATGATATGTGATCACGTACATATATAAATTTGCAAATAAATACTTACTTTTTGGTGTTAGCAAAACAGTGTGGTAATAATACAGTCCTATAAAGTATAGTACCTGAAGATTGTACTAAACATGAAACTCAAGGTCAAACCTTCAACATAAGGTAATATGTATATTTATTAATATATATTAAAAAATATACATAATACACTACATTAATTGCACAGCTCTGAGTTTCATGCTGTCTGCAATCCTCAGGTGCCAATTTCATTTGTATATTAGCTCTGTTATTTAACATTGAGCACTGTTTTTTCTTTAGTGTGTGTGTGTGTGTGTGTGTATATATATATATATATATATATATATATATATATGTGTGTGTGTGTGTGTGTGTGTGTGTGTGTATGTGTGTGTGTGTGTGAACACTTGTTCATACATTTACCTATATTTATCTATTTGATTATATTTTACACCTTTCAGAAGAGCACTTTTAAAGGAGTAATTAAACACACAAACAATATAAACTGATTATCTATCTATCTATATATATATTATATAAATAATTAAATATTATATATATATATATATATATATATATATATATATATATATATAAATAATTAAATCCCATTTCTAATCCCATTTTTCCTCTCAATTCGTTGTTGGAAGTTTTACCTGATGATCCTGAATCCTTAAAAAAGGATTTTGGGTGAAATAAATTATCGTAATGGTACTTTAAAGTGGTTTGTTTTTCATTACATATTTATATATATATATATATATATATATATATATATATATATATATATATATATATGAATATATTTGCCTTTGACTGATTTTGAACTGGCATTCTTTTTTTTTTCCACGACTCTGATTCCCTAAATTTAAATGCGAACATGCATTCAGTGCGCTTTTGTTTGTCTTCAAAATTCTGCCTTTTATTATCCACTTATTTTGTGAATGTTCACAATTGCACTTGTGCTTAAAGCAGCTTGTTTGCTTCTGTGTGTTTGGACAATGAAGCTGTCAACTTAGATTTCTCAAGTTGAGAAATACCGGAACTGTAGCGACATTTTTAAGCTTTTGAGTACGAAAGGCCAGTGTCTTGACATTTTTGAACTTCTTACTTGAGAGAAGCTCAATTTGACTTGTCAGCCTCAAACTGTCGAAAAGGTTAGTCTTAAGATCGATCACCTATTTGCTGACCATCTTCAGGTACTTGTTGGGCCGTCTCATGAAAGGGTCCCAATGAATAAGCTCCCACTGCATGTCCTCACTATGATCATGTTTAGTGGTCAGCTTTTCCTTATTGTCAGCCTTGTTTTGAATTTATTCACTGTTTCAGATGAAATATCATGTGGTATTGAGATGTGCTGGCAGTGTAATGGTTAACAAGCATTCAAATTCCAATTAAGTTTGTTATATTCACTTCTTTTTTTTTTAATCATTTCATCCCAAATAAGGCAATAAAGACACTAAGATGCAAAAGGTTACCCAAAGGGAAGAAAACAGAAAATCTTGCTCAGGTGAAAGGACAATAAAAAGAACAAGATTCACGGAGACAGATGACGATTGTTTCTGCATTCAAATTTTTGAGAGGAAAGGTGAGAAGTGCAAAAGAAGAAACTATTAGAGTAGAACTTATGCTTATACTTAACAATTTAAACAGTATAATGATGGGACCTAGCTGCCAATCTACTTCTGCACTTCATCAAGTCAAGCTATCGAAGAGGAAAACTAATCCGAACAATTACTATGTAAAAATTTAAAGGCCATGTTATGATAGTGGGGATTTTATGGAAGCTGAGATGCTAGTTCAGGGCTGGTAACATTGCAGATGTAAATTTTTTGTACCAATACCTTTGCAGGGCAGGGCTCTTCAGCCTTGGTTGGCAACCAATCTAGGAGACTGGCAAATCTGAATTGAAAACCTGAGGTCTGAAGTGGTCATTATGACAACTGATTTTCCTAATTAGTGTTCATCATCTTTAACATGGTGTCTGGGAAAGAGAAAAGTTATCCAAATTTGTATACATTGACGGTCAATGGAGCCCTGTTTGCAGAAGAAAAAAAAAATAGAGCTTTTTCAGATGCTAAAGAAAAGATATGATCCCATCTTTTCAGTAAAGAGAGCTGTTTGCTACATCTTGCAGTTTCTTTTTATGAGAGTCAAAGACATGCAAGACATTTCTAGAGGGGTTGATTTTCTGTTTCAAATTTTCCTTAATCCAGTTTCAGGTTTTAGGAAATTCAGTTTGTTTTTTCACGGTTTTATGTTTTTGCTTCCTTCTAATACTTACTGAGAAAATGTAACAATATAGGAATGTTATTAAAATAAGAAAATAAAAGGGAAATGAAAAATTTTACAAGCTGGAATATCCACTCATCAGATAATTTGCTCCAGCTTGATAGGATTTCAAACGTCATACTTCAGCCCTTAATCTAAGTCGATGAATTTCTGGGATGAACCTTGCAAAGAATGCTCCAATCCTAAATAAGTATTGAGTGAAAGTGGCAAAACCTACAGAAAAGTATCATCACAGACTTAAAAAATGAGGTGAACATAAATAAAATTCTAAATATTCGGATATTCATTCTGTGTTTCATTCCATATTAGAAACATAAGAAAAAATAACTTTGTAAACATTTTAATCAAATAAAATTATAAGCACAATGTAAAAGTTTCTATATTGAAAGGTAAGGCCAATAATGACAGTATTATCCCTTTTTGGATTCCAGTTACCTTAAATAACATCAGTGTGGAAGCAACTTGTTTAATTTATTTTATGGTCTCAAGTGTCCTTCATAATTTATAATTTCGATTTTCAGGCTAAAATTAAATACCATAAACTGTATTTATAAAACTGTAGGGAGACAATAGATAAGGGGGATGTATTAAAGTGTTATTGACTTTGACGTCTGCTGGTGGGGGACAAGTTAGTTAGGAAAGACAAACACAGTAACAAATAAAATGGCAGAAACAAGAATTTCTATTTCAAAATCACAATTTCCATTTCAAGTAGGCCATTCTGTTTTTTCAGTCCATTTTTGTGTTTTCATGGAAAATAAGCCCTTCTACATTTCTACATTTTGTTGGCATATTTGTGTTTTAGAAAATTAAACTTGCTGTTCTTATATTTTTATTACAAATGATTAGGTAGATATCTTATGATTTGGTTTCTTTCCTGTTTTTTCTAATGTCTACTTCAACTCTATACATCTGAAGGCTCCACCTAAACTCTAAAATTTTATTCACTGTCTCTTTTTTCTTAATAGGACTAGATAGGTTTGTCTATCTATCATCAGATTTGCACTCCTCCCTAAGATTTATCCCTTGTTTACAATTGGGTTTCCAGTTCCTTCTAAAGTCTTTTCAATCACTTTCACCCCCAGTAGCCCTTATGTCTTAGTTGCATTATCGCCTATTAAAAAACAATATCTACTTTGATGGTCACATATTGGTAAGGCAACCCAACACTGATATACCTTCAGATCTGGGTCACACCTGTTATTCCTGAAGATGCAAGCCCCCCCACCCCCAATTAATAGAAAAGCAGGTGGGAGTGCTTTAGAATAGCACAGAGTATGTACATACTCTAAACTTCTTCTTCATTGCATTGAGATAAGACAAACTAGCCTGTCTTGAATATCAAGTAACAATGGTTGAGCAAAAGAACAGACAGGTAGACTAACTGACCCTGACACTAACTAGCAGTGGAAAAATTATCAGTTTTCCTTTCACAGAGTTGTTGACATTAGCCCCTCATTAAAAAAAAAAATGTTCATGCTAGACTGCACAAATTTTAAAATACTTTTCTAGTTTAAGCAGCAGAGATCTTCTGCTAAGATATATCTTCTGCTGCTATATATATATATATATATATATATATATAATGAAACTGAAAGATGGACCACGTAGGCTTCTTATTATATTTGATTTATTAGGCTGGTTAATAAAATTTGAGGAATTAAAAAAACAACAAAATGATAACAATATTGGCAATAAAATTGATGATATTTATTATATATTAAACTTTTGACTAAACTGAAGCACGAAGAGAAAGATTTTAAAGTCAGAATTTTCGGACACACCTGTGTACTTTTTTCAACAATACGAGGAACAAACGTAGAAGTGGGACTTACTCTTCTGAGAAATGTTGTTGCTGGTTAGACAGCTCCCTGTGGAAACTATATTGTTTGTGTAAACCCAAATCCATGTTTAATCCCTCAATGTGTGATTTTATTTTGAAAATATATTTCAACTCTGATCTGTGTCTTTCTTGTCGGCTGTCAACTAAAGACACTAAAAGGCCTATATATATATATATATATATATATATATATATATATATATTAATCAATTCACCCCAAGCAAGGTGATAATGTCACTAAGACACAAATGGTTATTGGGAGTGGAAAAGAATGAGAAGACTTTAGAAGGAACTGGAAACTCAATCCTAAACTGGAAACAAGGGATAAACCTCTACTTTTGTTTTAAAGAATGGGGACGAGTGTGAACTGGATTTATAACCAAACCTATATACTCCTGTGGAACTATTTTCTTATTTATTATTTGACAAGAAATATTCTCCTATATTCTTCTGCTGGATTTTTTTTTTTTTACATCTTATCAACCTTTTGTGGGTTATATTATGCTCTGTTGCAGTTAGATCTCATTCTAGTTCATTCTTCATGCCAGCTGGATGCGAATGCCAGGAGGACAGAAAACAAAATAAAATTCATCGTTTTCTGAGCATCACATCCTGTCCATGAAGCAGGATCTGACAATGAAAGTGATATTGGCTATTCACAAATGTTCCCGATGGAAAAGGAGATTCCCCTGGAGACTACAAGATCTACTTAAAAGCAGCTCTTGTAGGAATTGTACACTCCAGCCTTCATTAGGTGATTGGAATTTCAAATGGAACCCTTTATTTCATCCATCAGGAGATAACTGAGACATCTGAAAGAGGCATGACACGTGGAACTAGAACAATCTATCCCAGTGGGTGAAATAAAGGGTTTAGTTTGAAATTCTAATCACCTGAAGAAGGCAGATGCATAAAATGACTGATACATTGTGAATATGGCAATAAAGATGAGGACAAGAGTCTGAATAATATAAATAATTTTAAAATGTTTACTTCAATTTCAAGATCTGATGTCAGGAATTACACTTTCACTTAAGGCAAAGTGGAACTCCATTTTATCAATGACATGTATGCTCTCTTTGCCTTCTTCATTTCAAATAAAAGAAAGACAAAACTGTGTGTGAAAGAAAAATGTCTTAGTATCTCCTCAAGCCCAACTCTGGAGATGATAAGCTAAATTAATTAATTTATGATACCCACTTATCCTCAGTGATTCCAAGACATTTCTCCTCAAACATTTTTGTCATGGTTTTATTCAAATTGACGAAGCCAAAGAGAACATGCTTTCTCTGGTGAAACATGTCTGATTTTTCACTTAGTCTCATCATTTCTTTTGGAAACTATTATGACTCTAACAAACACACATTCTCACTTAATGAAGAATGTTTATCAGTTGTGAATGTCTGCACATGTACCAAATTAATATTTGAACTGACTGATATAAAATATTTATGAAGTATTAAACTATATATCGGATCTATCAAGTATGTTTGCCAGTAATAATCACAGTTATTCACAGAGCCATATTCCATCTAGTGTTTGGCTGTGTACACAAGCATAATTAAGGTCTGCTTTATCATTGCAACAAAAACATTTTAAAGCTAGATCCATCTTTCAGAAAGTCTCTGACAAGAATCTTCAAAGTTAACATCCTAAACTCTTAAAAATAACACAACCAACTAATGCCAGCAGCTGAGTGTTAATCTTTTTGTATCCTGGATACGAGATTATCATAGATTCATCGTGGAATGCACACTCATTTTTGCGTATATGTTATTCCTGTTGTTGCTAGAACTCTTTCTAATACTCTTTAAGAAAAAAAACATGAATTTTCTTTTACCAGACAAATACAAGCTTTCACTAGTTATGCCAAAAAACTTGAACTGCACACCTTCTGGTTTTTCATATTTTTAGCCATGAGAATTGCCAATCATCTTTTACTAGAAAAGACACTTTTTTGCTTTTAAATCTTTTTGTATTTTAATTTGGAAAATAAAAATATTTTCAATTACAATATCTATCTGGAGGAAATGAATTAAAAATTCTTCTTTTATGCAACATCTGCCTTCAGGATGTGGGTGATTGTGGCTCTCCACATCTTCTTATCCTTTGTAGGACTTTTTTTTTACTATCCCTCCCATTCCCTGTTCTGCCTTCTATCTACAAACTTGTTAGCTAGGTTTCTTGTTGTTATCTTCTGCCTCCTCAGGATGTGGGTGATCATGGCTCTCCACAACTTCACATCCTTTGCAGCACTCACCAATATTTGCCTTTTTACTATCCCTTCCATTCCCTGTTTTACAATCTACAAATTTGTCAGGTTTCTTGCTGTTTTCTTCTGTCCCTTTTGTACATAGGTGATCATGACTCTCCACAACTTCTTATCCTTTGTAGCTCTCAGCAATGTTTGCCTTATAGCTATCCATCCCAGTCTCTGTTCTGCCATCCATTTACACAATCTCGTAAGGTAGGTTATTTGCTGTTTCTTTCTACTCCTTTTGCCTTCAATATATCCTTTGAGAGTTAAAATTCTCCAAACTCTCCTCCCTTATGTGTCCCCCAAAATATAATTTGTTTCTAAGTATGTGTTCTTTTTGCTTCCAGTTTCCCTAAAACTTCCTTATTGTCCACATGTGTCATCTATGGTAGTGTCAGCATCCTTCTATGGTACCACATTACTGCTGCTTGAAGTCTCTTGTTCATTTGTGAATTAATGGTCCAGCATTTACAGCCATATAGGAGGACTGATATTGAATAGCAGTTCAGCACTCTTTCTTTGATCTGTTGTTTTAAGTATTATTTATGAGTGAGGAAATTGTCCAGCATTCACTGACATATAGGAAGATTGGTATTAGATAGCAATTCTGCAGTCTTTCCTTTGTTTCTCTTGTCCCAAATCTCTTCCTAATCTGCAAGGAAATTGTCCAGCATTCACTACCATATAGGAGGATTGATATTACATAGAAATTCAGCACTCTTTTTTCTTTCTGTTGCCTCAAGTCTCTTCTTTACCTGTGAGAAAATTGTCCAGCCTTCACTGGCATATAGAAGGATTGATATTAAATATCAGTTTAGCACTCTTTTCTTTGTTTCTAATGAAATTTTTCTCTTTCTTAATACTTTACTTAGCTTCTGGAGGGCCTCTTTTGCTATTCCAATGCTTCTTTCGATTTCCATGTTACATATTTTTGTCATCTGTTAAAACACTTCCTATATATTTAAATTTCCGTACTTGCTACATTTTAACATCTTCACTTTGCACCTTACATGTTGGGCTTACAAGTTATATTCCTATATTTTATGGCCAATACGGTAAGTACAAAAAGTAAGAGAAATTTTCAAATAAATCTCACCAAATTTAGTAGATACAAAAAACATTTTACAATTCTGCACAAACATGGCTCCAAAATTAAATAAGTTGTTTCTGGAACCGGATTGGATATGACAAGTCACATGATGTCCTCTCTACAATGTCCATGTGGTTGAACTCCAAATGACCTGGAAATAGGTCAGGTTACTAAGTTATGTTCTTAGGTTACTAAGTAATATTCTAAATATGTTACTAAGTGCATTCCCCACACAAAATTAAGACAGTGATTCAGAGTTGGCCCAAATATGATAAAAATGGCTTGTCAATAGCAGTAAAGACCAGATCTGAAACATAATAGTGAGTGACAAGATCTGAAAAAGAACAGTCAGAGTTACAGATTTGTCCACTGACAGTCCTGTTCCAGTCTGAGTCAAAGTAGTAATGAGACTTGAGAACATTGCTTTAGGACTGAAAGTGAAAATTCTGAGTACGGTGTAAAGATTTGCAAAGAAGCACAGAGCAATGATTGATTTGTTTGATAATGAAAATCAAATTAATTTGTCTTTTTTGGAGGGAAAGCTTTTGAAAAGATTAGCTTTGTACAGAAACTTGGGAAACAAGAAGAGAATTCTTTTTGAATGAAATGAACAATTCAGATGGACAATAGAGATAAATGGCTCAAAGAATTTTACCTTCAATATTGCCTAAACACAAAAATGAAATTAGATACATTTTCATTCATATATATATATATATATATATATATATATATATATATATATATATATTCTTTAGAAATTCACCTTTTGTGCTCATAGATATACATATTGATAAAATTTCTTCTAGAAATGAAAAAAATATAAGAATTGATATATTCTTAAAATGCATTTTCTTCCTGTGCAAAAGTGTGTGTGTGCATACATGCACACATAATATGTGTGTGTATGCAACAAATAATATATGTGTGTGTGCATACATAGCATGTGTGCTCACATAAATATATTTGTGTATGTATATGCACTCATATATATATATATATATGTGTGCGTGTATGCACACATAAATAATATATATATATGTGTGTGTTTGTATGCACATATAATTATCTATATATATTATGTGTGCTTATACACATTAAATATATTTATACACACAATATATATATATATATATATATATATGTATATATATATATATATATATATGCACTGATAAACAACATATATATAGCACGTTTAAATAATATATACATACATACATATATATATATATATATATATATATATATATATGTACACATAAATTATATATATATAGACTTATACAGACATTCATTTATCTAAGCTGATTAGCTAATGTAGAGAAATTGAAAGGACACTCAGAAGAAAGTGATATTATATATTACTTACTTATGTATGTATGTGTCTACTTTCTGTTCTCCGCTCATATTAGTTACTCTTCCTTCTTGCATGCACACCTACATATACCAATAAAGAATATTGATTTTAAATGCCAACACATGCACACACACATGTACACACACTATATATATATATATATATATATATATATATATATATATATATATATATATATTTGCTGCTATGTTTATTCAATGTAGTACACATATTTACATATGCATCACAGTGAATAAACAGAGGCATAAACCAACACATTTATAAATAAACTTATGCATGAGGTGATTAACATTTTGTCTTAATTCCACTGAAAAATGTCAGACTTTAGATTCTTCAATGTATAAATTAATGCAAAGACATTTTTATGTCATCATAAAGCATTTAGGAAGGAATAATTAGAGAAAATGCAAGGATTAGAAATTAACTGTTTAAATGCAAATTCCTTCTTTAATATGATAAATTAATCTTTGCTAACTGTTGCATTGCATATCTGATATAATTTTATCAGGACAGCGACCACCTTGAACATAACGGTTAAGTTTCTGTCTTTTGTCATGAAACAAGACATTATCTATAGATATTTTTTTAACAAGTATGAAATATATATTAGCATCCCATTTACATAATGGTAATTGTAATATCAGCAGAAATATTTGGCATTCATTATCACTGCTAGGTTCATTTGAAATTTATAGAATAAGTTTGCTTTTTCTTATACTGATGAGGGTTTCCTTCCCGACCTTTTGTTTGCAGTAGTCTGGAATGTCAACATCTTGATTACGCCATTATCTTTTCTTGCTGTTATATACGTGTTATATACTGTACCTATGAAAGCTAATCGGTATGTCTCAATCCTCATAAATATGTTGGACACTATTGTAAGTGGAGGTAATATGTTGTCTAACTAGTCCACCACTAGCAGTGACCTATTGATACCACTCGCTAGTATTGTATTTTTTTGATGTCATAAAGATTACCATTTCATTTTCAATCTTCATTTTGGTTATTCTTCATTCAGTAACCCTTCCTAGGTTACAACAATATACTATCCCTTTTAGTTGTCATTGTTGAAAGTCCTCAAGTGATGTGGTTTTATAGAATAAGTTTGCTTTTTCTCATATTGATGAGGGTTTCTTTCCTGACCTTTTGATTGAAGGAGTCTGAAATGTCAACATCTTGATTATGTCC